>CM062221.1:40140580-40572018 GCA_031216235.1 Syzygium jambos | reverse complement strand
GGGTGGGTCGACTTCACTTTCGCTTCCTCTTAGAGGTAGGACGTTAAACCAATGTTGTGCTCGCTCGACTTAGTTTTTCTTTTGCATTTTTTTCTGTAATAAATAGTGGCTTTGCTTTTCATTGTTGACAAGTCTACCAGTATCTCCCTCATGACAGGGCGAGGTGACACCGTCGACAGCAGCGATAGGGACGATGCCCGACCAACAGCGAGCTTGGCGGCGTCGCTTGAGAATAAGATGACCGCCTCTCTTCGGCTAGCAACTAACGGCTTCGCTGCTGTCACCTTCGGCTTTAGGGACGGGGAAGACGAGCAGATGCCGGAGACGGAGGATGCCATTGAAGGCTCGAGGTGGAAGCCGATGAGAGAGGGTCAAAATGAAGAAGCAAAAAATCGAGAGAGACAAAGACGACTCTCTCTCTCTCCTGCTCTCCTACTAAAAAATAAATAAAACCTGGCCTGGTCCAGCCCGACCCGACCCGACCCGACATGCTCAACAGGGTTTCGAAGGGGTCAAGCACGACCCTGTAGATTTCGAGTCAGTAAGGTATCCCGACCTGATCCGACCCGATCCATTAACATCCCTATACAATAGCTAATTCAAAACACCATCTAGTCATCGAGAAGTTAGGGTCTGCAGTTTTTTGCATAACCTTCAACAAGCCGAGCCTATGTGCTCATGCCTCTAAATTACAAATAAAATAAAAAGAAGAGTTGAAACTCGAAATATCGAAATGGAAGAAGAAAATATTCCCATGAGAATCATCACTTTTCTCACTAGAAACAATTTTGAAAAAAATTTGGACAAGGTGCTTGAAACACTAAAATCGTTGTTCAACAAGAAAATGAATTTGTCCTGAATTTGCTCATGCAACTTCATACGTCGAAAATTCTAATGCCTATTACAAAATGGCAACATACTTGTCTAAACCGAGTTACCGCTGAATTTTTTTGTAAATTTTGCGAAATCCACACTTTAACTTATATTCATACTTAAAACCTTTAAGTAAAATTGATAGTTGATTTTTAAATTAGGAAGAAAAATTAAGTGAAAATCAAAGGTAACCGATAAATGCGCAAGTTATGGTTTTCTTAACTGTGAAATTCCGTGTCATTTTTCGGGAAAAGTGCCAAAAAAGTCCTAAACCTTTTGCATTAGTGCCAATTTAGTCCTAAACCTTTTTTTAGTGCCAATTCAGTCCTAAACCTTTTGCATTGGTGCCAATTAAGTCCTAAACCTTTTAAATTGGTGCTAATTCAATCCTAAACTTTTTGTTTTTGTGCCAATTTAGTCCTTCCGGTGAATTTTAACCGGAATTTACCGACGTGGACGCCTGCCGGTCACCGGCGCCGACGTGGCGCTGACGTGGACAACTTTAATAATATTTTAACAAAATTTTGAATTTTTATTATTTTCTTTTTTTCCACTTTTTTTTGTCCCCCCCTCCTTCCTCTGGCCGGTCGCCGGTCCAGCGACTGGCTAGAGGCCAGAGGCCGGCGAGTCACCGGCCACTGGTGAGGGCGGCGGCCTTGCCCGGCGAGGGCGAGCCTCGCCTTGGTCGGACCTCGCTAGATCCGACGAAGTCGGGCATCGCCGCGGCCTTCGGCGAGGTCTCGAGCCTCGCTCGACCAAGGCGAGGCTCGCCATTGTTGGGCGAGGCCGCCGCCCTCGCCAGTGGCTAGCAAGGTCGAGCTCGCCAGCCTTTGGCCTCTGGCCGGTTGTCGGACTGGCGATCGGCCAGAGGAAGAAGGGGGGACAAAAAAAAGTGGAAAAAAAAAGAAATAAAAGGAAAAAAATATTATTAAAGTTGTCCACGTCAGCGCCACGTCGGCGCCGGTGATAGGCTGCCGGCCAGCAGGCGTCCACGTCGGTAAATTCCGATCAAAATTCACCGGAAGGACTAATTTGGCACAAAATAAAAGGTTTAGGACTGAATTAGCACAAATTTAAAAGTTTTAGGACTTAATTGGCATAAAAAAAGGTTTAGGACTAAATTGGCACCAATGCAAAAGGTTTAGGACTGAATTGACACCAAAAAAAGGTTTAGAACTAAATTGGCACTAATGCAAAAGGTTTGGGACTTTTTTTTTACTTTTCCCGTCATTTTTCTGACCAGAAAAAAAGCTCGTGTCATTTCCTTGAAACTTGCCGTTGAGAACAAAGATCGGAATTATGCTACTTGGTAGAGTGGGGAGGCGCTATTGTATAATTGAAGTCAGCCCAAATCGAGTTATTGAGAATACATCACACGATCAAGAATTGCCGCGGGCTTAAAATCCCGATTAGAGCATTTCCACATAGGATAACGTCATGGGTGGTTTACGTATTTTTTTTAAAAAAGCGTTCTTTTACCTTTTAAAAAGTATTCCTCATCGCCATTGAACTGCTACAACGGCGAATTTTACCAATGCAGATTTGACACTGTATAGATCAAATTGGTGGATTTTACGTAAATAGTGAACAATTCGTGTTAGCGGGTGTCCTATTCTTGTTTGTAATTCACATTAATTCCCGTTACTACGTTATCTCAAATGAATACACGAGTCAAGACGTACTCGAGCCGCGTCAGATTCGGAAATCTTGCCCTTGTATCAAACCACGAAAGCACAGAGAAGGCCCCTCCGAGAACGAGGTCGTTTTGGAGTCGAGTTCTGGCTTTGCTTCTTCTTCTAGTTCCAGCGTCCCTTCCCTCGTGTTATTTGGTCGACAGTTTTGGAGGGAAAATGGAGGTGCTTAAACTGTCCAAGTTCAAGCTCCAGCTGCGAGCCCTAGTCACCGAAGCTCGCGATCTCAGGGTAAAATTTCTCAGGGTAAAATTTGCAGTTTCTTCCGATCATCTTCATCTTCATCTTCATCTCTCTCTCTCTCTCTGGCTCGAATCGCTTCGAACATCTACAGGAGCGGGAGCGATCGGCCACCAAGCAACTTCACGCTCTGATTCAGGTCCGACCGTAACTCCAGCCTTCGAATCGGTTCGCCGGTCGCCGTCTGACATTTCATCTCGATGCTCCGACAATGCAGAAACAGAAGCAGAATGACGAGGATCACGGTCGGAAGCTGCAGGAATTGCAGGTCGAGTTGGCTTCGTCCGCCGAGATGCGCCAGAAGATCGAACGGGAGGTGGATCGATCTCTCTTCCAGAGCCTTTTCGCGGTTGATTTCTCTCGGGAAAACTGATGTCCATCGGCTTAAGTGATCTCTGCAGATGAATCGTCTCCGGGACGACAACGCCTTGCTCGAGAACAGGCAAAAAGAGCTCAAGGCGACCATACAGAGCCTACTCCAGTCGAGAGATGATTTCATAAATGCCTACCGGGTTTGCTTCCGTCGGCCGCGCTTTTGTGTCGTTTTCTTTTCCTGTCAAAGCTTCCTTCCTTGCAAAAGATTGCAACTCTGACGCTGATAATGAGTTTCCGGGTGAATGCGACTGAGCTTTAATAAGCAGTGCTGGTCGGTATGTGGTAATGTGCGATTGATTTGTACGTGAAACTATCGCTAGGAAATGTAAATGGCATTTTTCAGAATTGTTTTTAGTCTCTCACTGGCCGTCATGTTCATGTCTTTAGGGGCAACGTTAGCAAGACTTATGGTTTTGGTTGTACGTTAATTGGTGAAGATCACGCAGAAACCACCCAGACTTTCACTTTGACTACTCTTTGTAACTCTAGGGAATGTGAAGTTTCTAGTTGAGCCATTGAACACAGTCGGCGTGAAATGCAATAATTACGTGAGTCAGGCTGGTCCTGTTATAAGGTTGTAATTCTGCTAATTGAAACGTCTGGAACAAGTGGATTTCATAATCTGAATGCAAATTGGTAATGCGAACATTGATTTGGGCTTGCTATGTTGAGGGCGCAATGTCTAGGCTGATTATCTAAATGATGCCATGGCCAGAATGGAAGTTCTGGGTGATTTTTGTAATTTATATAATTGACTTCAACAATTTCCGTAAGTTTACTTCTCAATCTCTTGGACCAATTTGCCAAAAATTGACTTATCCTGAAGTTTGTTTGATTCATCAATATGCAGGAGTCAACTTGTGAAATGAGGCATTCCGTAGAAACCAGGGATAGAAAGCTTTCTCTGCTATCAGAGAAGTTAAATTCTCACATTATGTTATTTGATTCGATAGAAAAGGAGGCACTTTACATCAAGCAAGTGATGGATAGCGTGAAGGGCCTTATCAGTCACAAAGAGGAATTAGGCACGTGTATTTCTGAATATTAACTGGTTTAGTGCCATCTATTAGGTACTGTAAAACTTATCATTCCACGAGCATCGTTTTCTTCCATCCTAAATTTGTTTGCTACATACAGTATCCAGCTTGAAGAGCAAAGTCAATGAGGTCTGTGCTTATGAGAAGTTGTTTATAGGTAGTTTCTGCTCTTTGATTCACCAAACACGTTGAATATTTCAATGCTGGTTATTAAATGAAGCTGGCTTCAAAACCCAAGTGTCAATCTATAGACAATCAAAGGTAGTATAAGAGATATTTAGAGTTGTAATAAGTACAGCAACGGGTTCTTAAGCTATGGCATTATTATCTCTGTGTGAAGTCTAGTAATATTGACCTTATGTAACTATGGCAATACTAACTACTTGTTTATTGAAACTATGATCCTAAAGCATGATTCAGCAGTTTGTTGTAAGAAATATATTTCATGATTTACAGAAACGATTAATTATCTGGAAGACAAGGTTAAAAATGACGAGGAGGAGCTGAAGAGGAAAGATGGAGTCATTGCCCAGCTTGAAGAACAATTGGAAGCTGCAAAAATTAGCAACGGTCACCAGACTCAGATGGAAGAGATATCCACTATCTGTCTGTTTCATTCATTGTAGAATTTAATTTGTTCATTTATATTTAGATATCTGGTAGGGTTCAAATTGTTCCTTCATCTGAAGGTATTTGTCACGGTTGTTTTCATTTGACCTTCTTACCTACAAAAGGTCCTGTTCGAGAAGGATGTGGTCATCCAAAACTTGGTTACTGAGAAAAAGGTATTTTCTTTAGCTGCTGATTGTTGTTTCTGATTTTTACCTGTTAGTGCTGACCTCCTTGACATACTAAATCAAAGGGACTGCTCTTGGAAGTAGGAAGTTTGGCTAATGTGCTGCAGAAGATTCAGGACACCTTTCAAATTATGAATGAGGAGGTCAGATACCGGAAACTGACTTCTTAATTTGTGTCCATTTTCTGCCAATGCTGCTCATGAGTTCTCAACTATATCTCATATGTCTATTATTTAAAGTTAAACTGACGTATACATCTATGCTCACGTGATCACAATGTCTGCCGTTATGAATGTTTATCTTGCAGCTGAACCTCATAAAATTGCACAAATTCTCTCTTCTCAATGAGTAGATGGAACTTACCAAGAAAATGTGAACAGAGTGATTATTTTGACTCAATGGTGTTTAAACTTTAAAGTAAGGAGTATGTTTGGGAAAGTAGTCAATACGCTTGGTCAGTCAAGTAACTTTGTTTATTATTGTGTTGAAGTTTTGGTGTTACTCTCTAGAGCACATTGTCATGCCTTTAGAATCTTCTGATAGATTAGCTACTGAACACTACTGTATTCCTATTCTTGCAAAATTTCAACAACATTTATACTCATTTCGTATTGTCCTTTTTGTGAATGGAAATGGCTATTTACCAGGACAAGAGCAGATTTTCATCAATTGTGGAACACAGAGAAAGTTTTGATATGGTTATGCCAAATGAAAACACTGGGTAAGATCTACGGACTCTTGACATTTCTGCTGGAGTTTCATTCGTTTTCGAGGGCAGCAATCTCTGTGGTATATTTTCCCAGAATAAATTGCTATTACAATCAAAACCCATGTTCCTCGGTTTGAATCTAATTGCTTAGAAAGCTGGATGACAATTAATAGTAGCATCTTTCTTAGCTTGTAGAAGTCTTTAGTTGTAAGAGGAACATCTCCACACGTCGAATGATGAAATATCTGGAGACCATATTGCTAAAGGCACTAACTCGCCAAGAATAATATGAGCAAGTAGTGTAGATGTTCGTGGCTTGATAGATGCAGGATTTAATCTATACAATCAGTCATGAGATGATTGAGAACTATTGACTGAGGAGACTGACCACTCTTTATATTTATTCCAATTACTGCTACTTTATGCATAGAAGAATAGTCTACAGAGCATATGTAATCAGTTGCTTCTTCTCTTTGCTGATTTGGCCTGTAACGTAGTTTTGACATTCTGGTTCTCCCATCACCATTTTCTCTCGCTTACCTCTCTCTTTATGCATCTGGCAACAATGCTGATGTATGTAATATGCATCCCTATTAGGGTTAAAGATAGCTACAAATGACCTAATATCAAAGAAGTGATTTTCGTACTTTAAACATTGTGTCCGGAATGGGGTGTAGGATTGATTGAGTAGTGGCTGCAGGAGATGCGTCCAAATCAACGATGCTCCATTAACTTTTTTTTTCCTGATAGAGATTTTCTTTACGCTGTACATTTAATCTTTGTATATTAGGACTGAGGAAGATGTTCAAATGACTGATTCAAGATCTGCAATTGAGGGTTGTCGAGAAGGTGCTGCGGCAAATTCAGGTTCACTGTGCCCCTTTCTACATTGGCTCCTCGTGTACTAAGATGGTGACAAGATTTAGACGGAGAAGTTTAACAAGAGTGTAGGAAATGTACGAGATTGGGTAACCCGCAACTAGATAGTAGGTAACGAAGTGCTACAAATTTTCATGGTCTTCTGAGATAAACTCAGTTATTCCCTTCACGAACACCTTCTATTTAGGTTGGATATGTTTAAATAAAATCCTGTGAGATGTATCTTTCTGCATCCCTTTTTTATTGGTAAAAAACATTTTGATTTGGACATTCTTTTTGGTGGCATTAGTCTCCTGCATAAAAGAATCCAGTCACATGGTGTGATCAAGCTTGTGTGTTTTCTCCATGGGGAAACTTTCAAACAATTAGCAGTGACATTTCTCATGAAAGAGCTGTTGCAAATTCAGGAGATGAACCTTGTGTTTTCAATTATTTGGTCTGTCTGAATTACTGTGAAGGAAAAAAAAATTACTGTGAAGGAACATGCGTACATTACATGCTCTATGCGGGCACCGCGCAAGTGGGTCCACATGTTTGTGTGCATGTGCGTCGAGTGTGTCATTCCTCAATCCATGGGCAGCTGCCACATATTCACGTTTACTCCGAATGCAGAATCCTCATGTTGTCAAAAGCATAACACATATCGGAACCTCTTGCAGGAGGATAATCACTTGAACTCCCGCACCTCTGAGGCAAGTAATATATTGCAAATAGCTTGGGAGTTGACAAGCCTATCATTTTTCTTTCAAAAGATGAATTTCTAACGGTCATCTGGATATTTTACTGACAGTTTGCCTGTTCTCCAACAAAGTCAGCCTGCTCGGGACCTCAATCAGCGGATCACGCTCGAAATATGTCTACCCATGATGAGAAGGTATGGCATTCTCATATTTGACACACTAGCGAGATGCTCTAAGGGGCGCGGCTATTATAATGCAATTTCTTCCACCTCGCCTCGTTAGGAGAGTGACTTATTTTGCTGAATTAGGTAACTAAACATGCATGGATTTTGTGAAAAATGACAGAACAAAAAGTGGAATGGTGCCCAAGGATCCATTTAGCCAATTGGGCTAAAAAATAGGCTTAATTAAATCAAAGCTTTGCTCCTGAAATTCGGTACACTTCCATTACTCAATGCAATCGACGGTCTGCTGAGTAATGGAAGTGTACCGAATTTCAGGAGCAAAGCTTTGACGCGTTCAGAACGCCTTCGTGGAACCGCGACCGGTGGAAAATGGAAGCCCGCGTGCAATTTTTTCTTTACTTTGCTCGAAGTTCAGCTTGCGAGCAGTGTAGCCTTAACTTCACTGAAACTTCCTATAGGGGAAACAGGTAAAGGCGCAATTTCCTAAGTAGGGTCAGAATATGCGTGGATGTTGCTTATCTGATGGTCCATTTTTCACAAGAAAAGCGCACAAGACACGGCACGATTCTCAGATCCTAATAAAGTAGTAGACATTTTGTCATGAAGTCGTGGGCTCCAAATTTAACCACTTTCTCCTTTTTTTTTTGTTAGATTTTTCCATTTCTATGTATGATCTACTTGCAATACTTAAGAATATCACATTCTTTTTTTTTTCAATAATTTCCAAGTGGGTTGCTATCGTGCATAATAAAAGCAAATTTTTTTTCTTTATTTTTCTTATAGATTTTATGGTGCGGTTTTAGCTTTCCCTAAGAGAGAATTTTAAGAATAAACTAGTCCTTTTTCACGTTATCAAGCAAATTTATGGATTAATTATTAAGAAGAATTCAGAAAAAAGTAAACATAAACGACTTTTTGACACAGTTAAATATTTGTGAAATTTTATTTTGGTCATGCATATCATCGTCAAGTTCTTTTTTATCAATTGTCTTTTATATACACATAATGGAATGATAAGATGAAATAAGAAAAAAGAATTTTCTTAAAAGATTTGTCAAAATAAAATCGCAATTATATTCCGCATTGCGAAACTTTTAATAAATGAAAATTAATTAAATCAAAGCTTTGCATGAATTAAAAAAAATTAAAATGACAATCAAATATCATTCATTTTGGATTGACATAAATCAGTGTCACTCGTAGGTTTTTATGGAAAAGAGATATATCAAGATGTCTCAATATTTATGCTGTTGTTTTTGGTTCACTTTTAGATACTCTTATAATTTCTTACATGCTTCAGGTAAAAGTGTTGATAGAAATTTTTTTTTTAATTCTTAAAGAGATTTTTTTTTCCAAGACTAATTAAATAACAAATTCACCATGGAAGCGAGCCTTATAGGTAGGAGTGATGAAGAATGGATGAATTGCTATAAGAGCAATCGGTGAAAATACGAAATTTGAACGAAATTGTGCAATTATAGAAACCATCGATGGCGGTTTTATCTATCCAGTAAGAATTAAGTGGGGTTGGTCGTGAAAGTGGCAGAAACAGTCCTGTCGTTACTTTTTTTAACTCTCAACCCGATCTTGTAGGAGTCTCCGTATAAAAGGGAGATGCTATTGGAAGTGTGGAAGTGTGGAAGTGGTGGCGTCGTCCACAAGGCGATGCGAGGCTCACAAAGTCTAAAGTCAGGCGAGAAAAGGACCTGAGACTGAAATTGAGACAACGACTCGTGGAGGGAGGTCTGTGATTCCGTGCTAGATGCGATGTCAAATAATTTAATGGGGTGAATTAATTAATTTAAAGCCAGGACAATTAATAGCAACTTCAGCACCTGGGTCCTCGCGACCAAGTCTTTTCCGCGCATCGATTAGATTTCACAAAAAGAAAAAGAAGAAAGCGCATCGATCGGAGTTAAATAAGGCCGTCTTTATTGAGCGGACGATTCTCCCGCCTCCCGGAGTAATGGAAGCAGCTCCTCGCAAATCGAACTCTACTTTTTCATGCTCAATTTTCTATTGGATTTCATTAATGCGTACGGCGCTTATTAAATTACTATCAGTTGTACTTACGAAAATATCTCTGATCAGTATTTTGAAAATTTTGTACCATCGAACTTTCCGCTGGTGTATTCGCCGGTGGCCGAAAAGCATAATGGCTGAGTAGCTGGCAACTCAGCATTAGGATGCGACGAATGCATTGGTCAAGTGCGGAAAAGGACTTTCTATCCACCCCGCACCTTAGTGCAACAGTAACGTGGAGCATGAGGTTAATAAACCAAATGAAATTTGTGCGCTTCGTTGTGTTGAAACTCAAGCGTGAATCTCGTAGTGCGAGACATGGATGCCTTTCTTTGTAAGATTCACCGATAAAGTACTACGCGATATTGGAAGATTTTCGGCGCTACTCCACAAACTTTGTTCGTGGGAAATTGGGGGACGGGGCAAGCACTATTAGGGAGCCACTTTGCTTTGAGCAACCAATTTTCACAGGGCAATCCGACAATCCGACACGACTAATGGACAGAAAGCAACACCTGCTTCAACTTCGGGCGTTACAAATTATTTGGAGGGACCAATGTAGACGATGAAACAAGGACAAAGAACTAATGGCGGGAGTGGTTGGGGAAACAGTGCTGTACCGTACTCTCTTCTTTATTGAGAACAATGAAAAGGACCAACATAGACGAGCTATGGCATGGAACAGCTGGCTTTTGGCACTGGGCCGTCTTTTCCTTCGCACGAGGACGACCCCCTCTTTCTTTTTTTGTCCCCTTCCCTTTGTATCTGTCAACGTTTGGTGCGATTTTTGCTTTTGTTTCTTGATTTTTCTTTAAATTTTCCAACGAAATAATAGCTTTTTAGAATTGATAATCAAACTTTTGTTGTGTTGTATATTTCGACCATGTCCAGATATGTAGAGAACGACATTTAAAGCCAGCTCAAATCTTTCTCACAGTTTTTAACGTTAAGAGACTTTGTTTAAATATGACAACAAATCAAAATGGGGTTTTTGATTGGCTTAAAATCAAACCAAACGTGCAAACCCAAAAAGGCACTCTCCGTGTTTTGGCCTAATGCTACTAAACTAATATACGAATCTTTAAAACTTTTTTTCTTAAGATTAGCTGATTTTCTAATAAACACAGCCTTATTGAATTGCATTCGCAAATGATTTTGACTTAGAGCTACAGTTAGGCTTGAAATACGGATCAAAAGATGCATCCTCAACTCTCGCCTGAACTAGGCCCACGGCGGGCCGAGTGGCCGCCTCCATTATTGGGCGATCAACTAGTCATAACGGGTTGCCCCATCATTGCTAGATCAGGCATTCGGGCTTACGCGTCCAGGTTGCTCGACACTTTCATAGGTACTATCCATGCTTTGAATGCCCATCTCGATTTTGAATTCATGCATTTACAATTCGAACCATCTCGCGCATCAATTCGAGTCCGGCCTTCATCAGAATCGAGCTCAAATTAGAGACAAATCTCGGCGTACTCGAGTCTGTGTACCTAATGACGTGCAACTCATTCCCCAGCCACTGAAATTCACCGAATTCGTTGGGGGGATGGCATCCATGCAATAAGATATTCCCCCGCGAGGGAAGGCGATTCCAACCCCCTAACGCAAGATCGGGCCTACCGGTACCAATAATAAGGTGCGGCAAACCTTTGACGATGGTGCTCGACACGCAACCCAAAACAAAAGCCGCCAGCACTACCACCAACAACAACGTCGCTACTTGTCCACACGGACCATTGCGCGTGCAATTACCAACTTTTTGTTCGTCATCATCATCACAGGCTTGGAGAAAAAAAGCTTTTTTTCTTACACGAGATGGCTCGGAAACGGCTCCCCAATCTCCAATTCGCGTGCACCACGTGGTAATCGTTGCTATCGTCTATGGTCTTCGCTCGAAGTAAAACTTGGATTTGACCAGATGAAGCTGATCGGAATTTGCTTACCCGTTGGGATTACAACCCACTTTTAAGCCTTCGCCTTAAATCTAAAATCGGGAAAAAATTATGGATAATACTCGCATTGAAGTTTGTCCCCGAACAATTCGATGCCAAAAGAACAAGAATTTGGATATAGAATATGAACAATTTGCTCTGATCTTTTCCCCCAGCAAGAAGAGCTCTTGTATGATTTGATTTGGAAGCGTCGACCCTTTTGGATTTACTCGCGTTTTGGCTCGATCTCTCGATTCTATCTTTTTTGGCCAAACTCGTGGACCTCAATGTGCCAAAACAAGAGACTTATGGTGGCGTGGCGTTTAAGCATTAGTATTTTTTTTTGGTCGGAATTTAAGCATTAGTTTACTTAACGCCAAAGGCTCGTGCCACGTGGAGGACACATGGCCACTGGTTAGGGACTAAAACTTTCAACTGGTTTGGTAAGATGGCCATATCCCACAACTCTCTCTCGTCTTTAACGACATCACAACAACTGGCCATGGAGGAGCTGGTAGGCCATTGATTTATCGAGTAAATATTCGGAAAAAAACCGCATCATGGTTCCTCGAACTCGAAGGATAGTAACATGTTTGAAAATCTGGGTGATCGTCATAATTATTCACGTGGAAAAATTGCCAGACTATTCTCTGCAGAAAGCCGAGTGTTCGTAGGTGGATGTGAACCGTTCTCGATCTGGCGTTGAGTGTGGAGGTGTCGTCCCGCTGCGTTAAGTACGAGTTTTTAATGGACCGCTCGCATATGTTCTCTTCCTCGACCCCATAACACGACACTGGAGCAGCATAATTTATGGCGCCTTCCTTACTCTTTCTTCCACGCGATCATTCTCCACACGTTATTACTGAACACCTTCTTCGTATTCAGAACCGACGCTCCCGTTCGGTTCCCTGATTCGATGTGGACACCCCGCGTCCGAAACTGACGGATGCCACGCGCACGCTCGAGAAGCCGAACCATTCGATACTAAAATGCCATGTTCGAAAATATCTGACCATTAAGTTTATTCGTCGAGTGCCCAATAACCCAAGTCCCCAATGACAATGACAATGTCCTTTGGTGTAAACGAATTCCCATCTGCTATTCCTTCGTAGTCACGCCTCGAGGGGGAAGCTTAGCAACAACTGACCGGCAGCGTCCATCCAACGCTCGATTCAACAAAAGACAACACACGCGAGATCCAAAGCTGACCAGCGATGGAGGAGTGATCTTTCGCCAGTCGCCGGATCTCCGAAATTCCCTTTTCCCACTTGTATCATTTGTCTGATCCGTCTTTTCACCTCTGAACCTGCAGGCCACGGAAGCCGAGTCGACCCAACGGTGCAGCTTCGGCCGACCACATCGCGATAGGACTAAAATTCGCATCAAAACTCTGCCTACTGTTAATTATATCGATTAGAAATATTAGCTGGCGAAAAAAATTCGACAACAATTTATAATTAGCTATTTTCGAGGAAATGAAAATATTATTTATCCATTAAATTTTGTACGCGATGCAAATGATTAAATTTTTTGAAAAGTATTTTTCAAACCTTGGATTTTCCGTGAAATAAATGTTGACTGCGTTTAATGAAGAAAACGGGGGCGGGGAAGGGGTGGGGGGAAGAATTTGAGCTGTTGAGAACGAGGATAGAGTGCGGGAGGAATGGAGAAGGTTTGAAAAATACTTATGGCGGAATTTCCGCCCTAATGTTAGGGCGGAATTTCCCTTCTCGCGCTAAATATAAATCGAGGAAAAAAAAATCCCGAATTTTGTTCTTTCAATCGAGAATTGAGATAATCAGCATAAACAGCGTTGGTCATGGCGCCCGATAGGCTCCGTCATAATTAAGGAACGGGATGCCGTGTTTTTCATGAATAACATGCCCCTTATAAGCTATCATCCATTTGTTAACCTGCTTCTCATCCAACTAAGAAATCAGATTTTCTTACTTCCTAAGGAATTTGCTTCTCCCTCCTTTTTCCCTAAAATCATTCCCAAAATCTGCCACGTTGGATACGAACGATGGGCAACGTCATTTAAAGAATTCCGAGAAGAGGGAAAAGAGCTCGCACGTAACCCATAAGACAATTACTGTTTGCTCCATCTTTTACCTTATAACGCGCGTCCATAACGATGGATCGGGTAGCCTTCACGCGGTGGGGCTAATCAGGCGCCGCCACGTGTGGAGCCACGCTGGGAGCCCCCCGCCACGCAGCTGCGTCTGCCTCGAGTAGGCGAGTCCCGCTTTCTTTCTCTCTTTCTCTCGGTCAAAATTGACTTCCGCTTCGCCTTAAATGCCCCCCCTCCGGGGAAGAAAAAGCTCCGCCCACGGCCCATCCCATCCAACGGTAGCTCGTCCGGTTCCGAGACACTCCCTCTCTAGAAAAATTATTATTCGCCAGCTGCTGCTGCTGCTCCGGCTCCTCCGGAACCATTTCGTTTCTCTCTCTAGGCCTTGATGGTGATCGCGCAGCGGTGATCGCCGCCGGCAGCGCGAGCGCCAGAGGGAGGGAGAGGGAGGGAGGGGGGAGAGGAGAGGATGGGGGCGTGCGTGTCGACGCCTCAGGAGTGCGTGGGAGGGCGATCGAGGTCGTCGAGGAAGAAGGCTCGCGTGCGGCGGGCGAAGGTCAAGAGGCGAGTCCCGTCGCGCCTGTCCGACGGATCGCTGGACAGGATCGATCGGTCCAGGCCTCGCGATCGCTCTTTCAACAATCCTAGCTTCCAAGGTTGGTCTTCGTCTCCCCGTCTCTCTCTCTCTCTCTCTCTCTTTCTCCTCTTTTTTTATTTTTTAATTTTTTGGAGTGTTCGAGTTTCGATGTGGATGAGATGAGGTGATTTCTGACCGGAGCATGCGAGCTCTCGAGTTCGGCATTGCTCTGGAAATCCGGACCGTGGCGATCGGCTTCGCGCGTTCGTGCCGGATTCGGTTTGTTTCGGTCGGCTTGTTGAAGTGGGAAGTGATTTTTGGTTCGGGTTTACGGTCTCGATTAAGAGGAGTGGTTTGGATTGATTGAGCTCTGTTTGTGGAGCTGCTAGGACGCGATCGATGTTTCGCCGTGAATTGTGTGTGCGGTGTAAAGTAAGCGAGTGGCCTCTGGGAGTTGCGATTCGGGCGGCGGGCACCAGTTAGTGCGTTATTGGCTCCTATTATCATGAGTGAAATCTATTTGCTCGGAGAAGGTTGCTGGTGTGGGAATGTCGTAGTGATTCGATGGTTTTTGTTTTCCTGACTAGATCCGCATGCAAGTCTAGTAATCAATCGGCGATTAGCTATCGGATAAAATTTGTTCAAGCACGAGTGGATTGTCTCTCAATAATTGGGACTTCCAAGCATCGTCTTCTCATGTATGATAACGGAGGAAATCGGTAAGGACTTCTGGGCAATCGAACATTGTATATTATGACAAAAAGAAAATGGGTTTATGGGCTACGTTGGTAGCGTAGGACATCAAGCCACGGATTAATTGATTGTAGAATATTATTCTCCCCTGATGGTGTGAAATTGGACTCGGATTTTCCTAAGAGAATATCAGTGAGCGGCTGGTAGAGTCTTTACTTGCCCATGAATGAAAAGGATGGCACAAAAATTATCGTCGAAGTCTCTGCCTGAAGGTTAGCTGAGAACTGATCAATTCAATCGTCTTCTGCAAATCTTTCGTCTGTCGAATCTGAGTGATCTCAGCTCTCTGTCAAAACTGCCTGTCGAGTCTTCTATTTGGCCTGAACTTGAATTTGCTATTGCTTGTTGTAATGCCATAAATAGCACAGGAGCTTCTGCTTTCTTGAAAGAGTTTGCTATCATGAAAGTAATGTCTAGAGTCGATTCGCTAAAACTTGGAATGCTTTGGTGACATCCTGAACTTGCGCTCTTGCTGGCATAATTGAGTACAACTACTGGTTCATAACTCGAAGTATTTTGGTTGTTATAAGCGTAACCTTGAATTATTAAATGGTCATGGTGAGTTCACAGCACTGGGTGGTAACCGGTATGAATTATATGCAAGTTGTTTTCCACTCAGAAGGAAAGACATGGCCCTTTGTTAGGCTAGCAGCAGAAGTCTCGGTCTAAAACTAAAGTTGTAGTTCATATTTTGTATGCCAAGTGGGATGTCAATTGTAAAAGGTAACTAAAAATACAATAGAGATCTTTCAGTAAGAGGGGACAGATAATAAGGAATGATTCTGGAATTTCCCAATTTGAGAACTTACAGATGGGGAACAAGAGCAAATACAGATGATGTTCCCATCAATCCTTTGGATTGCTCTAATTAGGTCTATGTTGAAGACTGGAATTAGTAGAACTTGCTGGCTATCACGCATATCCTTATAAAAACAAGATGGGGATGGAGGTGGGTCCAAAAATCATTATAAGGAGATTGGAAGTTCCATGGATCTGCATCTGAAAATGATGAGTGTTGTCTTTCTCCACATTTACGTTTCAACAGTACTTCGAATGTTAAGTTTTCTCTTAATTATCTCTGTCTTTTCCATCCCCAGCAATACCTCGTTTTAGGTTTTATCTCTCTAGTGAATGTGCAAATGCATTATCAATGACGCCATTGAATATTATGTAGTCAGTTTTGTTTTTACTGTGTCTAAGCTACTTACAACAAAATTTGTCATGAAATCATGATGTTGAAATTTCTTGCATCTTAAGGCTAAAGATGTGCAAATGCATTATCAATGACGCCATTGAATATTATGTAGTCAGTTTTGTTTTTACTGTGTCTAAGCTACTTACAACAAAATTTGTCATGAAATCATGATGTTGAAATTTCTTGCATCTTAAGGCTAAAGATGTGGAAAGAGGATACGATTTAAAATGCTTTGGATCGATTTATTTCCCTTTAAGTCCTTTTCGTATGAAGTAAATATAACTTTCTTCCCTAGTATTAAAGAACTTTTGGAATTTATTTCCCTTTCTTCCCTAGTATCAAAGCATTTTTGGAAGGACCATTGTTGGGTCATCTAAACTACTTTCTTCCCTAGTTATTATTTGAGCATTTTCTTTTCTTCATCCTCTTCTCTGTCTACATTTTTGTTCTTCTACGCTGGGGCACGGGGTGGTCTGCGACTTTGTTCGCGTTATTCCTTTTGATTTATGAGCTAATATTTTTATCGGTCCCTTATCTTATGTCTTTTCATGTCTCATAATAACATTCTCTGCTCTTTGATTGCATGTCTAGTGTTTGTATGCTGGTTTTATATTGATCTCACTGCCTTTCTATGGGGGAAGCAATTTCGGTCCCAGATTTAAGGATTCATTTGTTATTTTTTTTCTCCTTTTTTGGGCTTGGGATTTGATTATTCCCAGGTCTTCTCCTTTATATCATTATCATGATACCTGTGTGGTATCTGCAGGAAGCATTGATGAGGCATGGTATGACTCAGTGGCAGTTTTTGAGTCAGACTGTGATGAAGACTACAAGAGTGTCGCAGATGGTATGACGCATGGACATGTTTTAGTCGTGTTGTAACAGTCAACATCGTTCTTTCATCCAATGGCCGATGCTCTATCGTTGTGCTTTGCAGATGTACTGTCTCTAAGTGGCTTTGAAGGCGTATCTACACAAAGCACTGTATCACTAAGGGATTGCATGCACGGAGAAAGTAATACCAGCTTACAACATGCGTCTTCTCTAGATCACGTGCATAAACCAGGCGATATGTTAATTGGAAACTCTGCCCACAACTCTATGAGCGAGGTTGCTAAGAGCTCTGCACATCATGTCCCAAATTCGGATGATGCTGATAGCCATTATAAATTGTGTGAACATCCAAGTGAAGCTAAGAAACCTGTTTTTCTCGACAATATCTCATCTGTGGATGAAAATTCTGGAAAGGAGGAAGGACTCCTGGATAACTGTGGAATTATACCCAACAATTGTCTTCCTTGTTTAGCTTCAACCGCTCCGTCTGTTGAAAAAAGAAGATCTCTAAGCTCCAGTCCACCAAGCGCGAGAAAAAAGTCTGCATCTAAACTTTCCTTCAAATGGAAGGAAGCACACAATAATGGCACTCTTTGTGAGTACAGATACCTTCTTCTTCTTTTGACATAGAAAAAAATAATCAAGCATTCTTCCAGTATCTTTAGCATCTTTACGGAGATTATTCCCTTTTGAAGTTCCTGCTTTTCAGATATAATTTTAAAAAAATATACGTCAACTGCAATTTCCTATTAAAGGTTTTGCGTTTCCGCTTAAAGTGGTCCATAGAGTGACGATCGGTTTTTTTTTGGATGTAATGACTATGGGTTTTACTTGTCTCTTTTGACACTGATTATTTTCACCAACTGTGGTTATTGTGATCTCTAGTATATAGAGAAAAATTAAATTATTCGACTCATAACAATTTCTCTTTTGTTTTCAGTTTCGTCAAAGGTGCTTCTCCAGAGGCCCATAGCAGGTTCCCAGGTCCCATTTTGCCCAATTGACAAGAAAATGCTTGATTGTTGGTCACTTATTGAGCCAAGTTCCTTTAAAGTTCGAGGAGAGAATTATTTAAGGTAAGACTTAGAAGTGGAAGGTATCAGATACCATCATCCCGAGGACACTTTTGTTAGTTATTTTATGCCATCCTATTCGTGGTGCAGCAATCTGTCAAGCAATCATCTTGTTGAGGCAAATGCAGTTATTGCTAAAGAAATTTCTTAGATCAATGGGTGATCTTTGGTTTATTTAACTATATTTATGTTGATGACTTGTGTGGCAGGGACAAGAAGAAAGAGTTTGCTTTAAATCACGCTGCCTATTATCCATTTGGGGTTGATGTATTCTTAACTCAACGCAAAATAGATCATATAGCTCGATGTGTAGAACTCCCTGCTATCGGCTCTTTTGGGAAACTCCCACCCATCCTTGTTGTTAACGTTCAGGTATCCTTACCTTTTCCTAGGGAATGCTCTCACTCCCGCTAATTTTTGCATATACCCCCTTGATTACCTCCACCCTTCATATGGATGAGGGTCACTTATATCTGCCCCCTTGTTAAGGCTTTGGGGAATGCTTTGTAGCACGGCCATCTTCACCCATTGAGCTATTTGCTCTAGGAAAATATATCTTGGGTTCTGTGGTCGTGAGATTGCCATTTCTTTCGTGTGCAAGAACTAATGGAGCCTTTTGAGCACGTTTGCATTGTTGTCCTGCAGTCATAGCATAGCCATTTGTTTCTTGTCAAACAAGTAACGGAGCTTTTTTTTCAAACAGATACCCTTATACCCGGCCACAATTTTTCAGAGTGAAACTGATGGGGAAGGAATGAGTTTTGTGTTATACTTTAAGCTTTCGGATAACTATGCAAGGGAGCTTTCACCACAATTTCAAGAAAGTATTATGGTGAGACTCATGCCTGCTCTTTGTTCTCAGTAGGTCTTGCTGATGTAATATGTTTCTAACTATTATTTCCTTTGAAGTCTGGCTCAGGCATTTTTTTCAGTGATATATGCAAAGAAAATATATTTCTGCCTTTTATCTAGTACTTTAGCTAAAACAAAATTCACTGCATAATTAGAGGTATATTAACCCGAAAGTCTTTTGGTGCAGTGTAGACATTTATTCTAAATTCAAGTTCAGACAAAATCATCTGGACGCTTCAATTGAATTTCTCTTTTTTGAAAGGTTTAATCGATTTTAACCATTTTCTTTTTTGTCTTATCTCCAATTTCCTCATAGTAGAAGTTAATAGATAATGATGAAGAAAAGGTCAGAAGTTTTCCTGTTGATTCTATCGTCTCTTTCCGGGAAAGATTAAAGATATTGGGTCGTGTTGCAAATGTGGAAGATCTACACCTGAGTGCAGCTGAGAGGAAGCTTATGCAGGCGTACAATGAAAAGCCAGTTCTTTCACGCCCGCAGCACGCGTTTCACACCGTAAGTCCTTTCGCAACTAGCTATGCTGATTCTGATATTTAGATGGAACCGTTGGTGTGTTTCTTCAGACACTCTTGTCTGATTGATGTAGAGCAACTGTCCTGAAGTTTTATGTCCTTTTCCCTTAGTTATATCCTCTTCTCAGGTCAGAGCTTAGGTCAAGGTTAGATAGCATTATTGCGTGTCACGGGTAACACGTTATATCCAAGGCAGTCTAGGTTATCTGAACTTTATACTGGTACACGTGCATCTTACTATTAGCTGCAGTTTTCTATCTTTCTCTTTCCTCTAAATGAAGTGCATACTCTGGAAGACTCAAACTACCCTTCTTCTTTTTGACATGCTCGGTTTCCCCGGGCTGTGTGTACACTACTTTTCATCTTGCTGTCTTTCTTGAAAGCTCGCTCTTAGGAATTAAGCCGGAGAGTTCCGTGTTTATGCAATCTCGCGGCAAGCTCTCCGCAGCAACTCTAGTGTCCCTGTTCTACAGAATTTAGATGTCTAATGTTTCCTATTGGGATGCTTTCTTATGCTGTCTGCAAAACGAAATTGTACAGGGAGAAAATTACTTGGAGATCGATCTGGATATGCATAGGTTCAGTTATATCTCTAGGAAAGGTTTTGAAGCGTTCCTAGATAGATTAAAGCTCTGCATCTTGGACGTCGGCCTCACAATTCAGGCAAGTTCATTTCTCTGCAGTAAATTCGCTATTGTGTTATTCCTTCATACTATGTATTCCATTTCTTTCCGGGTTTCTGAAAACTGTCGGTCGTGTCCTGAAACAGGGGAACAAGGCTGAAGAGTTGCCAGAGCAGATATTATGCTGTGTCAGACTAAACGGAATTGACTACAAGAATTATCAACGACTGGGGTTAAGTCAAATTCAAGATCCCCTTTAACCCATAAATTTTATTAAATGTCGCGAGTCTCTCGGAAGTCTTGTCCCTCCGGCATAAGTTTCCAACTAATAAGAAAAGCTGATTTTCTTAATCTTTCCTGTTTACCGTCTGAGAATCTTCCTCCCCGCTACCAAGTCCCGAGTGAGGTGGCTCGTGTTGTGTTCGCATCTACACCGTGTCCAAGTCGAGAAATCTCGATTTCACAAACGCTTTTTCGCCCCTCAGGAGACTCGAGTCTTTCCGTTCATGGGGTAAAATGAAGGTAAGGGACCGGCAATGCGTTCTCAATCATTAGGAACTCACAGCGAGGACTTAGCTTTCTCTCACCCATATGTTCGCAAGTACTCACAAAGGCAAGGTTATGTAGTCGTGATTCCATGAGCCGCGGACTAGACAGGTTTTTACCATCCAAGCAGTGAGTCATGTGACACTATTTGCCTTCGCACTCGTAGCCTTTTTCATTACTTCCTTCTTTACCCTGCAAACATGACCTTAGAGAACACAAGTAACAACGCCAAGACCGATTGAGGTCATAGGCCACAGATGATACACAATCATCCACATTTTCTTTATTTGTTTACTGCTGTATTTTTCATTCCTCTCTCCAACTTCTAGTGCACTCGACAGAAAATTGTTTCCCGATGACCATTTTACGGGCAGCAAATTCTTGGAATTCTTGGAAACGTGCCAGGCCCGCAAAATAAACTCTTTATTTTTCCCTCGTCTCGTGCCCCTTGTTCGGCTCCTCGGTTTTATCTACGAAACAATACCGTTCTGTACATCCTTCGCTACTTCCTAAGCTGGATCTTATTGTTCGTTCCGCTAGTCTCGAAGAAACCGTACGAAATGAACAGAAATGAAACAGAAAAAGAAAATCTCGCGGTGATAGTGAAAAAAATAAAATAAAATAACCAAAAGATCCAAAACGATGACGAGGCCCATGCATCCTTCCTAATGCTCAAAACTTCGAAGCTTCGATCTTCTTGTTTCTTCTCCGCACCTCGTTCTCCACTTCAAACTTAAGAGTTGCTTGTCCGCTCATTGCGTGGGACTCTGATATGTATTGGTGATAAAGGCCACTTGATTAGGAGATGAAGCAAAACAAGAAAGCGTGATACCTTGATAGATTGCAGAAACTAGTTACTTCCATGAGATACAATCGGCGAAATTGATTTCGCTGATACAGATGCGCTAGGGCTAGTGACATCTCGATCCACGTTTGCAAAGTTCGCTTTGCCGGTCAACATCTTTATCGCTATCTGAGCAACGTCGGCGAACCACTCATCCTCCGGCAGCACGCTATAAAAACAATCACAGTACCTAATGAGAGAAAAATCAAGAGGATAATTCATAAAGAAGTTCGGAGAACATGTCAGAAAACCATTTCCATGACTCGGAATGGATTGCAACCATGTTCTGATTGTCAAATACTCTTCGCTAATTGCAGCAAGAGCGTCACCTATACGGATCTAATCCAGTAGAAGCCACTATGTCAATAGCTCTCTCAATTATGTTTTTGATAACTTGATGCAGATTCCGAGATAAATAACGGCCTTGTGATGAAAACAGAATCACGAACTCCATGTCCAAATAAAGCTGCATGACTAGAGCATGGTTACTTTTAACTAATTGGACAAAATGTTAAGGTGCGGGAAACCGTAGTTCTTATACAAACCTGTCGAAGGCCATGAGGACCCAATGTCTTGGGACCCTCTTCTATCTCTTCCCAAAAGCTCCGATCATCAGAGAGCCACAAAATGACTGTCTCTGTGAGTCTCATCAACAATATAGTAGCAAATCTTTCTCGACCCACAAACATTTCGGTTGCAAAGCCAGCCACTTGAGTCAGTTTCGCAAAAAGTTCCTGAACATATTGGGAAAAACCAAAAGAAATTTTTGATGAAAATCAAACACGGGCCACTCAAACATCAATTGCAGATGGGCTACACACCGAATCAAACGGACTGGATGCTTAGATACCATTATACAAGAACTATAGCAATAAGGAAGTTGGTAATGATAGCCATGTCCGCAGGCTGAGAACTCATATGTAGTGATCTTACTTGGTGATGTTATTGCTGCTGTAAGGCTTCGATACAAACATGACCTTAAAATATAAACAAAAGCACGAAGACAATTGCTTCATGAAGCATTTGCATGAAGCAGATTTCAAAGTTGCATAGTGACATCACAAAGCAAAATCAGAACCAAACAGGTGGCATTCATTTATTAGGTTTTTCAGGTAATAGAGCCTCGGTTTCTGATATACAAATCTAGTTCACTATATTTCAGCGTCAAAGAAATATCAATGGTCTGGCATGGAGTAATGCTCATTGAATCAAATCAGCCACTGAAAATCACGTCCAAGTGGATATCATTAGACAATAAACAAGGTATGTCCGTTATTTTCTTATTATGTTTAACGCAAACTCATCCTGGGGCATCAAACCTCAGTTTCACAACACTGATAAGAAGCAAACTGCACTGCATTGCTGCTTCAGTTAAACGACTATCTAAAGGATACAAACTGCACTGCTTTACCTGATATATTGGAGAAGGAAACCATTCAGGTTCTTCCATAAGGTCATCAATCATGATGTACATATGTGCATTGAGACGGATGTCGCCTTCTTCTGAAAAAATTAAATCAAGGGCATGTTGGCGGCAGAAGCTATCACGCAACCTATCAACTGAACGTTGCAACCGCCTCTTCCAATCCCTTTGTTCAGGATAACGACTTTGCTTATCTGGAGTTCTTCTTGCATTATCCTCAAGTTTGTTCGTACTATGCAAGGACAATAGCTTCATGGCAGCACGTGGGAGCAACTCGTCCGCCAATAATGATGCATTGGCCAACAAAGCTAACTGTTGGCTTTCAGTCTCCGCCATTTTCACAATTCTACTGCCAGAATATTCAAGGTTTTCTTCGTGTTCTGCTGACCCTGGTAATGAATTTATCAACAAATTGACATACGAGTTGAATACTTGTAGCAGACCTTCCAACGTGGGACCTTCTAAATGCAAGCTTTCGAGTGGACTGACATCCTCAAGAAATTCCTGTGTGGTAGAGGCAAGACCATCGGAGGCATTTTTATTAAGTAATGGAGACAAAAATCAATGCTTCAATGATGACTTATGATGCAAGGAGTTGATTCATCACTCTCTAATTGAAGCAGAACTCCCGAGAGATGCTACAAGGAGAGGCAATAATAACAATCTGCTGCTGAAGAAAAAAGATAGCACAAGATCCTTTTAGCTTTTCAAGCAAATCTAGAATGTGTAGCAAGGTGGGATGGCAAGATGATAAAAAAATACAGGGAAATTGCCTTCAAAGAAAGCAGCCTCTAGACTTGAATGGAAAGAGGAGTTAACCTGAACCATCGTATTTAATTTGTTTGCACTGCTTGAGAGTTTTGGATGCACTGCGACTGTACTACTACTGAGGAACGGGGAAGAAGAAACACGCATCGGCCTTCCGCCAAGTGGAGAATAAGCAAGTGACCAATCATCTGCAGCAGCTAATGCAGCACTGCTCTGCTCTATTCTTCTCAAGTTGGCATTCAAAGCTTGTTCGACACAAGGCTTAAAGAATCTGAGTAGAACAGGAGAAAGGGCCAGACCACGAGCCTCTAAAACAGAACAATGACCCAGACATATCTTAACACACTCAGCAGCAGCTCTTAAGCCACCTGCAGCTGCCGATGAGGCAAGGACATGCCTCTTTAGAAGAAGAGCCAAGGCTTCGGTTTCCTTGACAGCCCAAGTCACAAGCTCAGATGCAAATGCAGGTTCCTCACCAAAAACAACCGAGGCATCACTAGCAGCTTGGGCAATGGTTGAAAAGACAAGCTGAGAAAGGGCAGCTGTGTAAGCTCCTCCGTATGGAGCATTAGATGAGCGAAGACTTTGCATTCTGCACTGCATTTTCTGTTGGTGAGAGTTCAATAGCAGTGTATGGGCACGAGGACCATCCCCAAGTTTTTTCAGAGCCAGAATTGTCGAACGAAGTTCAACTCCTTGTGTTGAAAGCTGGGAAGTCATTTCTGCTAGTTGATCAGCTAGTTTTTGTCTCTGTTCCGTTATGGCGGTCTCCAGCGATAATAGTGCAGCTGGACTCAATGTCCTCCTACTATTAGCTTCTTCTTTGATCCTTTCTCCTTCATTCACGGCAGCCAAGGCTTCTTCCACCCTCCTCTCAGCTAATAGAATTTCGAGGGTATCCACAAAATCTATTAACCAGTTCTCCATGTTGGAAGGTCGCGTGTCTTCCAAATTGCGCATATCCTCTGCAGTCGAATCTTCAGAACCAGTGTCTAGAGAATCGACATGAACCCCCTCGACCAATTCCTGGACTAAAGCTGCTTGAGAGGATAGAAGATTCCTCATGGACAGGAGCTGCCCCTCAAGGTCTGATATCTCCTGGGATGTGCTGCATATAGAAGAATCAAACAAGCAAATGAAAAGTCGAATGCCTCAAAATGATAACTCCGGTACATGTCCTGCCGCGTCAACATATCCGCTCCATTCATTTTCAACAAACTACGACCGCATTCCAGTTTCTGATGCATGGATTGCAACAATGCACTGTAAATGACCGACGAAACATAGCGTTTCAGTCGTTATTAGCGTACAGAATATCAGAGAGCAAAGCTGAATACAAGCGATGCACGAACGCGAGATCATCTCCAAACGAAACTCCACTAACCGTATGAAATCCGCATAGTTAGCATAAACACTCTTACGCATTTCCTCCGCCGATGCCTTCTTCAAATCCACCAGGTAGGCGCACAGATGCCGAATCTCCTACAAAAAAACAATGCACGCGGCGCTCAAAAAAAAAAAAAAACCGCGATCGGCGGAGATCGCCGTCACATCGATCTCCAAAAGTTTCGCCGCCGATCGATCGGTCCGCGCACGTTCGCGCACCGATGGGCGGGGGGCAAGGAAGCGACCGGTACCTTCTCGTTCATGGTCTGGCACTTGGAGGTGAAGTAGGCGTGGGGATCGAAGCGCGAGGACTTGAAGGCCTTGAGCCTGTCGTTCAGGGTCAGGTCGGCGTCGAAATCCGCCGAGTCGCCGCCCCGGCTGGAGGAGAAGGACGCCGCGGAGAGGGAGGAGGACATGGTCGCTTCCCCGGAGCCGGATCCTTCCCTTCCGGTGCTCGGGCGGGCGGGCGGGCGGGATTCTCAGATGATGCGGCGAGGGAGGCGTGCTCTCCGGATCGTCATCGCCATGGATGGTCCTGGATCGAGCTTTCCAAACGCAGAGAGAGAGAGAGAGAGAGGCGGAGAATCGCGGGGAAGACGACGGGGACGTGTGCGCGCGGAGAGGGAGAGGGAGAGATGGGAAGAATATTTCAGGTACTTCATGCAGTTTGAAACAGAAAGGAACCAACAAAAAAAAAAACTTAAATGTCTTAATATTTCTTCAAGGTTAATACTATAAAAAAAATCCCAAATTGATACACCGGTAATAAATGCACTCGAGCCTAATTTTTTTTATTACTAAAACCTCCAAACGGATAAACCCGTGGCAAATCCACCCCGAACTAATTTTTTTGACCATAAAAAAATCATAAACCGGTACATTTGTGATAAATTAACCCTCCATTAGATTTCGTTAAATTGGATTAATACCACGAAAAATCTCAAACCGGTACACCTGTGACAAATAGAGGGTAAAACCCCAAACCGATAAACCCATCAACTGTCACGTATCATCAAACTCAGTAATTTGACAGTAAAATTTAACAAAAAATTAACGGAGAGTAAATTAGTCACAGGTGTACCGGTTTTGGGGTTTTTCATGATCAAAAAATCAGTCTGGGATAAATTTATCACGGGTGACCAATTTTAAGTTTTTTCTTATGGTATTATCCTTATTTAAAAAAAAAATAAAAACACGATTTTTTAATTGATTCTATTTATATAAGTTCGTTCTTTTTTTTTTAAATTTCTTTACCAGCTAGGGAACGGACTGGGAGATCCTCATTATCCAGAACTAACAATAAGCATCTCAACATCCATATCGAAAGCAAGATATCAGCAATATATTGTCATGTAACCAAAGATAAAAAAAAAAAAAGGAGCAATATTCGCAATCGCCTCGAATTCTAAGAAGGTCTTGGAGATTTCTCCCAAACATTTTATTCCGAGCTTTCCGGGTAAACAGAACACTGCAATCGAAACTTCGAACTAGAAGTAACGGGTCATCGTGACCCGGTTGGTAAAAAGCCGAGATGCACCGGTTTCCTTGCTTGCTCTTTTGATATCAGAAGTGAGATTGTCCTAGTGGGGAGAGTAAGTCAGCACCCCATGGCTTTGTTCGCAGGGAGCTTCGGCTTCTCGGCGACGGTTCCGTCGTTGCCGGCGAGCGCGCGGTACTTGTCCTTCCGGGTGAAGCTGGTGCACTCGTACGAGAGCGTCGCGGCGATCGTCCTCTGGATGTAATTGGCCACTTCGTGGCTGGTCTTCCCGGCCGTGCAGGTCAGCTCGATTGGCAACTTGTTCAAGAAGGTCACCTCGTAGGCCGGGCTCGGGTTCATGAAGAAGTAGAACGGGTCCATCCCTTTCCATCCGCGGGCGGTCGTCCCGTGGAACATGCTCATCCGGTTCACCATCGCCACCGGCACGAGCTGGTCGGTCAGTTCGGCAAACAAGGCTGAGAACCTGAGAAGGAACGGCTCGCGGCAGGTGGTCCCCTCGGGGCATAGCGCCAGGTCGCCTTCCTCCAGGAGCTTCTTGATCATGGCCGCGTCGGTGGCCCGGTCCCGGTTGAGCCTGACGGTCTTGATGGGCGAGATGACCTCGGAAAGCCTGGACACTGAGTAGGTGACAGCAGGGATCGGGCGGCCAAGTGCCGTGGAGAGGAAGATCGGATCGAGGAGCGTCCTGTGGGAGCAGATGAAGAGCACGCCCGTCTGGCCGGTTGACTTCTTGGCCGGCGGTGGAGGCGTGCCCTTGACGGTGACGCGGACGCCGAGCGCCCAGAACGCATAGTAGACGAGGGGCATCGGGAGGAGCGACCCGGCGGCAACCCTCAGGCAGGCAAGGGGGAAGCCGATGGGGATCCACAGGATGGTGAGGAGGGCCAGGAGAGGGGTTGGCTTCTGGACGAGCCGCCCGTCGTGGAATACAATCGGCTTCGGAAGCTTGTCGTTCGTCACAGCCTTGACCTCCGGCTTGGGTGGCACAATGAATCCTTCCTGCAATTTTTTTGGTTCCATCGGTATTCAAGACTTGTCGCGCAAGGTATCTTCGATTAGGCTAACGAAAGCAGCCGCTACAGATAATTCGCCGCCCCGATTTCACCATCTAAACCTTTTAACTAATTTCCGTCTGTGTTTTTGCCGTGAAATTAACAACGAGATTTCCATTTCTATTCGAAGCTGTGGCGACCAATACTGTCTTTCTGTTTTAGTACTTGTGCCTAGCTTAAGATCAACTGGGTGGACCTTGAAAGTTTGGTCTCTAGCTTCCTTCCTACCTCTCGTTTTGATACGTCAAACCACAACAAGAACGATTGTGGATTTCTTTCTCTCATTGCAAATTTTGCTTCCGAAATGATCTTGGGAAAAAGCTAGGGAATCTGTTTATTACTGCTTCTGAAGACTAATGATACCATAGATGCTTCAGGTTAGGTGAAAACGATGATCACTGCTATAGCATGTTTTGGCCAAAAATAACTACTATCCCTAACTGTATCATACTGACCTTGCACAAGGCCATGAAGGGGACGTCGGTTTGTCGATCGCCGAGGCCGATCTCTGGTTGCTCATCCGCGAACGCTTTGCGAAGAGCGGCCGCCTTCTTCTTCCCCACGAGCACTCCTGGCGGGCTCACGAACCCCGTGGCCCTCCCCTTGTAGGTCCTTATCTCGGTCCCCAAAACCATGTCGGCACCCAAGAAGTCCTTGAGGAACCCCTCGACCATGATCCTCGGGTTCGCAGTCAGCACGCACCTCCTCCCGCAGGCGGAGAACACCCGCCACGACTCCGGGTGGAGGTCGCTAGCATAGAACTTGGGCAGCACGGCGCGAGCCACGGACTCAATGTCGGCCACCCTCATCCCGGCAAATGTCGCGAAGATGAGGACCTGGATCCCCACAGACTCGGACACGAAGTAGTAGAGGAGGGCGGCAAGCGGGGAGGCCAGGAGCAGGAGGAGGAGCCTCATGGCCCCGCCGACCTCGAAGGCGATGAGGGCGAAGTACGGGAAGGAACTGCGGCCGCGGAGCAGGGTCCCGTCCAGGTCGGCCACCACAGTGTCCTTCTCGCGCCCGATCGACGAGCAATGATCGACCGTCGGGAACGCGGGCTCCACCATGATTGATTGACTGCTGAAGAACGACCCCCAAAGTCCCAAAGTCCTCGAGGCTCTTTCGCTAATCCCTGCTTGGGGCTGGTTCAATGGTGCGAATGCTAATGTACATATATGTATGAAGACACGGCCTATGAATTAGATTTGGTATGTTGAGACAAGAATGACATGCGGGGATTTCCAATGGCTGAGGACAAAACAAAATGGTGTAACCGAGGACGGAGGAGAAGGAGCAAAAGGGTAAATGAGCAAATCTAGTGTCCTTGTAGGAATCGCCAGTGGCTTGTCCCGTTTTGAGCTCTGCGATGTCTCTCATCCGCTTCTCTTTGCACGATTCACATGAAAGGGCATATATTACGCATTGATGTTTGGGAGTTGCGGTATTGGTTTTTAACCCTCCTTTTCTTAAATGGTTTTTGTCGTGCTCGCAAAAAGCAGAGCTTTTCACATCATTCTTCTGTGCCTTTGCCTTGAGACGGGACCCCTGTTTTGCCTTTAATCCAACTTCGGAGCTCCCGTCATCGATTGGTGGTCTGAAGAAAATGTTGTCCCACTTTCAACTTATCAAATCAATTGCTATTTACGGCATTGAATTGAGGAGGAGCCATTTCAACCCCCCTCGTGCCGATCCAGTGTCGGTGTCCGATTTCAAAGGATCAAACCACATGCCGGGCATCAAATCCAATTCGACCCGCCAAGATTTATGAAAACATTGGCTTTAACGAAGCGCTGCTACTCGAATCGAGACGAGATCATTTTGAGAAAGAGCATGAATTCAGCATGTCTCATGTACAGTGAACGGGGATACTTTCTGCAAGCACCCAGTTCATGTCGGTTCCAAATTGGAGCAATCAATTTTTGGGAGTCTCATGCGAATCACACCGAATCTAACAACTCTCACGCGTTAGATTAACATGAATCAAACGCACCCTGTAACAATAAGATGGGCGATTGACCGTGTTCATAAACGAGTGAATTTATGCGGAATATCTCCCGGCAAACCCAGAAGGAAACTTCCCTACCTTCTCGTTGGGGGGGGGGGGGGGGGTCCATGGCATACGGGCCGATCGGTGGGCACGGCCAGAATGTCGACTGGGACCGTGACGATCGGGCCAGTGTTATGTGTGTTGTTGCTCGGATCATGCAAGGAGGCTCCCCGAGGGGCTAAGTCCCAATCGATTACCTAGCTTCACGTGGCAAAATTAAGGTGGTCATTCGTTGGAGATAACTTTCGTCTCTCGCACTTAAAACACCGCAACTGCTGCCATAATGCCCTCGCTGTCGGTTCGAACGTCCCTCTCCATCGTCGGCCCCCGCTCGTAAATTGGCCGCGCGAGCGCTTCCTTATCAAGTGTGAGCCCAAGCCCAATCGATCGAGCCCGACGATCGGTGTAACCCAATCCACGCGTGACCGCTTTGGGCGTCTTGATAAACCGAACCAACTCCGTTTTGTGACGCTTGGCTAGTATTCAAGTCCATTTTTCGTCTGATCGGAGTGATTTTCGGAATTAGGCCGTGCGATTAAGGAGTTATTGAGGAGTTATTGGAACCACCCGCCTGGGTGGCACTGCTGGAGCGCGCACTCTTCCTCTCGCAAAAGGTTGAGTGTTCGAATCCCGGGCGCCGCAGGGTGACTTAACCGGTGGCACGTGTGTGGTAGTTAGCACATATCGCCCCCAGGATTTACTCCCCGGCTGTCGGCCGTGCGGGGATTTCCTGAGTTATCAAAAAAAAAATTGAGGAGTTATTGAGTTGTGGAGTTATATGGAAATAGCGGCTTAGGACGTTGTGGATCCGTAGGGCTTGACGAAACGAATTTTCGAGGTTTCGCGTGCGAGTTATACGTAACGGACAATACGCATAATAGACAAAGATGAACGTTTGTTATAAATAAGTTTCTTCATTAGTGCGTAGGAGTCGATTGGTCTACGAATACCGGGAAAATTACCAAAATAGTCCTAAACCTATTGCAATTGTACCAATTCAGTCCTAAACCTTTTCAGTCCATCCGGTCAATTTTGGTCGATCCGTGTCGGCCGTTTGGCCAATGCTGACATGGCAATTTTTTTAATATTATTTTTATTTTTTCAATTTTTTTATTTTTCCTTTCCTTAGCTTTTTCCCTTTTTTTTTTCCTTCATCTTCATTTTCAACCTCTGGCCAGCGAGGTTGGCCCCGCCAGCCTCTAGTGAGGCTCGACCTCACCAAATCGGGCGAGCTCAGCCTCGCTCGGCAACGGCGAGGTCGAACCTCGCCTGGCAACGGCGAGCTCGAACCTTGCTAGGGACGAGCGAGGCCGACCTCTCCAAATCGGGCAAGTTCGGCCTCACCCAACGATGGCGAGGTTTAGCCTTGCCAGCGATCGGCTAGAGGTTGAAGATGAAGATGAAGGAAAAAAAAAGGGAAAAAGCTAAGGAAAGGAAAATGAAAAGAAAAGAAAAATTAATTAAAAAATTCCAAAAATAAAAATAATATTAAAAAATTATCACATCAGCGTTGGCTGGACAGCGTCCACGTCAGTGCCAGTTGGCCAAAATTGGATGGGTGGACTAAATTGGTTCAAATGCAAAATATTTAGGACTAAACTGGCATAAAAAAATGTTTATGACCGAATTAGCACAATTACAATAGGTTTAGGACTGCTTTGGTAATTTTTCCACAAATACCAGTGTGATGCATTTACCCTCCGTCAAAGTTCTGTTAATGATGACCATTAAAAATCTACTTACATAGACGCCAGAAAGCACACATTATTGACATGATATCTATGTGACTTAAGTGAAATAAAAACGACGTATTGGTTAGAAAAATCATCTAACGGAGCCTTGACGGAGAATGAATGCATCACATAGGTACAAGTTTGGAGTTTTTCATATCACGAGAAAAAGTTTAGGGTAAATGTGTCACGGTGAGCATAATTTGAGATCTTTGATGTTACAAAAAAAAAAGTACAAGATAAATATATTATAACGGACATAATTCGAGATTTTTTGGTAAGTTCTAGAAAAGTCCCTGCCTCTACACAATAAACATGTAGGTCCGTCCCAGGTCATGTGTGAGAGATATTCTCTACGACACGTAATCAAGGTATTAATCAATGAAAGAGCTATAGCTAAATATGGGGCAAAATGCTATTTTCTTGGCCCTAGGCGAACCTCTAGAACGACAGTGATTCCGTCTTCAGTGGGCATGAAGCGCAACGCCTCCCAATTCCCGGAATCATGTTCGATGGGATATCATATTGCTCTCCAAGTGGCCTAGGAGAATTCTTTGATACTGTCTAACTTTGGAAGCCGGTTAGCTTTAGCTAGAATAAATTCAGCTTTGAAACAACGGCCCGACAGTGCCCCTAGAAGTCCTGGATTCCGGGCTGGCTTTACCCCGAAACCGGCCGTGTTAGAGCCGGTCTCTGGGCACCATTTGGCATTCGAGGCCAGTCCCAAAGCTCTCAGAAAAGGGGAAGCGAACCGGATCTCTCACGAGCTGGATCCGATCGGATCATACCAACCACGCCGGTTCCGGGCCCATTCTTGACCCTACCTCGGGGAGTTGTCCACCCGGACCACCCCTCCTAACTACTTTGTAGTTACGATGCCGATGCGAGACTCGAAAGAGATGAGATAGGAAAGCTTTACGTTTTCCTTTCGTCTCGAGGGTAGAAATCAACGACCGAGGTGACTCCGGTTTGCGAATCGTGTATGGAAGTAGAAAACCATTTCCAGCTCCTTGGCCATGCGGAGATCATTGTAGGTAGGGAGGAAGAAGGAAAGAGAGGGAATAGAGAGGCTATCGCTTGTCTTTCCATAGTTCATTTATCAGTGAGCGATTAAGTCGGTTTTCTTTACACGATTCATCGCCGGAGCAAACATCAGTTTCTTGCGATCGAAGAATCATGAGCTTCTCAAGCAGAAGCCGAGACCGGACGCCTTATTGTGAACTCCTCCGATGGTTTTACGGCGCTCCGATCATGACCAGCGACAAAATGGAGACCGCTGAGCGAAGCGAAGCCCATGTTCCTGAAGCCGAAGTTAGCAGATATCAAGAACCTGTTTAAACAACGGCCGAATCGAAAAAAGAAAAGATATGCTGTAGTATTAATACTATGTTTGCTAAGTCTGGTTTCCAAAATTTCATATGCTGAACGAAGCAGCAAACTGTTATAAGTCATTGAATATGACCCATTTATTTAATCGACCACTTGTAGAATTGTCACATCATTAGTATGCAAGCTTTGTAAACTAGATTTATTAGATCCCTGGCATTGCTCATCGACTATAATCATCTAGCAAACGAGTGCGATCAATCTCTTTTTGAGGGAATCATTCTAGCGGAGACTCATTTTATATATTTTGTGTGAGGTCAGTTCGTCCATTTCTCTGAGGAGAAAATTCCCACTATACTAAAGTTAATTTATAAAACATCGTGTCACGATCAATTTAGGTGTTCATTATATCTCCTCACCTCATGTAAATTTGCTCTATGCCATATACCATGGTAAATTAGTTCAGTAGACCGGCCGTCGTTTTACTAGAATGAGTTCCGATGAGGTTTAGTTTGCGCTGCGCTAACCTGTATGCGGACCAAGAATGTGCCCGGAAGTTTCACTCCAGGACGCGCCGAATGAGCAGTCTGAGGTGGCGTTCAGCCCGCTGTCGGGGCAACCGCACACGAACGTGCCATAAGCCCCGCCATAGCCGCAAGCTCCGCCGCTCCTCTCGCACTTGGCGCACGAGCTTGGGTACTCGTTATACACGTTGAACCTGTACTTGAGCGCGATCCCGTACTTCCACCGGTCGGGGTCCACCTCCTGCCCGTCGAAGCTGTAGAACCCCGAGTACGAGCTGCACTTGAGCTTGCCGAGGTCCATCTCGTAGGCCGGCCCGAGGTCGACCGGCGTGTACACGCAGCACGTGGAGATAGGCTGGTCCATCAAGCTTATGGCGTGGCACGAGTAGAGGAAGCTGCATATGGAAGTGCCCGCAGCGTCGCAGAGAGGGGAGGAGAAGGAGGAGGAATTCCCCGGGGCGGCGGAGCTGTATATGGGAGAGGCCGAGGTGGAGCAGTCGAGGAGGGCGAAGATGGTGCTCTCGTGGATGGAGAAGGGGGCGTCCCAGTCGAGGCCGAAGCCGCGGCTGTTTTGGGAGCACGCGCATGTGGACATGGTCGGGTCGGAGATGTAGATGACCTGCGCGGCGTAGTCGATGGCGGTGAGGGGGTAGCACCCCGTGTGGGTGGTTAGGGTGAGCATCTGCTGCGCCTCGTCGCACGCGATGCGGCCCTGGAAGCGGGGGTCGCCGCAGCCCGGGCCGCTCCCGAAGGGGTAGCGGAGGGGCTGGTTGCCGCAGGCTGTCCGGCAGGTCTGGGCGGAGGTCGAGGGGATGAGGAAGAGGGCGGAGATGGCGAAGAAGGGGATGATCAGTTTAGCAAGGGAGGGATTGAGTTGCTTCATGTTCTTTTTCGGTGTACGTTTTGAACGTGCGGAGCGAGAGGAGGGAGAGGAGCTGGGAGTGCTGCTTCTATTCAAAGGGAATTGGAAGGAGCTGTTCAATCGAGCGATCCCGTCTCCAAAATCCTGCGTGGTTTGCATGAATTTTTGGAAAATGATTAAGCGACGTTCCTTAATCTACTGCGAGATCATTGAAAATGTTTTATAAAACGAGAAGAGTACTAAAGCCCAAGAACCGATCGAGGCTGGAGAGGAGATACCGGAGTCGCGAGTTGCGTGTGGGCAAAACCCGAATTCATCAGCTGCCGTGGAATTCCATGGGATTTGCCCTTTTCTTTCGCCTGAACTTTGGTGGATCCAAGGACCGGTTTGCACGGATTTGCCAATCGTCCTCGGCTTTTTGTTAGGGAACTCCGAGGGGAGGGAGCATGTGCTCTCCTCTCTTTGTTGTGTGGATTCCTTCGTTCTTTGGGTTATACTTTCGGTAGGTTGGCTCTCTTTTACTTTATTCCCCGATGCATGCTTTGTAATCGGGTCTCTTCTCCCTACTTTTCTCTTTCTAACATCGTGATGCACTCAAACTTTACCCCTTTACTAATTCACGCGAGTGCTTGCAAGTTACCTTATTCATATGTGATTATAAGTATCAATTTACATGAATCTATTTTGATCGGGAGGCGCGGTTATTCAAATGAAAAACGCGTTTCATTTTATTCAAACGGCTGATTACTTAATCAATTTATTGAGGGTCGGAACTACTATTCTTCCTAAAATTTATACCGGATAAAGTAGCGAGCCTATGTAAATGATGGTTTTTTTTTTGTGTGTGTACTTTCCTATCATAATCTCAAGAGCAACTATTTAGCACAAGATAATTTCACGTGCCATGGCATTCCAGTGTACCCTTCAACATGTAGCGTTGTCCACGAGACCGTACGTATAAGATCCACCAATTGCGAAAAGCTGAATACGACTACTTAACATATTGTACAACCGTGCAAGGAGCTACGGGAGGAGCTACGGGAGGCTATCTTCACTGAGTTGATCTTTAACAATACTTTAACCAGTGAAATCTTAGGATTTCAAAAAGCATTAGACACTTGACGAGTCCCATAAATCGGTTAAATCCAAACCTTTAAGATATGCATGCAGTTTTGATCCAGAGCGATCCGTACGCATTTGGCGCGACTCGAACATGTGCTCTCCATTTTCTGAATTGGAAATCCCATGACATGCCATTAAGTCGCGCTGGCCCTCAAGTCCAACTGTTACGACTAGTACATCAAAACTCGTAGCTTCCCTTATTTGATCGCGTAACGAGTAATCAAACCCCGAGTAAGATTTAAACCGTTCCATGTGATCATGCTGTGAACTCTTAATGACACGTATTGTCCCGATCGCAGAGACGCACTACCCTCTTCTTGAAATTCGCTGTGCGTTCGAAGAATAGCAGGCCACGCTCTCGTTGGCGTAAATAAGGATCGGATGCATTGCACCCGCGAACGTGCCTTGTTCGATTCCATAAGCCTCGGTAATGTCGAAACAATGCATGGGATCGTGATAACGACTCCCCTCGTCATTAATTACTCTAATTTTAAGCTAACTCGTAATTCGAGAAAAGCTAGACGCTGTGCGAGCACGCGGACGATTAAACGCCACGGTTAGTTTTTACTTTAACATGGGCCCTGGGGTGATTTGCTTTCGTAATTCTTTTTGTAAAAAAAAAAACATTATGATTATTGCTCAAAAAGATACATGAGAAGTGCATAAATTTCACGGCAAAACAAACCGAATCGCAGGAAAGTCTAGAATACTGCAAAACAAAGCTAAATCCAAAAAATAAGGAAGCTTTTACGGAGCACCAGCAGCGCTAATCACACACTCACTCCATAAAAACGGATTGGTGCCCGATCACTTATTGCCATGCCTTTGTGAATGATGGGCATATGCCGGAAATTCATCCTCCAATGTTACGGCGTTGTCAGTTGGTGATGCACGGTTCAAATTGAATAGCTGAAGAATCTAATCGAACAAATTGAAAGTTCAAGAACGATTTTGCACATTAGACCAAACTTCAGAGATCTAATTCAATCAATGAACACTTACTTTAGAGATGGCATTGCGCATTAAATAAAAAGTCGAGAGACCGGTAGCGTTGGTCCCTGCGGATGATGATTATCTCCGAGTAGAATTTGCCATCAAAAGCATCCGAACAGATTCCTTGAGCTCTGGAAAAGAGAAACCGGAACAGCGCGATCTTCCACCCGAATAAAAGGCGAGCCACAGAAATTTTAAAGCATCAAATACGTGAGTGGAGCACTCGGAATCATAAAAAGAGCTTTTCCGCGACGGTCGTTTTGCTCCTCGCGCCGTTGAATGTGTGACGATGATGTTGGTACCGTAACGGAGGATTAAATTGCATATCTCACGGAGCAGTCTTTCCCCATTCCAGAAAGTAAATAGATATTTGCATTGAAGCTTAAACAGGAAAAGCACACCCAGTGAATTCTTACATTTGCCAAACAGCTTTGGCCTGCTAAATTGTGCTTTGATCAGACAGCTCGATACGCTAATTCAATTGTATGATGATTAGGGTCCATTCCCTTGTCTAGTGTATCGAGTGATTCGTGTTGAGGAGGAAAAGGTAACAATTTACTGCTTATACCTGTTTAGGATCAATATCTTCCCCAAAATTCAACCAACTGATATCAAATTGAATCTAGCAGCAGCCAGTCACACTATTTTGGCAATATCAAGCCTGAAGCAGCAAATATGGTGCTTCAAATTAAAGTAAGGCAAAAACAATACACGCAAATTTTATGCGAAAAACCTAATGCGAGAAAAAACAGGGGTCACTAAAAAAACTTCCTCTAATCACCGAGAATATCATAATACAATATAGGTCATCTCTAGTCACACAGCTAGATGCTCTAATCTCTGCTAGAGAAATTAACAGACACTAATATAGATGCTTTGAAAAATATTTTTTTTAAAAATAAATATAGCGTGTATCTGCCTTACGATTGTCCCCAACAATTTCATGAACTCGTGGGTTGCAAATTACCTGCGAAAAAACTATTTGTGGTGCACAACTCACCGTCACTGACGATATTGTTGTCTCAAGTTTCGTTTGTTCCGTGAAAAATATAGATGATTTGAAAAATATTTTTTTAAAAATGATTACTTGTATCTTTTGAAATAATTAATCAACAGAAAATATTTTTATTATTGACAACAATTTATGTTTGAACATTTTCGTAGACAATAAAAATATTTTTCGTTCAATATTTTTCTAAGAGATGCACATGATCATTTTTAGAAAAAATATTTTCTAAATTATTCATTTTTCTCGAAAACAAATGAAATCTTATTTAATTTGTTTTTCTTTTTACTTTTCAATGTTCCACTGATAGTTTTCTTTCCCTCCTAGTTCTTGTTATTTCCAATGCTAATAACGACCCAAGAACCCCATTTAGATTGAGTATGGATTTAAAGAAGGTGTGACGATTCCATCTAGAGAGTCCCGATTTTGATATCAAGTTCAGATTGAGTTCCCAATTTGTTCTAATACTTCGAAATGTTATGCGCCGTGAAATACATTTTAAGATCATGGGTACTCATTATTAGTACTAAATTTGGATAACCCAATTTTCAAAGTACTATCTCATAATTACACATAGAACGAGAATAATTTGGACTTTGAAAATCGCAAAACCTCCTTTATTAGTTGCTTAATCAATGCCTCCAAGACACTTATTGAGTAAATCCTATATTTTATAGCTTGATCATGGTAGAGATATTCCTGGGGATGTGCATTCTCTAATTGAACGTGACGCAATTGACACAAAGCGCAGTCAACATTTCTAACAAAGGGTAGTAAAGGATCCTTAAAAACCTTGGATGGCCTTAGGATAAAAGAAAAGATAAATTTTGTCGTTTGATTGTACAACCCGTTAAGTTTAGAAGCGCAAATGATAACTATTTCGTTAAACAAATAGATTTGCATTTGATAACAACACAAAATTTCTCTCTTCAAAACAAAAATTCGCTTAATAACGACATAAAATTTCTCTTTTACGCTCTTTTCTATTTATCGACGGTCGACAAGCGACGTCGGGTGGATGCTAGTAGGAGACAGCGGCTGGCGGGCGGCCCTCGAGGGACTAGGGTCGGCAAACGGCGGCGAGGTGTGGCGTGACCGGCGGCCTTGTGTGATAGGCGATGACAAGCGAGGGTGAACGACGAGAAGAATTTTAATTAAAATAGAAAATTTTTACTTTCTATTTCTGTTTTAAACCTATTTCTAAATTAAAAATTTGTTCAAGAAATAAAAAAAAATGAAATTGTGTTACCGAGCAAATTTTCGTTTCGAATCTGTTCGCGGAACAGGAAAATAAAAAAAAAATAAATAAACTTGATGATTATCATGCGTAGCCATTCTATGTAGAAATTATTGAGAAAAAACAAAGAGATACAAGGAACTGACCAAAACTACGCTATTACACCCTGTCCCAAATAAGAAGACTATCTTATTACCATAATTAACCAACAAGCAATCGAATTAGCCAACATGATTATATATATATATATCCAAAAGCAGGAAGCGATGCTTTCAGGAGAGAGAGAGAGAGAGAACCGAGCTGCAACGGACAGGTGTCCCTGTAGCGATCGACGAAATCTCGTTCGACACTTGACAAGTACGTCTCAACGGATGGTGTGACGATCCCACGAAGAGCTTCCGATAAATTCCAAGACAACTCTTGTCCGAATCCGGAGTGATAAGGCTCGGGCAAGCAGCTTCCGTTGGAGAATCCGACACGCTCGGTCTATTCCTTTCGTCCCACGGTACGATCCTCTCCCCTCTTTCTTCTTCGCTAGCTCACTTCCCAGCTAGCGCCCACCGGCGACGAGGCCCTTTCGGCGATAGGATCAGGTAGGAGGAGGAGGAGGAGAAAAAGCGGCGAATGGGAGGAGAGGGCGTGAAGTTCGACGCGTGGGGATACGGAGTCAACACCTCGTCTGACGACTGCGTATCCGCCATCAACGCCTACTACCAGCAGGTTCGTGTCCTGGTAGGGGTTCTCTTTTTCTTGATGCGTACCATGCGTTTGATGTAATTCTGACGCGAGCTTCTCTGGGGTCCGTGAAGGTGTTGGGTTACGGTAGGAAGAGATCGGTGATTCTTGAAGCGGTGGACCATGATGGGGATTGCGTTTTAGCTAACATTTTGGCCGCTCATTTTCTCTGTTCTGCCGATCCTTCTCGTTTGCCTTCGCGTATTCATGCTGCTAAGTCTCGTTTGGTTAGATTCTCTCTCTCTCTCTGTCTCTCTCTGTCTCTCTCTCTCAGTTTTTTTTTTTTGGGTTCTCTCTTGTTATCTTGAATTCCTACGGAGGTTATCGGAAAATTTAGACTTTTAGTGTGTTAATAAATTTGCCATTGGGCAGGAACAAGCTACGCCATATGAAAAAGCTGTTTTCAATGCTGTCGGCAGCTTGATTTCAGATAACAGAGACGACGAGGTCGCTTTCGAGCTGCATCAAAAGGTTTTTTTTTTAGTTCTTTCTTTTCTTTTTTGTGGGAAAAAAGTGTCTCAGTTTCTTCCGTATGGATTTACGTCATCGATACTGGTTTGTCATAATTGCAAACTTGTCTCCTGTTGTTCTTTTTATTGCTTGTTTTGCTAGTGAGAGGATGCCTTCATCCTAACGATTGAGTTTACCACTCAGACATTTACATTATGAAGTTTGTTTTGTCCTGTCGAAATGGGTCTTTCATGTTCTTTTGTAAGCCATAATATCATGATATGCCGGATAATTTTTTGGATTGACGCACCTTGTTAATATTGCATCTGAGAACACGTTAATTTGTGTCTGGTCAAAAGACCTCATGTCAGTCAATATGGGACCTCACGACCCATCAATGCATGGTGTTCTTTGTCTCATCCTTACTCTAGATGGTGAAGATGTTATTGCTTGTCAACCAATATTGAGTTATTTACACAAAGGAATGGAAAAAATTGCAAAAAATTGAACGGTTATACATATCTGCTTTATGTAACGCATTGGGATTATTCAGCTACTAGGTTCACAAAAGCATTAACTGTAAATGGACCGAAACAGTTGGGGAATATTCAAGTACCTAACAGAGCCAGTTATGTAAGAGTAAATTTGTCAGAGTTGAGTCGTATAGGTAGCCAAAAGGGTCATGTATGGAATGCTCATTGAATCGGAAGAAAAACCTCCATAGATGTGTCCTCGCCTTTGCTTTCCAGCTTGTTTATCTGAACAGTGCTTATCGAGAAATTTGATCCGTTGAGGATCTACTGAGCAGAGCCATGTAAAGAAGTGGAGTATTGTGTGTGTGTGTGTGTGTGTGTGGAAACGCACAAAAGATGTTGATAATATTTCTGAAATAATTGCTCAAGTGCTTATCGCTAAACAAGATATTGTGTTGGTTTATTCCTTCCTGTAAGTTGTCTTGGTACTAAAAGCAAGCTCCCATTTTCATGCATTTTGGTATTTAGTGTGGCTCCAAAGTCCAGATGCAACATCTTCTCTTTCATGTTCTGCAGCTCTTAAAAGATTTCCCTCGAGATTTGGTATCTTTGAAGAGGGCTCAAATATTATGCTTCTACATGGGTCGAGCAGATCTTTCCCTGAATCTTGTTGAACAGGTTGCTGGTTCTCTTTCACCCTTCTTCTTCCTTGGCTTTAAGTTGAAGTTGCATTTGTAAAAGAAGCAGACTTTGGTCAGCACAATGCCAGATGTACTGGTCCAGCAAGGAAGCAAAAAGCAGTAGACAAATATGAAGGAACGGAAATATATAAAGTGTCATTCCTCTGTCAATGTTTTTTTTTGGTCAACCATTCCAAGTTTCTTAAAAAAAATTTAATATCGATATTTTTCTCCGCCAGCTAGTATAACTGCAGCTGTTATTTTTTCTTGAACAAGCAAAGCATTCGATTGGTCACGTTCTTTTTATTTCATCTATAATCACATCCTTAGTTGCTGATATGATGATTTCTTTAATTCGACAGGTTTTACCAGATAATCAACAAGAAAATTACGTATATGGGATGCTTGCTTTTCCTTTACTGGAGCTTGGTCGAATGGCTGATGCTGAGAAAGCAGCTAAAAAGGGTTTTGAGATAAACAATGAAGATTGTTGGGCACAGCATGCCGTGAGTATGATAACATACTCCTTCTCTGCTTAACAATTGGAATCTGGGATAAATCGTTGAGTTTATTTTCAGCTAATGGTTTTTTGAACAATTGCCTGCTTATCTTGCAAGTAGTTCTGTAGGCTTCAAATATGATAACTATTTCTTTTCTTGTTGTACTATTTCGAAGTGATATTGTCTATGTCCTTGTGCAGTTGTGCCATGTTTTCCAGTACGAGTGTCATTTTAAAGAAGCAGTAGAGTTCATGGAAGAATGTTCACCATCATGGATCTCTTGTTCATCATTCATGTATGAGTATTGATCGATGAGAATTGTGATGAATTCGAATATTCTCGTTTATAATGTAACTTTACATTTTCAGGTTAACTCACAATTGGTGGCATGTAGCACTCTGCTACTTGGAAGGTCATTCTCCAATGAGAAAAGTCCTTGATATATACGATAATTGTATATGGAAGGAACTGGAAAGACCTGATGCTGTGCCTGCCGAGGTCGATGTCTATGCTTTTAGTTGACTTGGTGCATTGATCATCTTTGACAATGAATTGACTGTGTATACTGTATATCCAGGTGTACTTAAATGCTTTAGGTCTGCTGTTGCGGGTTCACGTGCGTGGTCACATAAATTTGTTTGAGGAACACCTAAAAGTTCTAGTCAGCCGTTTGACAGATCAGGTGAGTCATATCTTACCCTTGTTGTCCAAGAATTTGGTGCCTGATCAGACTGCATAATTAAGGACATAAAGCTAATTTTTCCTATCAGTACCTCATCTATAAAGAAAGATGTGCATACATATCAGAATAACATAGCAATTGATGTGAAAGCATATTTTGCTTGTTTTGCCATGGAAAGAAAGCAATGTGAGCAGCACCCTCCAAGATTGCTAACCCTTAGCATCTTTGAGTGCACAAAGAGAATACTTGCTTTTTTTGCTGCCTCTTCTGCCTTCTCTTTCTTTCGTGTCTGTTTCAGAAACTTTTAGCGGGATCAAACATATGGTCTTTTCTTTAGTTCCCATTTCTTTCCTTTCTGCCTCCTATTGAATTTTGTTTAATTTTTTTTACGTCTTGAACTGTTGACGAATTGGTGGTAATTACACAGAATATTGTTGTATCAATGGTAAATCAGAAACTTCTCATTTGCCTTGTATAAGTCTGCTGTGAGTACATCGGGATTTTCCCTTAAATATTCCCCTTTGATCCTCCATTTGACAAGGATTGGGAAGCAATAGAATGGCCTGCATGTGCATTGCCAATACCGAATGCCTTCCGAGTGTTGCTGGCTTTTGTGAGATGAGTGTAGTTGTCTAAGTGTTTGACAGAGACTGTTCTCATGGAAATAAAGTAAATTGACACATTGAGCAACCATATACTTCTCCCCCCTCCCTGGGTAAGCGTTACATAAGTGTGAAATATTATGTCTTAATGATTTCTTTATGAAAAAGGGTTCCCTTATTTTTGGCACTTGTGATTAGGAAATCACTTGAACATTCTTTTCCACATCATAATTCATGATCTTAATAGTTCTGTTATGTATGAAATTTTGTTAAATTGTTCAGAAGACTTGGTACATCGAATGGCATCTTGATTTGTTGACTTTATGGGCCTTGGCATACTCGGGAGAACTTTCTAAAGCAGAAGAACTATTCAGTGGCCTGAAATCCAGGTTACGAGGATTTTCCTTTCTTGCAGCCACACTTTTTTATTTCACAGCAGCCATTTGCTTATTATATTTTATTTATTGATGTAGATTTTCTAGGATGAGCAAGAAGAAGCAATCATCTATGCATAGGGGGATCCTGGTTTGTTGAATACTACTTTGCACTTCAATGCATGGCAACTTCATTAGTTAGGAGAATTAGACTTTTACTCTCTTTTTTTTTTTTGTAGTGCACTTAAATATACTTTTTAAACTTTATTTCACTTGAACCTGCATTCTATATTATTCCGCATTTTTTTTCACCAACAACCTTTCTAATCTAGAGGCATGCGTGAGTTTAAACACTTGATTTTGATCAGCTATTTCGTGTCATCAACCAAATCTTGGTTCTTAAACTTCAAGGCATCATTTATTCTGTTATTGATTCTGCATAAGTTTTCTTTCAATTTTCTTGTGCCGTTGAAAAGATTGCTTTATTTGAATTCGAATATCCTTTATTTCCACTGCTCTCAGCTTGCAGAAGCTATGTTCAATTACGGGAGTGGTAAGTATGAACAAGCATTGAAAGTGCTGGGTCCAGATTTTGATGCCAACAACTGTAAGGTACTCTTATGAACCGTCAGCTTGTGCGACTGAGGTCTTCTTTAGACTATACTGCGCCGAGGATCGACTAATACACTTTCATTATGCTAGATGATCGGGGCATCGGACGAGCAGCTAGATGTATTTAATGAAGTATGGTTCATTATGCTACTAAGTACTGGACAAGCTACAAAAGGTATATCATTTCGCTTGCTTATTTGCGATCCAAGCATTATGTGGGTCTTCTTCTGATTCCCAACTCTGAATGCTGCAGCGACTGAAGCAATCCAGGAGCGGATTAAGAAAAGGGAGGGCGCTCCTTTCTTGTGGCAGTTGCAGGTACTGCACTTGACCTTGCGAAAAACACTTGATACAAACAATCTCCTGCACCTCATAACTCTTCGGAATTTGTCGAGTCTCATTTCAGGAAAGAGGCTACAAGCTGATGGGCAAACCGGAAGTGGCGGCCATAAGCGAAAAGCTCCGAGCCGTGGAAAGCGCATATTTCAAGTAGCTGGCAACATTACCGACATTTTCCTCCTCTCTTTCCCTGTAATGAGAAGAATGCAGTTGCTGTAAATTCCATGCTCGCTTGGAGCACCGCCGATAAAAATCTTTGGTAAATGTATCCCGTCGTGCAAATTCTGCAAAAAAATTCTTCCGTACTCTCTTGAACCTCAAAAATCTACTGGGCCTATGCAGTCTCCTCGGAAAGCGACCCCTTTTGCTTTTTTGCCCTTTTGACTTTCTTACAAGAAAAGGAGAAAACTACTCGTGCATTGTTGAAAAGGAAAAGCGGGGGGGAAATGATGTTAATGCATCAGCGATTTTGAAGAGCAAACCAAAAAGGAAACCAACACGGCCGAAATCAATCTTTGCATTGATGACCATGATCGCACCTCTGTGCATTCATTAAGCATTAATGACAAGCATGGCTCTCTCCCTCTCTCTCTCTCTCTCACACCTCGCTTCTCTTTTCGGCGGTGAAAACGCAGAGCCAATCAAAATCTCAGGAGGGTTCAAAAAATCTGCGGAGCAAAAAGCCAAAAGAAGAACAGAACAGAAGAGAGGCGTGTTACGAAGACGAAAAGATCTATCGACGCCCCTCTAAATCTGCCTCCAGGGAAATGAACAACAACTCCCTCTTCTGACAGCAACCTCATGATCACCCATCGCCAGTCAAACTTTCTCCCACCCAAGCTTTTGCCCCACTTCTTAAATTCGTTTGCCTCCACATAATTCTCAAAATATATAACAAAAAATACCCCACCAAATTCATTCCCTTGGAACCTCGGCGGGGACCACTGACGCTGCGACATTCAAACCGGGGACCCCGCGCGCCCCCCCGCCGCGAACTCGACCCCTGATCCGCCTGAGCTCCTCCGCCACCTCCCGCGCGTCGGGCCGGTCGTCCTTGTCCGCGGCGACGCACCGGAATGCCAGCTCGGCCACGGCGGAGACGCCCTCCTCCATCGCCGCCACCGCCTCCCCCCCGCCGCCGACCACCATTGCCGGGTCCACCACCTGGTGGAGCATCCCCGTCTGTATCCGCGACACCACCAGGTCGGCCAGCGCCACCTCCGCCTTGGCCCGCTCCTGATCCACCGCCTTCATCCCCGACACCAGCTCCAGCAGCACCACCCCGAAGCTGTACACGTCGCTCTTGTCCGTCAGCCGGAATGAGCGGTGGTAGTCCGGATCCAAGTAGCCAGGCGTCCCCTGAGGACCGGTCCATATGTACTCCGAACCGGTCGTAGATGATGGGTTCCCCGTCCTGTCGAACACCAACAGCCTCGAGAGCCCGAAGTCACCGACCTTGATCCTCATGTCCTTCTCGACAAAAATGTTGGACGACGTTATGTCTCTGTGCACGATCGGCGGAGTCACCGAGAAGTGCAAGTACTCGATGGCCGTGGCGATCTGCAACGCCATGTCAAGCCTCACCGGCCACGTCAGCGAGCCTTTCTTGTGCGAGCTCTTGCAACCGTGGAGGTGGTCGGCGAGAGTCCCGTTAGGGACATAGTCGTAGACCAAGAGGAGCCCTCTCGGGTCGGAGCAGTACCCGTGGAGCTTGACAAGATTCGGGTGGTCGATCGACGACAGTATCAAGATCTCGTTGCAGAACAACTTGGTGGAGAACGCGCGCGCCGCCGCCGCCGCGGCGTTGTGGTGCTTGTGCAGGTGCTTGACGGCGACGGTCCGGCCGTCTCGTAGCCTCCCCAGGAAGACCGACCCGAACCCGCCGTCGCCGATCTTCCGTCTCGGATCGAACCGCTCTGTGGATTCCTCGAGCTCGTCGTAAGTGAACACCGGCGGGAGTAGGCTCGCCGAGCGGTGACGGCGGAGGAAGTCGACGGTCGGATCTTCCTCCGAGGAAGAGGATGCCTCGAGCCGCCTCGACCGGAAGATCGCGACGATCACCGAAAAGAGAACCAGCACGCACGTCAAGGCGAAGATGAGCAACAGCGCGGCAACGCGGTTCGGGTCGCCGCGCCGGATCCACGGCGGCGAGAACCGGGACTGCGCGCCGAAGCAGACGAACTGCTTTCCCGGGTCGTCGGAGTTGAAGCCGCAGACGCCGCCATCGGCCCGACAAGCCCGGCAGCTGGCGAAGTAGGAGTCCTGAGCCAAGTCGAACTCGACCTCGATCCCAAAATTCAAGACATTGTCGAGAAAGCCAAGAACGTCAGCCTGACAACCCTGCTCGGAGCTGAAACGGTGCGCATTGGACCCGCAGTCGCTGAGCAGACGGACAGGGCTCTTGATAAGCTTACAATGCCACGGGCAGCGACTGCAGTTGGGGAGGTTAGGCGGGGAGCAGGGGCCGAGCGCGGAGAGGCGGGAGCAAGAGGAGTCGGAGACGCGGAACGGCGATCCGGAGAGCGAGATGGCGCGGCTCGGGATGGCGGAGAGGCGCGACGACGGCGGCGGCGAGGAGGAGGAGCAGTTGCCGTCGGGGGGAGGGGCGGGGCGGGGGGAGAGGGTGAGGGAGGAGGAGTTGGGGTCGTAGCGGAGGAGGGAGAAGGGGAGGCCGTTGATGGAGAGGAGGGAGTGGGGGGAGGCGCAGCGGATCTGGAAGGAGGGGTGGCCGCAGCCGGGGGAGGCGGAGAATGGGTAGGGAGGAGGGGAGGAGGAGGGGAAGGGCGGGCACGGGCCGCCGGGCGGGGCGTAGCAGAGGTGGGAGAGGGCGGGGCGTGGGGCGAGGACGAGCACGGCGGCGGCGAGGCCGACAGCGAGGGCGGCGGCGAGGCGGAGGGGGAGCGGAGGCATGGCGGAGGGGGTAGAGCGGAGAGAGAGTGGGGAGGAGAGTGAGAGGTGTCTAGTGAGAGAGGGAAGATGGCGGAGAGAAGATCTGCATCTCCTCTTCTTCTTCTTCTTCTGCTTCACCCAGAAATAGAAAGGGAGAGAGAGAGAGAGAGTGAGTAGGGAGAGTATTTTTACTTGGGGGGAGCGTGAGAGTTTGTGGGGGAGACTCCTGAGAGAGAGAGAGAGTCACGTGCAGAGGTGACGTGAGGACAAAGCTCGAGGAAATATGGTGGACGTTGGAGGAGGAGGAGACCGACGCTGCGCATCCCACCGTCGGTCTTGACTTTTTTTCTCGAGTTTGAGCCCGTGCGCGCTAAAATTTTTCAATAGCCTTTTTCTTTCTCTTTTATCTTCGTATTATAATTTAAAGGAAAAATTCTAAATATAAATTTAGTCTCCGTTCATTTCACGAAAAATAACTTTCAGAAAAATATTTTTCGGATTTTTCGGCGTTCGTTTCACGAAAAATAAACTAACCATGGAAAACATTTTTCCTCGATGGACAAAACACATTCAAAAGTGTGAAAAATGTTTTCCTCACCCTTCCTTTTTTCACCATTCATTTTAATTATTTTAATTTTCTTTTTTCAAAAATTCTAATTTTTAATTGTTTTTATTTTTCTTTTTTATGACCTTCTTCTTCGGCTGGTCGTCGGCCACGACGAAGGACGACAACCGACCACAGTCAACGCTAAGCGTCGCCTAAGGGCGGCGAGGCTTGGGCCCGCCAGATCGATGCTGCTCGAGCATTGCTTGAGGGCGGCGAGGGTCAAGCCTCGCCAGATCGACAACACTTAAGCGTCGCCAAAGGCAAACGAGCTCGAGGCCTTGTCAATCTAGCGAGGCCCAAGCCTCGTGATCTGGCCAAGCCCGAGCCTTGCCGCCCTCAAGCCTCGCTTGTGGGCAGTCATCAGCCTTCGCCATAGCAGGCAATTGGCCGGAGAAAAAGATCAAAAAATAATAATAATAAAAAAGAAAATAAAAAAGTTAATTAAAAAATGATTAGAAATCAATTTTTAAAAAATTATTAAAAGTGGTGTATGGAAAATTTGATTTTCATACCAAACAGCAAAAAATATTTTTCGAGTTTTTTAAAGATTTCAGCAAAATACTAGAAAATCGTGTCATTATCCTGAAAAATGGCTTCTTGGAACGTTATATTTTTCGCAAAACGAACAGAGCCTTAAAATGCCGTCATTTTCTTAAATAATGATTTGAGTTGTTTCAAATAAGGGCTCGAAGTGGCTATGTAGTTTCAAATAAGGGCCTAACTTTCCAGATGGTCAAGGGCGTTTTCGTCCTTTGCCCTTTTTTGAATTTTTTTCTCTTCTTTTTCCCTTTTTTTTTGGCTTTTTCTCTGCTGTCGGTGACTGCCCGGAGAGGGTTGGATGAGGGACGGCCTCGCCAGATCTGGGTAAGAGTTGCCTTGCCAGCGGGTGGCGAGACCCTTGTGTCACGGCCCAGAGAATTGGATCGTTCAAGAGGTTTCCTGGACGATGGACCGTGACCGGACCCTGAACGAGAAAGCAAGTCCCGAGTGTTCTATGTACTAGGGTTTACTTGATATGTTCTAGAATACTCCTGGGGGCGGGCGATGTAATTGTAAACCTCTGTAATTAATGAGGTAGTTGGGTAGTTGGGGAGATACGATCTCCACCGTTAGATCGAGGAGAGATCTACGGATACGGTCAGTCCGGTACTTGTATAAGAAGGGGTCTCCTCCCCCTCATTGTATCACCTCATTCTTTCAAGAAGTATAGAAATCCAGAGCTTCTCTCTCTAGAGTTTCTCTCTCTAAAAGTGTTCTTGTGAGTTGAGTGTGGGGAAGGCTGACTTGGGAAGAAATTCCTAAGGCCGCACGGGTTAGGGAACGCGAGATCGATCGGCCCGTGACAAGTGGTATCAGAGCTAAGATGGCCAAGGGCGCTGCGAAGCCACGATCCGATGTATCGTCACTAACCGAGAAGGTCGTGGGCGATGATCGTGGGAAGGCCACCGAGAGGCAAGGTGCCGAGGCACGGGAAGACCGTGATAGTTCAAGTTCGAGGGAGATGGTTGGTGACTTGGAGGCCCGCATGGCGAAGGTGGAGATCGCCATGGCTGACGTCCAAGGAATGGTTGAGGATATGGCCGTACGCATCGAAGGAGGCGAGACCGGAACAGGGGAGCTAGAGGCCGAAGTGCTGGAGCTCAAGTCCGGGCTCGGAGAACTCCGAGGGGAGATGCTGGGCAACCTGACCGACGCCACCAATGAACTTGAGCAACGGGACGATGCCTTGGAGGCCTTGGTGGAGGCCATGCGCGTAGAGATGGCCGAACTAAAGGCGAAGGTCGCCGAAATGGAAGGAGCACGTGTGAACGGGGGAGTCGCCGTGCAAACCGCTCCACGAGTGGATGCTCCGAAGCCAAAGGAATTCAAAGGCTCGCGGACGCCCAAAGACGTGGACAACTTCCTATGGTACATGGAGCAATACTTCCTAGCGATGGGAATCACCAATGGTGCAATCCGGGTAAGTACCGCAGCCATGTACTTAACTGATAATGCGCTATTATGGTGGCGTCGTAGGAGTGATGATCGGAGTGGTGCACCGATCACTACGTGGGAATTGTTCGTCGAGGAATTTCGACGACAATATTATCCCGCTTATGCGGAAGAAGAAGCTCGTGATGAACTCCGGCGCCTTGAACAAAAGGGGGGAGCTCGCGAGTATGTTCGGAAGTTCTCGGAGTTGCTACTCCAAATTCCGTCCATGAATGACACGGAGGCCTACTACCAATTCATGGGTGGTCTAAAACCATATGTGAAGCAAGAGCTAAAGCGGTGCAATGCCAGAGATCTTTCGACGGCTATGTCCGTAGCTGAAGCCATGGTGGAGTATAAACCTACTTCCGTAAGCAAGCCGGATGCCCGACCAAGGGACAAGGGCGTTGGTGGGGGAGATCGTAACAAATTCCACCGTCCAAGTGGAAGCAAACCATCAACGGCCCATCCAAGGGCGAAGGCGGAGTCGAGCGGAGGAGAACACAAGAAGGGACGTACCTTCAAGTGCTTTTTGTGCGACGGTGCGCACATGGCTCGTGATTGTCCAACTCGAGGCAAACTAGCCGCGATGGTCAAGGCACACGAGGAGGAACGAGAGGAGGCGCGACTCGGTACGTTGCGAATCCTAAGTTCCATAAAGTCCAAAAGGGCGAACAAGCCCAAGGGATTGATGTTCGCAGACGTGACGATCGGGAAAACCAAGATGAGTGCGCTCATCGACACGGGAGCATCCGATCTGTTTATCTCGGAAGAGGCTGCGAAGAAACTCAATCTTCGGGTTGAGAAAGGAGCCGGTCGGCTCAAGACGGTGAACTCCAAGGAAGTCCCTACCCATGGGTTGGCTAAGGATGTGGAGTTCCAACTTGGGCAATGGAAGAGCAAGGAGATGATCGAGGTAATTCCACTTGACGACTATGACTTTGTCATTGGCTTGGGATTCCTTGATAGAATAGATGCTCTTATTGTCCCATTTGCCGATTGTATTTGTATCTTGGACACACGTTGTCAATGTGTGATCCCGGTCAAACGAGAGTTGGGCGACCAGAAGATAATATCGGCAATGCAAGTTACTAGGGGAGCGAGGAAAGGGGAGGCTACTTTTCTAGCAACCTTGAAAGTCGAGGATCCAAAGGGTGAAGGGAGTGATGTCCCAACGGAGGTAACCCGAGTCCTCGATTCCTTCAAGGATGTGATGCCCCCCGAACTCCCGAAGAAGCTTCCGCCTCAAAGGGAGGTGGATCACAAAATCGAGCTCGTGCCCGACGCTCGACCACCCGCCATGGCACCCTATCGCATGGCGCCTCCCGAATTGGAAGAACTAAGAAGACAACTCAAGGAGTTGCTCGATGCGGGGTACATTCAACCATCGAAGGCTCCGTTTGGCGCCCCGGTCCTATTTCAGAAGAAGCATGATGGATCGCTTCGGATGTGCATCGACTATCGGGCGTTGAACAAGCTAACGATCAAGAACAAGTACCCGATCCCTCTCATTGCCGACTTGTTCGATCAACTTGGAGGAGCACAATGGTTCACCAAGCTTGATCTTCGATCGGGGTATTATCAAGTGCGGATTGCAAAAGGGGATGAACCGAAGACCGCTTGTGTGACGCGGTATGGATCATATGAGTTTCTCGTCATGCCATTCGGCTTGACAAATGCTCCGGCCACATTTTGCACGCTCATGAACAAGGTACTCCACCCATTCTTAGATCAATTCGTCGTGGTTTACCTTGATGACATTGTGGTGTATAGCCGGACGCTCGAGGAACACATCGAGCATTTGAAGAGAGTCTTCCAAGTTCTACGGGAGAACGACTTATATGTCAAGCGGGAGAAATGTGCCTTCGCACAGCCGGAAGTTCCATTCCTGGGACACATCGTCGGGGGTGGACGTGTGCGGATGGACTCGGCCAAGATCAAGGCCATTGTGGATTGGAAGCCGCCGACTAAGGTGACGGATCTAAGGTCATTTCTTGGCCTCACCAACTACTATCGACGGTTCGTCCGAGGATATTCGAGCATCACCGTGCCACTCACGGATATGTTGAAGAAGGAGAAGCCGTGGGAGTGGACGACCCGATGTCAAAAGGCGTTTGATCGGTTGAAGCAAGCTATGACCGAAGAGCCGGTGCTCGTGCTACCCGATCACGCCAAACCATACGAGGTAGAGACCGATGCTTCTGATTTCGCTATTGGTGGTGTTCTCATGCAGGATGGTCACCCGGTAGCGTTTGAGTCAAGGAAGCTGAATGATACCGAACGACGGTATACGGTCCAAGAGAAGGAAATGACCGCGGTGGTCCATTGTCTTCGTACGTGGAGGCATTATCTCTTGGGGTCCCGGTTCGTCGTAAGGACGGACAACGTGGCCACGAGCTACTTTCAAACCCAAAAGAAGTTGAGCCCGAAGCAAGCTCGTTGGCAAGATTTCCTGGCGGAGTTCGATTATGTGCTCGAGTACAAGCCAGGGAAGGCAAATTCTGTGGCCGATGCACTTAGCCGAAGAAGTGAGCTAGCATCGTCACTTGTAAGTCATCCCAAGAATCCATGGGATGAACGGATCAAGGAGGGACTCCAACATGATCCAACGGCCAAGGCACTCATCGACCATGCTCGGGAAGGCAAGACCCGGCAATTTTGGTGTGAAGACGACTTGCTTTACACCAAAGGAAGGCGATTGTACGTGCCTCTTCACGGGAAGCTAAGGAAGGAAATCCTACGGGAGTGCCATGATTCCAAGTGGGCGGGTCATCCGGGGATCCACCGCACTATGGCGCTTGTGGAGGATCGATACTTTTGGCCTCACTTGCGCGACGACGTTGAGGCATATGTCCGGACTTGCCTTGTATGCCAACAAGACAAGCTTGAACAAAAGTCGTCGGCGGGGCTCTTGGAGCCACTTCCCATCCCGGAGCGTCCATGGGAGAGTGTCTCCATGGACTTCATTGTCAACTTGCCAAAGTCCGAAGGGTGTCGGACTCTCATGGTCGTGGTGGATCGATTTTCCAAGTACGCGACGTTCGTGCCCGCATCGAAGGATTGTCCGGCCGAGGAAGCGGCCAAGCTATTCCTGAAGCATGTCGTCAAATATTGGGGAGTGCCACAAACGATCGTGAGCGATCGCGACCCTCGATTCACGGGTAGGTTCTGGACTGAACTCTTTAAGTTATTAGGGTCGAACCTCAACTTCTCCACGAGCTTGCATCCTCAAACCGACGGACAAACGGAGCGAGTCAATGCACTCTTGGAGTTGTACCTTCGACACTATGTAAGTACGACGCAAGTGAATTGGGCGAAGTTGATCGATGTAGCCCAATTCTCCTACAATCTTCAAAAGAGTGAGTCCACGAACCAAAGTCCGTTCGAGATCGTGACGGGACAACAACCACTCACTCCGAGTACGGTTGCAACGGGCTATAAGGGGAGTAGCCCATCCGCTTTCAAGTTCGCCAAGGAGTGGCATGAGCAAGCGGACTTGGCACGAACGTGCCTACACAAGGCCTCGAAGCGCATGAAGAAGTGGGCCGATAAGAAGCGACGGCACGTGGAGTTCCAAGCCGGAGACTTGGTGTTGGCCAAGCTACACCTAGTTCTTCGATACAAGGACGTGCATAAAGGGCTTATACGTCGTTACGAGGGGCCATTTCGAGTGTTGCATCGAGTCGGAAAAGTCGCATACAAACTGGAACTACCACCAAAACTCAAGGTACATCCGGTATTCCATGTGAGTATGCTTAAACCTTTCCGTGTAGACGAGGAGGACCCGGATCGAGGGGAGTCGCAACGTGCGCCGCTTGGAGCAAAAACCTCCTATGATCGAGACGTCGACTTCATCATGGCGGATCGAGTCATACGGAAGAGATATCGTGCGCCGAAGCGAGAATACTTAATCCGATGGAAGGGTCTTCCGGAGAGTGAAGTAAGTTGGGAGCCCGAGGAAGCTCTTTGGCAATTCAAGAAACATATTGATGCTTTCCATGCCGAAGACGCGACGAGGGCGTCGCCCGAATAGGTGGGGGAGAATGTCACGGCCCAGAGAATTGGATCGTTCAAGAGGTTTCCTGGACGATGGACCGTGACCGGACCCTGAACGAGAAAGCAAGTCCCGAGTGTTCTATGTACTAGGGTTTACTTGATATGTTCTAGAATACTCCTGGGGGCGGGCGATGTAATTGTAAACCTCTGTAATTAATGAGGTAGTTGGGTAGTTGGGGAGATACGATCTCCACCGTTAGATCGAGGAGAGATCTACGGATACGGTCAGTCCGGTACTTGTATAAGAAGGGGTCTCCTCCCCCTCATTGTATCACCTCATTCTTTCAAGAAGTATAGAAATCCAGAGCTTCTCTCTCTAGAGTTTCTCTCTCTAAAAGTGTTCTTGTGAGTTGAGTGTGGGGAAGGCTGACTTGGGAAGAAATTCCTAAGGCCGCACGGGTTAGGGAACGCGAGATCGATCGGCCCGTGACACTTGCCTATGGCTTTTGAGGGCGGCCTCACTCAGGGCAAGGGGTCGCCTATGGCCGACAAGGGCGGCCTCGCCCAAAGCAAGGGTCGCCCATTGGCGAAGAAGAAAGAAAGAAAAACAAGAAAAAAGGAATTAAAAAACTTGACGAAAATGCTCTTAACAGGTCAGAGTATTTAACCGGCCAGTGATCAGCAAGGTCGAGTCCTAATTTGCAATTGCCGTGATCACTTTATGCTCTTATTTGACACAAGGTCCACTTCAAGTGCTCATTTGAAATTTTCTCTAATTTAAATATACATACCCGATTAACAACTGTTTCTGAAATAACAAAATTTATTACAAATATTTTAACAATTCACTTTTCTTTAATACTCAGTCAACAAAATCCTTTTCTCCCGGCTCACTCCACTGCGTCCGTCGCTTTACTTTCGCGCTCTGTGCGCGGGGGCTCGCTAACTAAGTAATAACTGTTGACTCGCATCGGACTTTTCCAGCATATGGTCTTTCCTTTCAGATTTCTAGGTGGTCTTCCTTTCACATCGTGCACCTTTTCCGCCATTGCTTCGCGGACGAGCAACTTCGCTTCGGTGTGATGCCGGTCGATGGCGAAAGATGGCGGCGAGGACAAGAATTAGTCCAGGACAACGAGTTCATCTTCCCCGCCTTCTCTTTCTATGAAAAGATGTCGACGACCGTAACAGCAGTAGCATTGCGGCCGATCGCGGCAATAATGTGGTAGCAGGCAGCTACTGTGTCATGCAATGCCGGAAAGGAGAGGCAGAGAGTAGAGAAATGAATGAAAAAAAGGAAAAATGTTCTGCGAGTACCTTTTTTTATTTGAACTTATTGTACTAGATCACCCTAAGAGCTTTCGAAAAAAATAATAACTATAATTTCAAGAAATGAAGATAGATCCTCTATAAATGATTTATCCGTAAAATCTAATGGTTTTTTATTTAAAATTTCTTTCCAATCTCAACTAAGCTTTTAATCGTCGCTCAAAGTTGATAGCCCCGTTTGATAAGTTATTAGATGTTACTCGGTGGGGAAAAAAACTTTTCTTCATTTCCGGGAAGAGTCTAAAAAATACCCCTCAATCATTTTCGCAAGTCGCCTCAATGTGCCCCCTGCGTGGGACACTATTGTCTCGACACAAAACCTCTCTCCCCAGCTCATCGGCAGGCCAAACATACTGGCCGGACGATGAACACGTGACCAGCACTGGACCATTCGAGACAAATGCGCCCGGTGTCGGAGGCAAACCGAGAGGGGGCGATTTTGCCAAAGCAATCCCCATTTGGGGATTTCCAGAAATTTCATTTCTCTTCTTGTTCTTTTATTTTTCGGCCAGAGGAAATTTACTTACCTTTCTAGCCTAGCATAAGAGTTTTCACAAGTTCAAAAATATTTCGCGAAAAAAGTCACAAAAAAAAAATCAAACTATGCTCACAGTGACATATTTACCGTAAACTTCTTTTTGTAACATCAAAAACCCCAAACTATACTCATTGTAATACATTTACCCTAAACTTTTTCAAAACTCAAACTTGTACCTTTGTGATACATATACTCTCGATCAAGGTCCCGTCCAATGATTTTAAGGCCAAAATAACGTCGTTTTAATTTCAGTTAAGCCACGTGAGACGCCATGTCAGCACCGTTAACTTTATAGCATCCATGTAGGCAGATTTTTAACGGTGCTCATTAAATGTGTCGCGCAGTTACAAATTTGATGTTTTTTATATTACAGTAATCACAATAGCTATGATATGAGATTTTTTTGTGGCTTTTGCCTGGTTTTTTGTTGCAACCACAGCTACTTAGAATCGTCTCGGCCATCTAAAAAACCGGACGGTGCCCGGGTCTCGAGACGGGACTCTGAACCAGCGAAGGCTTCGGAAACAGTTGAAAATGCGAGGAAAAGAGGGAAGGGGAAGGAAAGGGGAAGAGGACAGAGGGGCAGAGGAGCCGTCGCAGCCCGCGCGCTGCTCAAGGCGGGGCCACGAGCAACGAGTCCCTCCTCGGTCAACTGCAAATTGCAGTGTTTGTGTCCCCACCCCTCGTCAACCTCCGCGACTCGTGGCTCAAACTCTCCACGTGTCGTTGTTCGATGGATGCGTTGTCCCTTTCGGCCCTTCAAACTTGATGTCCGAGTGGCGCAGGTGCCTTCGAACTTATTATCTCCTCCAGCTAAAAAAATCGACACGGTAGCAACCGGTTTGATCTTTTGCTCAGTCAATTGCCGCTTAATCCCCCATCCGAAGGTGGAAATTTTCTTTTGTTGATTTTGGGAATCGGACGTGAAAGCAGGAGGGGCTTCTTTTCTATGTTGGGCGAGGCATGCGATTTGAATTATCGGCGATTCGATATATAAAATCGATGATAAATTTATTACTTTAGGGTTTTCAACAGTCGTGTTACGTTGAAGACGAAGTTCTTATCAAAAGTAATGTGCTGCACCTCCATAGAATTAGTCATTGGAGCAACAGAAATTCGACGTATCGATTTGCAAATTAGGGGTGAGCGGTTCCCGGTCCGGTCCGATTCCAAGGTAGAACCGGGACCCGGACCTAGAGAACCGGTTCCCAATTTTGGGAACCGCGGACCGAACCGATTGGTTGTAGGACCGGGAACCGGTTATTTAGAGTTTAGGATTTTTTTTTGTCAAATACTTAAGGTTTTAGTTCACATTTTACTAATTTTTGTCAATAAATTTATGTCAATGAAGTTCACTTAGGGTTTAATTCACATTTTACTATTTTTTATCAATGAATTTATGATAATGAAGTTCACTTAGAGTTTAATTCACATTTTATTAATTTTTTTAAAGAAAAAAATAATAATATATATTAAATAGTCGGTCCGGTCCGGTTCGGTTCCCCCTTGGAATCGGGAACCGGACTGCCCGGAAACCGGTTCCGCTTTTAGGAACTGGGAACCGGACCGATAGTCCCGAGAACCGGACCAAACTTGTCGGTCCGGTCCGGTCCGGTCGCGGTTTGGGCGGTCCAAGTTGCTCACCCCTATTGCAAATCTCTTGGGCATATACCAATCTCCAGATTATTTTTTGTAGGCATAGCGTTATTCAAGTAACATAGAATCCCAACAATGTTATCACTATATGCTACACGTTCAATCAGAAACGGAACATTTCTCTAGTTAAGAAAGGGCATTACATCCTAGAGAAAAGACAACATCTTTATGCAGTTGTAGCTCATGTTGGTTGTTTTTTTTTTTTTTTGGTAAAGAATGTTGGTTGTTTGTTTGTTTGTAAAACAAAATAGTGCATTTTCTTTTGTCCCACATAGGAAAGTTTTGAGAAAGTGGGCCACTTTATAACTGTGAATATCTTCTTGCTCTTTAGAGTGAAAACAATGGGGTGTGTGCTAGTCTACACAATACCCGCGTGCGGGTGCGCGATTATTAGGCGCACTTAGCACGCTTGCGCGGCCGCGGTTTAATTAGCACTAATCCATTTATTTTTCTTTTTTCGTAAGGTTATCTCATTAATCTTTATTAGTTGAAAGGTTGTTTTTTGTTTATTAAATAATTTTTAAAATTATGAAAATTCGGAATTTTATTTATATATATTTTTATTTTATTTTTTTTCCGAATTTTACATGTGTCTTTTCAAGACAACTTTTGAAGATTATACTTGTTCAGTTTTCAATCTTTTCCGAAGGGTTGCATTTGTTCAGTTTGCAACTTCTTCCGAAGGAATGTCTTTGTTAGCTTTGCAACCTTTCGTGAAGAGTTGCCTATGTTCTTTAAGACAGATTTCTATATATGTCAGTTTTGGCAAGAAGGAAACAGACATCAATTTTCAAGTCTTCTTTCGAAAAACTACAGCCAACATTTTCAATTGTTTCCTAAAGAGACCCTGGAGAAATACTAGAATTGCTATCTAATATTCTTATTTTGAGACTTTGTTGTATCCTGGAGAATTTTTGCCAGTGACCATTAGCAACATTGTGGGGCAAATAAATTCTTAAGGAAAGTGATATCACGCCTCAAAGTCCGATTTGATTGCTATTTGATTCGAAGCCATTCAAATCCACAACAGCTCATGCGTTTCGATTTATCACTCGAAAAACCTCTGACTAATTGCAAATACTTAACTCAAACACCTGGGCAACAGGGCATCCAGCTCTTTGCTTAGCGAACCTGTTTGCACAGTTCGAATCTCCCCCGCACGCAAGTGCTTGGACTTAACGCGGCGCCGGAGGAGGGGGGCTCCCCCGCCGCCTCGTGGAGTTTACCCGCCCAACTCGGCGCAAGCAAGGACGGCCCGCGGGCATCCGCGGTCATCAAAAAAGGGGATTTGTTTAACTTGGCCCACCGTTAATCATGGGTATAAATGTTGAACTCAGCCCAGCTTTCGCCAAGCCCCTTGGAAAAGCGAAGACGGCCCAATGAAACTCGGACTATTCTTGCGATTTATCCTTTTTCTTTCTTCGGTAATAGGCTTTTGTTCCGCGTCTCGTGCAATATGAAGACATTTCTTCAGCATGGCTCCTCTTGTATGCCTGGAAGCTCAAAATCGTCTCCAGCATGGCTACAAATTGTAATTGTTTGTCCCCTTTGGTTGTTTTGTGGCCTCGGGTACAAAAGGCGACCAAATAAAAAAAAGAATTTCTCGCTATAGACGAGGGCGACGAAGCAACCGTAGCAAAGGGTTCGCGACAAGGAAAACTTGGTCACCTCAGCCCATTTCTGTTTTGCGTTGTTAGGGTCGGGGCCTTGTATGGTGGGGTGGCCTCACTGTAAGGTGAGGTCATCCACTTTGGCCAGCAAAATCAAAAGCTCACGCCTAGCGAATCAGAGACATCAAAAGTAAAGTAGACCTCATTTTTAGTAAATCTTCATTTTTCAAAAGAAATGAAATGTCTCGTGTAGTAAAGTGTGGTTATCATCGGAACCATCGTCTATTCGTAGCGTGCAACATTCAACAAGAGTACAGTGAGTCTATTTGTCTATACAAATTAGTCATTCGTAGTCAAGATTACTGATTCACGGTAAAGTTTATATTGCTTGTAATAAACTTTATTTGTTCAGTTTACCCCTACTAATGGTAAATTTAATTTGTTCTTGGTAAATGCAAGTTGTTTTAGGTAAACAGAAGTTATTCTTGGTGAATATAAGTTGTTTGTGGCAACTGTTAGTTTTTATAAAAGCATGTACGTTTTAGTAAAACGCAATTTGATCTTGGTAAATACTAGTTGTTCTTCCAGAATATAAGTTGTTTATTTGTGGTAAAAGCTACCTGTTCTTGGTAAATATATGATGAGATTTACCTCGGTGAATTTTTATCAGATAAGGTTACCGCTACTTACTTACGATAACATAAATTATTATCGATAAATGAAAGTTATTCAAGGTTTATTGGAGTTGTTCTTCTTATCTACGTACAAGTTGTTCATGCTAACCGGAAGCTTTATAAAAGATGATTCGATGGTAAATGCAAACTTAGATCTTAATGCCAACTTATTTTTCATAAACATATTTCCCTTTTTAAGGGGTAATTCTTTTTCGTTTTTGTGTATTTCAGTAGATTGGCTTTCGATTTGGTCAACCAAGCGAATATAATTAATGCTATGAATTTAAAATTATTACTACCGATAAGTTGTTTTACCTCAATTTTTTTTACAAGAAATAGCCATATTTACCATGTATTAAGTGCTTTTATCAAGTAAAAAGATTGTTTGACATGAAATCGGGATGACCGGGAGTGCAACTCAATTAATCGAACCTTGAAAAAGAGGTATTCGGTTCATCGGGGTAAAAAAAAAACGGAGGTTCTCATGCGATTAATGGAAAGAAAACGACACAAACAGTCTCTGAACTTTGATTCAATATGCAATATGGTCTCTAAACTTTTAATTTATTCAATATGATCCATAAACTTTAATCTAACATATAATATGATCCATGAACTTTTAATTTATTTAATGTGGTCCGTGAACTTTTAGTATATATTCAATTTAGTCCCCATTGAACATTTTCATGGACCACATTGAATATTAAATTAAAGTTCAGAAATTATATTAAATAAATTAAAATTTTATGAATCATATTATATATTAAATCAAAGTTCAAAAACTATTTATATCATTGTCCCGTTAACGAACTTTATAACTAACAACCCCATAATTCAACGAATCTGGTCCCACCGTCCAAAAATTGCTCCCCCCCAAAGTACCACGACTACAGGCCAAGGAAAAAGAAGAATTCTAGAGGGAAAGTTCCAGAAGAGGACCCCTTGCTAGACACGCCAACTTAGAAAAAGTCTATTGGCTCGCCCCAGCCATGTGCAGAATTTCCATGTCATTACGGAGTCGTACCTCCTCCTCTTCGTCTTCTTCTTCTTCAGCCCATCATCAAATTTACAGAAAAAAAATACTCAGTCAAACACTCTCTCTCTCGCTCGAACGATTCAATAAAACGCGTCGTCGACCCTTCCCCTCGCAAACCATTCAACCCCGGAAGAAGCTTCACGCACAGGGACCTTCACCCAAAAAAGTCTTCCATGGATGCTTCCTCCGCATCTTCTTCTCCTCCTCCGCCACCTCTTACGTCCCAATGTCATTCCTCCAATTAATTTAAATACCAACAAGAGCGACCAGACAAGTCCGATCTTTCCGCATTGTTTACTCCGGATTAAAAAAGGGACGAGCAGGCAGTCCCACGCGTAAACGACGCAAACTCCCTTCTCCCACCCCACATCGGGAGAAAACCCAGAGCGACCATCGATCGGCTTCTCATGGATTTCTTCACCAAAACGACGGCGGTCAAGCTCCGGAGCCACCTCGACAAGTACCTCGTCCCCGGCGCCGGCGGGGGCGAGCACGTCCGGCAGAGCCGCAGCGGCGGGCGCTCGCGGGCCTCGACGTGGGCGGTCGAGCGGGTGGAGGGGAAGAGCCACGTCATCCGGCTCCGGAGCTGCCAGGGCGGGTACCTGGCCGCCACCGACGACGCGTTCCTGCTGGGGATGACGGGGAACAAGGTGGCGGTCGTGTCGCCCACGGGGGGCGGGGAGCTCGACCAGTGGAACACGGAGTGGGAGCCGATCAGGGACGGGTTCCAGGTGAGGCTGAAGTCGTGGTGCGGGAAGTTCCTGAGGGCCAACGGCGGGACGCCGCCGTGGAGGAACAGCGTGACGCACGACGAGCCGTACACGGGGGGCACGAGGAAGTGGATACTGTGGGACGTGGAGGCGGTGGAGGCAGAGGCGGCCTCCGAGGGAGGGGCGTTGGAGAAGTATCTGGCGTCCATGTCGAGCATGTCGTCGGTGGCGGAGGACGCGCTGAGCGTCCTCGGGTCGGAGAGCGGAGGATCGCCCAGGAAGTCCGACGTATCGAACTTGTCCTCCCACCACGATCAGGTCAGCCTCGTCATTAGCACGAACATAAGAGCACGAAATTCATTAGAACTTAGTACTTACAAATCGCAAAGCACATGGCGATGCTGAATTAGTCATTCCAATTTGCTTTTACGAAGGAAAATTTGATCAATTCACGTTACTCACTTTGCATAATATGGGAATTCTTGATAGTAAGCAGAGGCAAGTCACGTACCATGTAAATATCACTAGCACTTATTACATGTTGATTGGACCATCGTTCTACTGATTATCTATTATGAAATTACATTTATACTATTAAGAAAGTGTTGTTTATGCTTGAAATTTGGTGTGTCGATATGAAAAAACATGGATTGTTAACAAGATTATGGTTAAAAAAGGATAAGTGTCTGAAAGATCCTAATAAGTAAATATAAGAAAAAAAATGAATCATGAGAAATTTCACGAAGCCCCTACTCATGCCCATCTAGTTCTAGCGTAATATTTATGAAATTTCACCTTGCAAGCTGGTATAATATTCTATATTTCTTGCTAATTGGTCTCATTTATATTATTTAATCGAATTCAAAACGCGAGAAGATAAGGGATGATGTAAGCTTGCTTTGCCCCGCATGCCCCGTCTCTGGCGACTCGAGCCTTCGGATTGAGAGCGTACGTTGGGCATGCGCCACACGCAACTTCGTATTTCAACAGTCCAAGCGTCCTTAATCAGTTTAATTAACGATCTCTAATTTTATGATATTCTTTCTAAGTAGTAAGTACTAAGTACTAACGTAGAGTAGACATCGTTTGTGCAAATCCAATGAAATAATCAAAAAACTTTGCCCTCGCTCGAATTAACAAATCCTTTATCGTTTTGAAGTGGAGTGGACCCCGTCATGCTTGAGCTACATTTTAAAAATTAAGATATACTCAAAACACTAAACTTTGCTTTTCCTCTGTTCACGGCTTCTACTAAACACATTGTCTTATTGCGCAAATGTGAATCAGCATAGGTTTTTGCTCATATCATGTTCGCATTCGCTTACTGGTTCTGCTTCTCTTCCAGTTCTCGTACCACAGCTCCAACAAGCACCGCTCGGGAATGGACTTCTTCCACGGGGCCAAGGTGGTCCGCCTCCGGAGCCACCACCACAAATACCTCCTCGCCGATGAGGACGAGGAGTCCGTCTCGCAAGACCGGAAAGGATCCTCGAAGAACGCCAAGTGGACTGTCGAGCGTGTGAACTCCAACGGCGATGAAAACGACTGCATTTTCATCAGGCTCAAGGGCTGCTATGGCCGCTACCTCACCGCGTCCAACAAGCCCTTCTTGCTCGGCATCTCCGGTTGCAAGGTCCTGCAGACATTGCCCAGGCGGCTCGACTCGTCGGTCGAGTGGGAGCCGATCCGAGAGGGGAACCGGATCAAACTCCGGACGCGGTACGGGCATTTCCTGAGGGCTAATAAGGGTTTGCCGCCGTTGAGGGACTCGGTGACGCACGATATCCCCCAAAGGACCACGACGCAGGATTGGATACTCTGGGAAGTCGACATAATGGAGATCGAGGTTGATTCTCCGAGCGCTAGCAATCAGCTGGGGCAAGCGCCGCCTATTGACCGTGATGCGGATTTATCGATGGTGTCTGAGAACAGCTTCTCTTCTTCGGTTTCGGAGATTTCTGGGAACCTTTCCAGGCAAGAGGTGTGCGACTCTTATCCAAATTCGTAACTATCCCCAGTCGTTTTGTTTTCGAGATTATGAAACTAAACATGATATTACTTTTACAGTCGAGCGAATCATTAGTGGCTTCGCTGCCTCCGCCACCTGCGTCGCCGCCCCCAACTCGTGTGACAGAAGGCAGGATCATATACTACCACATAGCCGACGAGAACGGCGAAGTGGTGGGAGAGGACATGGAAGGCTATTGCCTCAATAATTTCAAGGGGAATAGCGTGGAGGAACTGAGTCGTAAGCTGTCGGAAGAGACCGGAATCGACAGCCTTGTCGTGTGTTCTCACAATCCATTGAATGGGAGGCTCTTCCCTCTCCGCTTACGCCTTCCTCCGAACGTCATCATGCGCGTTGTCGTAGTCCCCTCGTTCTCATCAGGTAAGACTCAAGAGTGCTTTCTACTTCATCATCATTTTTGCCATAAAAGGATTGTCTTCGGTTCTCTATTATGTTTGAGCTGATGAATCCTAAGCAGTTGCACACATTTGTGAAATTTAATCTTCCATTAGTTGCAGAAAGTCCCCAGATAGAATTAGAAATGATTGGACAAGTTTCTGGTGGAGAGTTGGCGCGGGTAGTTAATTAAACAGTAGATTCGTTCCATTTTACAGTGCACTGATCTCATTATCAAGTGAAAACAGTCGTTGATGAGGCCATGGCTTGTGCACTAGTTCTAAGTTTTAGGTAAACTTTGACTTCACAGCGACACCACTTGCACGTACTTTTTGGTAGACTGCAACTAATTTGGACCAACTTTTGAATTTCCAGCTCTACTCTGCTTTGTTTAGGTCGTCTCGTCTTGTCCTCTATGCTCAATGCTCTGTAGCTTCTCCTTCTAAGCTAATATCATTTGTTTACAAGTCTTATAAGCAAATATCAATTACCTCACCCCATGCCTTTCTTTTGGTGTTTTCAGCGGCCTCAGACCTCGCAAATCAAGGAATCCTATAGCATGCATCGAGGTGGGCATCTCAGTTTTGATAGGCACAAACTCGGTTAAGCATTGTATATTCTGATCCCAGCCCTAGGCTCCTGGTTATCCTCATGTTGATATAGAGCACCTGGGGGTGACCTGCTATTCATGCGTTTCATGCTCCGCCGGTGCTTTTCAAGTTTTCTGGAGCTCGATTTAGGTATTTAATTTATTTTTGGCTCTGCGATTGATCGTCCGCAAGTGGGAGATGTATAATCATACGGCTCATGGTCATTGCTTCTTCCCCTATCTCCCTATTTCTTTGTATGTGAATATAATATAGTTCTTCTGTATATTCTTCTATACTAGTCAAGCTCAAGCAGATTGACTTGTGCATTTCCTCTTAATGAAAATACCCTTACAAAGCAAGCAGGCATCTTGGAATGCAAATATTTATATCGAAGCATAAAGTTTACCAATTCAAAGCTTCAGAAGCACCATAACGTTTTCTCCTTTATGTTGCTAGCTGCTTATTAAGAAATTTAAGGGCGATTCTGAAATGAAGAAAGGGCCTTAACTAGATTTTCACGCATGGAGATTGAGGGCACTACAGAGACATAGGGTTCCGCATTACAAGAACAGCAATATGTCTGTCCCTAAACAATATCATGGACACTGAAGTCACAGAGAAACAATATCAGTGCCTTTGTGCTAGAGAGTATGTGTATCCTCAGGAATTCACAATATCAAGGAGAATCCATTTAACACAGACTCTAGTATAAAAATGCATGCTATAACAAAATTCACATACCCGAACTGGAGAATCAAATAGTGAAATATAGCACGCACCATCAAAAGACTTGAGTGATGCTGCACCTGCATAGAGGCTAGGATGTAGATTAAGATCTGGTGGTCATAATATAGATGGGACTCCTGCCATGCAACAAACCCTAAAGCTTATTTACAGTTCTTATCCAATTGGACTCGAGATGAATTGCAACAAATGGATCCACTCTCTCGAGGTAGTCTTTGGTTATGGACAATTGGTTTCCACCCTCTTTCACTGCAATACTGGAGGTCCAGCACCAGATTATCAGTTGAGAGGAACATGTTGCCAGATATATGTGCAAATTTTCTTGTTTCAGAATATTCCCAGCAATTACACTTTTCAATTGAGAAAAGTTCAACGAAACAATTTTGAAACACAATTGAAGCGTTGACCATCACCAATAGTCCCTGCAAGAACAGAGGCCATCCTTGAAGTGATGAAATCGAGCACGATCTCTCACAATGATCTCCACATTAAAGATCCTCGAGATTAATTTGGTGACCTTGTGACAGTCATTGCACACTCGGAGATTTTTAATTACGCGAATAGGAGTGCCCTGTTTCCTGTTTAATAATCCAAATGCAATGGCAAGTCTCTCGCTATGCAACCTGAGAGACTGCTCCTTCTCCTCATTATGCTCACCATCGATCATAGGCGCTTGTGAGACATCGGGTACATAGCCAGCTGACTCTAATTTCTCTTCTATTTCCTTCAAGGCCCGGTATATATCTTCAGTTTGAGGATGTGTTGTGTCCCCAGCAAAAAACTCATGGGAGGTACCATCTATTTCCACTAAACTGCACCCTGGCTCTTTTGTTACACCTCTATCAGTCATTAATTTTCTAATCAGCGCAACATCGTCCCACCTGCTAGCCGATGCATAAACCCTTGATAAAAGCACATAAACACCACTACAAGAATCCCCTCCAGATGCGAGGATCTGCATAGCCACTTCTTCGCTCAGCTCAATTCCTGCATTTTTCTTACAACACGCATCCAGAATACTCCTCCATATTACGGTGTCCGGCTTAAATGGCATACCAGATACGAGATCTAGCGCTTCATCAATAAGCCCAGCACGAGCAAGAAGATCGACCAAGCATCCATAGTGCTCTAATTGTGGTTCAATACTATACTCATTTATCATCTTATCAAAGTAGCTACGGCCTTCATCAACCATACCTTTGTGATTACAAGCACTCAGAACACCAACAAACGTTACAGAATTCGGCATTAACCTGTCTTCCATAACCATCTGGACAAAGTAATCCAACGCTTTTTTGGCCTGTCCATGCATAGCAAATCCTAAAATCATGGAATTCCAAGAATTCACGTTGTGCTTTTCCATCCTCTGAAAAATCTGCTCGGCCATCCCCAATGAGCCGCACCTGCAATACATGTCCACCAATGAAGATTTGACAAGAACATCATCAACCACATCCTTGTCGCACTTCCTCAAAATGTAAGCATGAGCCCACATCCCTAGAGACAGAGAACCCAGACCAGCGCAAGCACTCAACACGCTCTGCATGGTGTACCCATCCGGCTCAAACAACATCTGCATCTCATGGAACGATTCCATCGCAGCATTGAACTCACCAAACCGAACCAAGGCATCGATGACGGCATTCCAAGAAACCGCACTCCTCTCAGGCATCTTCTCGAACACCTTCTTCGCATCCTCCAAGACGCCGCAGGAGGCATAAAAATGGACCAAGCTGTTGTTAACATAAACATCCGGCCCCAACCCATGCTTCCAAGCCTGGGCGTGCACTTGTTTCCCTTCGGACAGAGCGAACAGATACGCGCACGCCTTGAGAGCGAACGGGAACGTGTACTGATCCGGAGAAACACTCCCATCTTCCAGCATCCCGCGGAGCAGCGAGATGGCCTCCTCCTTGCGGTCGCCGCTCTGCGCGCAGGCCCTTATGAGAGCGTTCCACACGAACGCGTTCGGGCTCTCGACCTGCCGGAACACCCGGCGAGCGTAGTCGATGCTCAGCGAGGACGAGACGTAGAGGATTCTGCTGTGGAGGAAGTGGGCCCGCGGGTCGCGGGTCGTTGCCGCGGTCCGTAGAGCTTGAGCGTGGATTTGCTTGAGGTGGGCGATGTCGGAGCAGTCGTTCACCAGCTGAAGAAGACGGCCGTGATGGTGGTGAGGGTCGGCGAGATTGGGCTTGGTCGGGACGGAGAGAGACGGCGGAGGGGGCTGCGGCGAGATTGGGAGAGCCATCATCCCGCTCCCGACGCGAGGTTGTCGTTTCTTGTTAGCACGTGCTAACACGCTTAATGCTAGCACGAACTCGGGCATGGGCGGGGGTGTCGTATGGGGCCGCACCGATTCTGTAATCGTGAAATTTGGATATATTTCGATGAATCGTACATGACTAATATTGCAATATCGATTACGATTATTCAGGGTTACAATGCCGAGAGATAAATAGAATCAAGGATATGTATCTCTTAACACTATACGTGTGCCTAGAGTACATTACCCTAAGTGACATGAGATCTCCAGGCCCTTTTTGTGTTTCCAACGATATCTTGTTTGTCTGCAAATAAGGATAACTTCTATTTATATATTATCGTAGTATATTTTGACTCGTCAAACTTCCACTAATCAAATTAGACATGTCTATCGACCAAAAATTGTATGATTTAGTTATATTCGGTAAACGAGTCATCAATTAGTTTAGAATGCTACAATCCAAAATTATATGGGTGTTAAATTGATTCACAACTTATTTAGATCCTATTCATCTATATGACTCTCGCCCTCACTTGATCTCGTTCTCACCTTAGTTTGAGTATGAATTTTTATAAATTAGATTAAATATAGGATTAATATCACGAAAAACCCTAAACTGGTACACTTATAATAGATTTACCAAAAACTATTTTTTTTACCATAAAAAACCCCAAACTAGTATATCTGTGACAATTTTACCCCGAACTATTTTTCTAACCACTAAAAACCCTAAACTGGTACACCTGTAACAATTTTACCCCGAACAAATTTTTTAATATTATTGTTTTTTATTTTTTCGATTTTTTTTGTTTTTCTTTTCTTTTCTTTTTCCTTTCCTTTCCTTTTTTTTTTTTCCTTTTTTAGTTTGAAAGCAGAGCCAAAGTAGAGGAGCCGACGTCGTCGTCCCAAACGGTAAATAAACACTCGCAATGTCCACCATTCCCGCTCCTCCCCTTCCTACTACTCACCCCGTCTCGACGTCCTCTTCCGTCGTCCCACCACACCACCACCCTTCCCACGTCTCTTCGCCGTCGGTACCCGGCAACACCTTCCCCATCACCACCTCCTCTGCTCTTCCTCCTCCTCCTCCTTCGCAACCTTCGCTTCCCACCCCTCCTCGCTCTTCATGGATCGAATCCCTCTGCTCCCTAGCCAGGTCGAACCTTTTCTGGGACGCCGTTTCCACCTACGCAAACATGATGGCTCTCGCCGGTATCCCTCTCGACCAGTTCACTTTCCCTACCGTCCTCAAGGCCGCCGCGAGCCTCTAGGACCTCAATCTTGGGAGGCAGATTCACGCCCAAGTTGTAAAACTTGGGTATGAACAATCTTCCATTACCGTCTCCAATACCCTGTTGACCATGTATGACAAGTGCGGGGACATCGGGAATGTCTTTAAGCTGTTCGACAGAATACCTGAGAGGGATCAAGTTTCTTGGAACTCTATGCTCGCGGCACTGTGTTGGGATGAGGAGTGGGTTCTTGTGTTGGATTGCTTCTGTTCGATGGTGGCGGAAAATTTGGAGCCCAGCTCCTTCACTTTGGTGAGTCTGGCGCTCGCATGCTCAAACCTGCTGCGAGGCAATGATGGTTTAAAGCTCAGGAAGCAGGTTCATGCTTATAGTTTGAGGAAAGGGGATCGGAAAACGTCTACCAACAACTCTTTGATGGCTATGTATTCAAAGTTGGGAAGGGCGGGCGACTCAAGGGCTTTGTTTGAATCGTTTGAAGACCATGATCTGATTTCATGTAACACCATCATAAGCTCGTTAGGCCAAAATGAATGCTTCTTGGAAGCTTTGATGCTCTTAGTTCGCATGGTTCGTGACGGAATTAGTCCTAATGGAGTAACGATAGCCATCCCCGCCTGCGGCTGATCGCCGGACCGGCGACCGGCCAGAGGTTGAAGATAAAGGAAAAAAAAAAGGAAAGGAAAGGAAAAAGAAAAGATAAGAAAAACTAAAAAAATTCGAAAAAATATATATATATATATATATTAAAAAATTAGTTCGAGGTAAAATTATCACAGGTGTACCAGTTTAGGATTTTTGGTGGTCAAGAAAATAGTTCGGGGTAAAATTATCACAGATGTACCAATTTGGGGTTTTTTATGCTAAAAAAATAGTTTTGGGTAAATCTGTCACAAGTGTACCAGTTTATGATTTTTCATGGTATTAACCCTTAAATATAAAAGTGTTTTAGTAATATAGGGCATGAGTTGAATATGGGTCATTAGATTTTTATCGCATGGAAATTGTTCAAAAATGATTAAATGGGTTAATTTGGATCAGACCATATTCGATCCAATCCAATTCACTCGTTTGACGGGTTTTTTAACTTGTTGGATAAAAACGCCAAGTATGAGAGGTATTTGGGTAATTCACCAAAAAAAAAGGGCCTGAAAAAGCTTGTTCTTAAGCATATAAAAAGTGGTTGCTAGTGCCGGTTGTCCCCTTCCTATCCTTTTACTTGTTAAGGAAAAAAAAGAGGAAAATTCAGTGGTGGGGCTTGGGTATGCAAGTTTTGCTAATTGAGCGTGACCAAGTCCGATGCCAGCGCTAAGGGTGGGTGGGCTGGCCAAAACATATGGCTCCTGTCTAAGCCCCGATTCAAGAAGCCTAACAATGCTAACAAGGCATGTGGCTTTGTTGATAAAAGGGTTGAGGGCCGGAGCCGGAGAGTACCGGGTCTAAGGTTCAATCCTCTTGAACACTGCACACACGCACATATATATACGTATATATGTATATGTAGAAGAGAAGAGCAAGATCTAATAAATAAATAAGCCCAACAATAAGATCTAGTATTGCAATCGCGTTTGTCCCGATTCAAGTGAGACCTCTTCAAGAAAGACAAATTACTATGATCTAAACATCTATTTAGACATCATGCTCCGGTGATATGAGAATCCAAAGGTCTTGCTATCTCTGCTTAACTAAACCTGATTTGTTTAAACTTGTAATTGCTTACTGTATTCAATGATTAAACATGTCTTGATTCTAAGTAAAATTTTTCTTTCAAACCGAAATATGTTTCTGTTTTTGCAATCACGAGTTCGTTGATTGTTGAAGATGTAATGTTTTGTTAAATTTAAGTTGTTAGAAAGTTGTTCATTTGTTCTTTTGTCTAATAAGTGATTTTGATGAAAGTCAAAATCTAGCTAGTTGTAGTTTCTTCGCATTCAATCTTATTCACTAGAATTTTCTTGTTTTGGAAGCATTGTTCAGGGGCAATATTAATAACTTCTTTCTTATTAAACAATAAGAAAAGTGTAGTCTTGATCTGTCCTTTTTTCCTAATTTTTTTCAGTCTTCATGGTTTTAAAATTGGAAGGAACAAAAGAAACAGGATCCTGACTATTACTTTCTGCTATTTTGGAGGGAAAAGTAAATTGTTCTCTTCAATCTAAATACAAAAGGAATAAAATAATTTTTTTTAATTAACCGAGATAGGAAAGTAGCAACCCATAAATCATTGAATGTCCTTTAGGAGGTGATATTAAATATCAATATATGCTTAACAAAGTCGAAGGCGAATTCGGTAATTTTCTTGACCAAAAAAAAATTACCTCAGTTTAATTAGAAATGGTATGTTTTAGCTAAAAAAAGGAACGTGGGAAATAGTGAAAAAACTCAAAACTATTTCGCATTTTGTTGTACAACTAAATTTGGAAAGGGAAAGGCCGAGTTTCCTCTCTCTTCCGGAGGATTTTCTTCTCTCCCTCTTATCTTCGCATAACTTGCTTCTTCAACCTCCATAAAAGTTCGACCAAAATATAAAAAAAAAACCTCCACGAAAGGGAGGGTTTGAGCTAGATCTCTTTCTTTCTTCTCTTCTTCCTTTTTCTTTTGATTGATTTGGTTATTTATTCTCTTTTTCTTGCTTTCCTCCCGTTTTGTGAAACTTTTCTCTAAATCTGAAAGCCTATCCTCGATTTAATCTAGATTTTTGAAATTTTGCATGTATGATCTCTAGTTTCACTTACAGTTTTAATTCTTAAAAAGATCGGAGCTTTGTAAAGATTTCGCTCTCATGTATGTTTGATTAGTGAAAATTGATCAAACGTTACTTTGAGAAAGGGAAAGTGAAACGCATATGCAAGCCCATTATTCGCCACCGAGTCACTCCATCATTCCCCTTGTTCAATACGCCCTCTTGAAGATTTGAGTCGATACAATTTAAGCTTGAAACCATCCGAGCAGATTCGACAGATCAGGTCGCATCGCGAGATTCGATCTCATTCGAGGCTCGTTTTCCAAAGGTGCAAGCCAAGACAAAAGGATGCCTGATGCCATCATAAACTATGGCATGGGGTTCAACTTCATCTGCTGGGGGCTTCAGCTCGTAATTTAATTTTTGCTCATGGCGTTCTTAATGGACAATTACGTACATTTGTCATGCCCCTAGAGGTGGTTTATTCTGTGCATCCACGCGATGCTTTTGCTTTGCTAAATAACCATGCATTTCTTTAATATTCTCCATGTTAATTAGCCCACTAGAAATAAGCTTCCCCTATTTACGAAAATATTGTTACGAAACATCTCCCGCGCTTACATCTTCCGAGTGCGTTGTAATCACATTAAAAAAATTTCTTGAAAAGTGAATAACATAGTTCTATATGTGCGTATACATGCAATAAAGAGGGTCCAAAAAGTAACAAATAATAGGTAATTTCGATTATTGATAATTAGTAAGGTTACCAAACATTATTTTTTTTTTAGCTTTAACCCGACCTAAACTAATATGATATTTCAAAATATTGTATTTCATGCACTACAAAAAAACTGATTTTTTCCGACAAAATTTCCAACGAAAAATTTGGAAAAATTAGTTGGAAAACGAATTTCCAACGAATTTTTCAACGAAAAAAAATTCGTTGGTAATAAGTCGTCGGAAATTTTTCCAACGAAAAATTTCAATTTTCGTTGGAAATTTCCAACGAATTTTATTTCGTTGAAAAATTCGTTGGAAAACTCGTGGCTAAATTCGTTGGAAAAATTACAAAATTTTTTTTTGATCGAAAAATCATGGAAATTTTTTTTCCAACGAAAAATTTTTCGTTGGAAAAATTACAAAATTTTTTTTAGGTCGAAAAATCGTGGACATTTTTTTTCCAACGAAAAATTTTTCGTTGGAGAAATTACAAATTTTTTTTTGTCAAAAAATCGTGGAAATGTTTTTTCCAATGAAATTTTTTTTTTTTGAAAAATGGCCCTCGCTGCCGGCGACGAGGCTTGGTGGCGTTGGGGGCGGCCCATGGTGGCCTCGGGGGCGGCCCTGGGGAGGAGGCGGAGGGAGAAGGTGAAGGCGGAGAGAGAGAGAGAGAGAGAGAGAGAGAGAGAGAGAGAGACAGAGAGTTGAAATTAAGAGAATGGGCGCGAAAATGTTAAATAAGAAAGAAGTAGGGTTTTCGTTGCAAAATTCGTGGGAAATTTTCCACGAATTTTGCAACGAAAATTGTACACACTAAAATAATTGCACGGAAAATTTAAATTCGTTGGAAATTTCCAACGAATTTTCCAACGAAAATTATACACACTAAAATATTTGCACGGAAAATTGAAATTCGTTGGAAATTTCCAACGAATTTTCCAACGAAAATTGTACACACTAAAATATTTTCCCGAAAATTGAAATTCGTTGGAAAATTCTTTGAAAATTTCCAACGAATTTTTTTTCGTTGGAAATTTCCAACGAATTTTCCAACGAAAATTATACACACTAAAATATTTGCCCGGAAAATTGAAATTCGTTGGAAAATTCATTGGAAATTTCCAACGAATTTTCCAACGAAAATTGTACACACTAAAATATTTGTCCGAAAATTGAAATTCGTTGGAAATTTCCAACGAATTTTATTTCGTTGGAAATTTCCAACGAATTTTCCAACGAAAATTAGACACACTAAAATATTTTCCCGGAAAATTGAAATTCGTTGGAAATTTCCAACGAATTTTCCAACGAATATAAAAAATGCCGATCCGTACCGGCATTTTTTAATTCGTTGAAAAATTCGTTGGAAATTTCCAACGAATTTTCCAACGAAAATTGTACACACTAAAATATTTGCCGGAAAATTTAAATTCGTTGGAAAATTCGTTGGAAATTTCCAACGAATTTTCCCACGAAAAATTTTTTCGTTGGAAATTTCCAACGAATTTTCCTTTTCGTTGGAAAATTTGTCGCAAATTTTCTAACGAAAATTTTTTCGTCGCAAATTTTCGTGGCAAAAATCCAGTTTTTTTGTAGTGATGGCTTGCATGACTTTCCAGATATGCCTTCGCATCGCTTCCTTGATTAGGTTCCACTAGATGATCCTCCATTGATTGGTCTAATGCCTTCTTCTGCATTTATCATTCCGAAGTATAAAACATTTGATCTATTCAATATGCTTTTAATGTTTTAATAAGTTTGTTAAATACGACTGACCGAATTGTTCGTCTTTTGCTATATCAATAGAAATCCGCAATTTTCGAATGATTAAGCAAAACCATTTCGTTACAAATGCATGAATCGTTAAACAATGGAAATAAATCATTAATAAAAGCCTACAGCTCAAAGAAATTGCATAAATATTTATGAAAAGAAAAATATATTTTTAAAATTGGAAATCTTTTTATGAAGGTTGTTATAGGAAATAAGCCTATCAGCATTTTAGCATCGAAAATTTAAACAAAATTATTAATTTACGCGCTCGTTCATGCACACGGCATTTCTAAAATAACCGATCTAGAATATTCTTGGGCAGAAAGAAAATTATTGAAGTCGCTTAAAAATATGAAACCCGCTTTGTTTTGTATAATAATATCAATACGATTGCGTATTTAGTGGTGGTAATACATGGTTATTTTAAGTCCATGCGAACCCCGGCCATGCAAAAAACTAGACATAATTAATGCAGTCATTAAGCGGACAATATGCTAGACATAATTAATACGAAGCCTAAGATGTGATTTACTATTCATTTCCGACTTAATCATGCGACAAATCTCGTGTTCCCAAAGCATCCGCGGCTTAAGAATGATTGCGACGCACTCCGTCCAAAATTTGCACGGAAACTTCCACGTCCGGCGCTGAAATCAACGAAATTCCCCGGCTCGTTTCGTGAAATAATAGAAATTAAATAATATAATATTCTTTATTAACAAGTGGCACGATTATATTAATGAGCCCAATCATATAATTTAACTAATTTATTTGTTTTTTTTTAAAAAGCGATGACACATATCCTGGATACGAAAGCGACTCGTCAGGAAAATCGCTATATTATTTATATATAATCACCTTAATTACTTAACATTCGCCCACGAGCACTTTAAGAGAAATTTCATACTCGAACCAAAATAAAAAAAAAGAAGTTAATATTATGAAAAACCTCAAATTAATGTGACAACTATAAATTCTAAACCATTATATTTATGACAAATTTATCTTACGTTAATTTCCGTTAAATTGGATTAATATAAAAAAAAGTACAAACTGGTAAACTCTAAATCTATACACTCATAAATTATCATGTGTCCTTCAACTTAGCAATTTGATGGAAAAATCTAACGAAAACTAATGGAAGGTAAATTCGTAACAGATGTATCAGTTTGAGATTTTTGATGGTCAAAAAATTAATATGGAATAAATTTATTATAGATATACAAATTTAATATTTTTCGTGATATTGATCTTATAAAAAAATATAAAAAAAACCTGTAAACGACGGCGGAGACGGCCGGGGAATGTGGGCAAAACGACATCGTTATCTACCAGGATGATAACACAAAGGAGCAGGAGATCGTGGGCCCGGGACAGATTCTTGGATCTGAATTTAATTTAGTTTAATAAAATCGGTTGCTTTGTTTAATGAGCGAGTCCAGCTCATACTACTTGTCCGCACGTTCTCTAATTTCTCTTTTCTTTTCTTTTCTTTTCTTTTTTTTTTAAATTCCTGAAATTGCGTGCTTTCAGTTTTAACAGTCTATCACCGTATAACTAACGCCCGCTTACTTTTCCCCACTTTTCTATTCCCTTTGTGTTATTTTATTTTTCATTTTAATTTCTTGACTCTCACGTGCGTTTGCTATTTGCGCCGTTTAAAAATACCAGAAAAGAAAACAAAAAGGACTTTGCTGATTGATGGATTATGCCCCTTGCATCTATAATTGAAAATCTTTTGTCCCATTGGATTATTCCCGAAATATAAATGGTGCCTTTTTTTTTAAGAAAAGCGATGACATTTTAAGATATTGAATGTCTCGCAATTGATAAGATACGTAAATGACGCTATGTTTTAGGAGCTTTCGAAAATTCCTATAGCTTTGTTTCGTGTTTTTGCATTCTGTACGAGCGAGTCAAGTAATAAGCAAAGAATCATTCGAAGATGGAGCCGTTGCCCTTTTTTATAAGAATATATAATAATTGGCACGACTCACCATTGTACATTCGCATGTATATATCTCAGGAAAGGGATCCGAAGCATCGATATGGTAATATTTCAACAAAAGTGCATTCAATAAAAAAAATTCAATAAAAACTCAACGCGGAAGAAAATAATTCAATAAAAAAAAATCGATAATAATTCAATAAAAGCTCGACGATAAAAAAAGGCGCGTGAATTAGTAGTAAGGGATTTAATTTCAATACTCGTGAAAAGAAAAAGAAAAGGAAAGAGGAAAGTAAGTAAAAGCGAAAGAGTAAATAAAAAAAAACCAACAGTGACCCGGGAGGCTTCTCTCCCCGTGGGAGTGGCTGTTACGGAAACATTATCTCCGAATAGGAAAGGAATCCTGAGGCGCGTATCAAACGCAAAGATTTGCTGCAGCTAAACCGCGTTTTTGGCTCCCACTTCCCCGACTGAGTTGACTCCCGGCCGACTCGCCGTTTGTCCTTCCCCTCACTCCCCTCCCCCCCCCCCCCCCCAACTCGCTCACTGACTCACTCCAACGACCCGCCCAAAAAATCGCCGCCGCCGCCCGCTCGCTCGCTCGCTCGCCCCGATTTAAAACCTCACGCCGTCTTGTCAAGATAATCCCCGCAACCGCGTTCCCCCTCTTCCGCCGCCGGTGCCCCGCGACCATGGGCGTCGACTACTACAACGTCCTCGGTGTGAACCGGAGCGCGACCGACGAGGACCTCCGGAAGGCGTACAAGCGGCTCGCCATGAAGTGGCACCCGGACAAGAACCCGATCAACCACAAGGAGGCGGAGGCCAAGTTCAAGCTCGTCTCGGAGGCCTACGACGTGCTGAGCGATCCGCAGAAGCGGCAGATCTACGACCTCTACGGGGAGGAGGCGCTCAAGTCGGCCGACTTCCAGCCCCCCTCCCCGGCCTCCGCCGGCGGGAGGGCGCGCGCCAACTCGTCGTTCCGGTTCGATCCGCGCGACGCCGACGATATATACGACGATTTCTTTGGCGGATCGCCCGGAGGGCGGCGCGGCGGGGGGAGCAGGGCCAGGGTCTTCGGGGAGAACGTGGAGAGGAACGGGAACGGGGAGGCGAGGCGGGATCTGCCGGAGAAGAAGAAGCCTCCGCCCGTGGAGAGCAAGCTGGTTTGCAGCTTGGAGGAGCTTTACAAGGGCGGAAGGAGGAAGATGAGGATTTCGCGGGTTGTCCATGACGAATTTGGGTAAGTCTTGTTAATTGCTTGCCGTCTTGTTCATGATGATTGTTCGTCTCTTTTGGCACTGTCTCTCATGACGGCATGATTTGCTATCTGCTAGCTCGGTAGATGTTTCAATATGCAATTCTTTTTTGCTTTTCTTACTGTTGAATTGAGAGAAAGGGTCGAGTCGTTTTTTCTGATTTACGATAATCCGCATTGACTTTGGTAATTGCCTAATTGGATCTAACTGCCGAAGCCAGGGGTTGTCTTCAAAGAAAATAGCTTTACCTTTCTGTGTGAATTTTTTGAATGATATAGGTGAGCTGACAGTGGGGTAAACTTTGAAAAGTTTCATCTACGGTCTGCTTCTTTGAAGATATGCGATCAGTCGCTCGCAGATAATGAACATGGTCACCGCAACTTTCCCTTGGTTTATTTGTTGTTGGGTTGCTTATCCTTCAGAGTTTCTAGCTCTCGGATGTCAGGACGATGACTTTTAGTGGGCACTGAACACATCCGATGAAGAGAGCGAATGAGTGAGGCCTGTGAATTATTTTGCAATCGAATATATCATGCGGAGCTAATAATTCTCTGTAGAATGTGAATTTCAAAGTCAGATTGAAATTTGCAGCCATTGCTAAACTTCATAGCAATTACTTTTGAATTGTTGTCTCCTCAATTCATTTACTGTCCAGTTATTGGTCAAGTCTCCAGTGTAGTTGTCTTAATCAAAGTCGTGGATGGTCACGTCAATTGACCTGTCTGATTACCTTTGTAGGTAGTTTCACGACATTTGGTAATTGGATGGTCGCGTCGATTGAGATGTCTAATTACCTTTGTAGATAGTTTCACGACATTTGGTAATTGGATGGTCGCGTCGATTGAGCTGTCTGATTACCTTTGTAGATAGTTTCACGACATTTAGTAATTGGATGATCGCGTCGATTGAGCTGTCTGATTACCTTTGTAGATAGTTTCATGACATTTAGTAATTTGTTGCCTACAGATTGCTCTTATCTGTCACTGCTGCTTAAATTTTCTATTTTTGTCAATTTGAAGAAATCTTTGTTCTGTGTGGTTGGTGAAAATTTTCTCTGGCTTTCTATTTTTGTTGAATCAAGCTGAACTGTCCTTCTAGACACATATACCGACATTCCAACTACAAGACTTGATAGTGAGGGAAACTAGAGTAACAGGGTTTCATTTTCACATGGTCCACTTGATTGCACAATTTTAAATACAGTTTCTGCTAAATTTAGTTTCTCCTTTTTACGTCTACAGTACATGGGGACCAGAACACATCACTTTTTGTTGATACTTGCATTTTCCAGTTCCATTCTATTTGTGTCCAGAGTAGGTTAATGGCTTAGAAAGCCCACTGTCTAGACCCCCTTGACCCTTAAAAAAAAACAATCCATGAGATGGTGCAGTTCAGTTTGTCAACTCAACATATACATAAGCCTGCTTTTACTTTCTGATTATTCTGAGTTGATGCACATGCCGAAGTAGGGACAATTGTGTAATTTTAGATATTTTTAGGTTTGGTATCTAAATGAACACGTGGGACCTTAATTGAGCATGCTCTGACTTTACGTGGATCTTTCTTAGTTTAGTTTCAGATACTGTTTGATTATAACATAACCTTTGTACTTTCAGAATTTCAGAACCTTGGGAAGTATATACTTCAGGTTCTCTCCCCTGAATTATTTTCTTTGAGCAGAAATCAGACAATATACAGAACTTTGTCTTAGGATCGCCCTCTGAATCTTTACTGTGTGTGGAAACTCTGGGATATGCTCTCTTTTTTTCCTGACATCCGAGACATTCTTATGCAGAAATCCGAAATCAGTTGAAGAAACCTTGAAGATTGATATCAAACCCGGGTGGAAAAAGGGAACAAAGATTACTTTTCCTGAGAAAGGCAACCATGAACCCGGTACCATACCGCCTGATCTAATATTTGTCATAGAGGAGAAGCCGCATGATGTTTTTAAGAGGGATGGCAGTGATTTGGTGGTCACCCAGAAAGTGACATTACTGGAAGCTCTTACTGGGAAGACTCTCAATTTAATGACCTTGGATGGGAGAAATCTCCTCATCCCGGTAACGGAAATAATCAGACCCGGATACGAGGTCTCGATCCCGAATGAGGGAATGCCTGTTTCGAAGGAACCTAGCAAGAAGGGAAATTTGAAAATCCAGTTTGACATTGCGTTCCCACTGAGTCTCTCTGCAGAACAGAAATCCGACTTGACAAGGTTATTAGGAGCTCAAAGCTAGTTATGTTTTCCAGCTATGGCAGTGAGACTTCATTAACGCTGATTGATACAGTAAGTTCAGTTGACTGTAAATATATCATGTCGAGCAGATGCTGTGCATAGTAGGGGTTTTGAAGGTTGCCGACAGTGTTGGTATCGTTTTAAGGCGTAACAGGATAATGAAATCTTGGCTATTTTCCTGGCGTCTTTGAGATGCATGGATTAAATTCTGTACAATACTAATAATAGATTATTATTTGGCATCCCTTTTGTTCTCTGTGTTTGAAATTAACTCGTTCTGTCATTTCTTTTCAATGCGCATTCGACCACAGTTCGGTCTGCACTGCTCAGGTTGGGTAATTTCCATCCTCGTGGTTGTTAGTTTTATTGATTTTGACATGCCTGGTTATTGTGGTACCAAGAGTGAAATGGTCTTTGGGCGATCCATTTTTGGTGCGCCTATCACTTAACAAGACGATATTAGATACACACCAACATGGCTGGATTTGCACCGACATAGCAATTGCCTTACAAGTTTTACGCTACTGATGTACTTTTGAGCCGTAAGCTGTTCGACCAATTGAATTCATTTGCTCTGGCCTATGCGTGGACAGAAAATTAAATCAAACGCCCCTAGTCCCCGAGAGAAAAGAGAGCAGATAATTGCGCGGTATAGGCAGCCAAAAACAAGGAAAGAAGAAGAAGCGAATGTGGCCTCGGCCCCTACAGTCCAAATTCCAAACTCCTCATTTTTGGGTCCTCTGTTGGGGCCCAAAGGCTTTGTCACGGGCTCTGTGATTGCAATGTACGTCAACTTGATGGGCCTGTTCAACAATGGCGTCCTTCTTTCTTCTCGGCCATAAACATCGATTCTATTGCTAACTGTGAACGATCCAGCTCGAATTGTATGGTTACCATTGCTGCAAATTGTTGGATTGGTCCTTGAGCCCCAACTTTTAAGACATGTGATTTGTGCCCATCAACCGGCAGAAGAATGTGCTGCGAAATCATACGAAAAGTATAAATTCGTCCATACAAAGACGCTGTTGCGTTTCTACTCCGTCGAAAGTCCGAGGAAGGATTGGATGAACTTGAAAACCTTTTGTTTTTGTACCGTCGATCTCTCTCGTCGTCATTTTCCTGAGGAAAAACTATACGAAGCGCACACTCTTCATCACGTGGACTACGAACAGTGAAATGATCGAGAAATAGACAGCCGCTTTCATCAAGCATATCACTAGTAATGGAAATCCAAAATCGTTCACTAACACTAAAAAGATAGAGGACTCGGTCAAATAGCTCAGGCTCTGAAAGATCCAAAACCATCATTCTATCAGAAAAGATTCTTCATACGCTTGAATGTGTTTATGTCTGAGGCGGGTAAAACTCGATGAACCAAGGCGTCTCTCCCACGTTTTCGACACATACAAATGAGCACAACAGCGACGGGTTGTTCTCATTGTTGACATCCGAAATTAATTAGAAATTTCGTCGTGAGAATATATGAATAAAAGGACAAAAGATGACATCACCTGTACTAAAATGACAGCTGGTAGGTACGGACAGTCATAAGTGGGGAATTTGAAATTCAGATAGAGGGGGATAAAAAATACTAAAGGTAGTTTTATCGAAGAGATCGACAAGGGGAGAAGTGAATATTAACCTATGAAGGTCTTTGCAAGACTTTCCAATCGAAGGTTCGATGAAAGCCTTTGTTCCAAAAGACAGATGTCCAAGTGCTTAAAGTGCTTCTCATCGATGAAATCGATGAAAAGGGTGATGGATATTAAGTCAGAAAAGTTCGATGACGGTTATCATCCCAAAAGACAGGTGTCAAACGGAGGAAAGGTTCGATGATGGTTATCATCCCAAAAGACAGGTGTCAAGCGGAGGAAAAACTCGATCACGGTTATCATCCCAAGAGACAGGTGTCAAATGGAAGAAAGGTTCGATGACAGTTATCATCCAAAAGACAGGTGTCAAGCGGAAGAAGATGTCAAGTAGAAGAGAGGTTCGATGACGGTTATCATCCCAAAAGACAGGTGTTAAATGGAGAAAACTCGATAACAGTTACCATGACGGGTGTTAAGCGGAGAAAAGTTCGATGACGATTGTTGCCTTAGAGAACCAATGGGCTCGATGACGGTTGTCATTCTCAGTGACTAAATGGGCTTAAAAACGGTTATCATTTCATACGGAAGATAAGATCGATAACAGTTGATGAACATGTGTCATTACATAAACGGTAAAGATGGAATTAATGGTAGAGGCTAGATAAAACACCAAGAACGGATACCAAGTTTGCACTATAAATAGCGGCCGATTATCAACAGAGAACCCCCTAGCACACATGAACAAAACAAATGTTGTCTTTTATCTTTACTTCCCAGTTTCGCACTTTCAGCTTTCATAGTTATAGTCTTTATTCTCCAGTTTCGCATTTTCAGTTTCTTTAGCTGTAATTGCTCAGATCTTTGTAAAGTTTGGATGCCACTAGTTGGATGGATTCGTCTAGATCTTCTGTAAAAATCAAGTTCCTTATTTACGCCTGGATTGCTCTTGTCCGGAATTAGATCTAGAACTCAGTCTCCTCTCATTAAGAGCCGAAGAATGACTTTCGGTGAATTATATTTTGTTGTGAAGACATTTTCGACGAAACATAATTTTGGCACACCCGGTGGGACGTCTTAGATCAATTGGAGGAGTAACAAAGGCACGAACGAGAAGTCAGAGTTAATTAGACCCGAATAACAATGTTCCAGGGAGCAGTGCACCCCCGAATCCTGCTGTAGAATGAGTGACACGCACAGAATCTTCAAACGGGCGAACAATTACAGAGCAGGGTCAGGTAGGGGAGGTAGACGTTCCCAGACACCTTACTGAAGAGCAAAGAAGGCAATTGGAACCAAATCCAGTTACACTTACTACTATGAGAAGGATCATGGAAGAACAATATAATGATTTGGCTAATTTAGTTACTAGATGCGTGGCTAATACTGTCAAGTCATTGTTCATCAATACGGTTCAGGAAATCACTGGAAGGCCAAATTCATCGATGAATTTTTCTCAACCACTGATTGTCCCAATGGTACCTTCAGGTCCAGTAGGAGGTCTTGGACAACCCATAGTTACAACTTCTGGCAGTATAATAACAGGGCAACTTATGCCTCTTACACCAGTAAGAATTCTTCAGAGAGGAGAAAATGTGTTGGCAAGTTAAACACATGGTAAGTTGTCAACAAGTGAAGGTAATATGGTTATTCCGACACATCAAAATGAGAATATTAATACAGGCCAAGTAGCAGTCAATGGAGCAAATTTGCTTGGTTCAGTTCAGACAAATGTGACTGCCACAAATATGGTTCCCCAACACATATGAACAAAACAAATGTTGTCTTTTATCTTTACTTCCTAGTTTCGTACTTTCAGCTTTCATAGTTATAGTCTTTATTCTCCAGTTTCGCACTTTCAGTTTCTTTAGCTGTAGTTGCTCAAATCTTTGTAAAGTTTGGACGCCACCAGTTGGGTGGATTCGTCTAGATCTTCTGTAAAAATCAAGTTCCTTATTTACGCCTGGATTGCTTCTATTTGGAATTAGATCTAGAACTCAGTCTCCTCTCATTGAGAGCTGAAGAACGACTTTCGGTGAATTATATTTCGTTGTGAAGACATTTTCGACGAAACACTCATACGTGCTTATTATCGAGCTTTCAATGTCATCATGGACCATGTCTTCCCGCATAGTACAAAGGAGAATCCTTCGTGATCAGAGAAACGATTTCCCAGTCGATTTCAACGGTGATGGGTGGCATTTGAAGTAGTGGAGGAGGAGTAGGAGGTGGGGGGGATCGAGGACGCGGGCGGGTCATCTGTGTTTGGCTTGTTACGGAAAGGTGGGTGGAATGGTTTCAAGAAAGATCGTGCAGAAAGTGAACCTTGAATGGGAAGGGCACATGCTGTTCATCGGACGACACATCACGATGCCAATCATGAAGAGTGTAAAGCCAAGGATGGATCGGTCACTCGATGGGAACGGCCGGTGGAAGCTGGAAAGTGGAGAATCGGTGATGTTGATCGCGAATGGCAAGCAAAATTGGAGTTCCCCTTGATTTTCTTTTCCGTTTTTTTCGTTCCTTGTAGGATTTTGATTTTGATTGTGATATGAACAAAAGTGGTCCATTTTCCCCGATGGTACCAAGCCTCTTGCGGGAGTTTCGGTTTGCTAGAATTTGATAATTAGAGATTTTATCTGAATATAGTTCGTTTCATGAAAGCATATCTCAATAAGCATCCTGATTCTCCTTAATTTGACATTATAACTTCCTCTTGATCTATGGCATCTCATCATGATTTCATGTCGTAAACCCCATTGAATTTGGAAAAATATTTGATGATTTGGTTTAAATTCTTTACTTAGAATCTATCTGACAGTGTAAGTTATTCAGTTGGAGCGTGCGATGTATTTGCCGTGTCCTCTTCAAGTTAACACTTTTTTCACCGGTAAGCGGGATGGAGGACGGAAATGATTGAGGTAGTCCAAGAAGCACGATTCTCACACGACATAAAAAGGATTATATCGTCAAACTTAGTCTATTAATAAGAGGACGTGATGTGTTAGAGTCCCACTAATAAAACATTAACAAGCGACATTCGACACTTAAAAATTTCTCCAATTGCTTCATCCTTCATGCTTCCATTGTTTCGGTATCATTTGGGAGATGACTATACGAGCTTAAGAAGGCTGTGCAAAAGCATCAACTTCCTATTAGGACCACATGATCTCAGCATGTGCTCACTCTTCAGTAAGCAATATGGGACCAGGTCAACTCGACTAGCTGCATCACTGACCTTTATTGTCACCACACAATCGAACTACTTCTCTCTAGTGGAAGTGGACACTCAGTTTGGAACTCAGAAACAATCGGATGAGCGTGGTCAGATTCGAACAAGAATCTTTTACATTACAATTCCATACAACGTCTCTGACCAGCTTATATAGATAGATCGCGCATGAATTAATCAGTCCAAATGATTCGACCACCACGGGAAAGATTCTCCTTCTAAATGGCAGCGTGTCCCCGTCGAGTTTGTTTCTTTGATGGGTCGAGACATTGACATCATTTTTCGTACGCACCATAATGTGCGAAAAACAATAAAGAATTTGGGCTTGATGTGCTCCAAATCCTAACACGGTAAGGACCACGAGAGAAAGAGAATGAGGTCCATCGCATCCATTATTGGAGACTAGCTAAGGCGCTCCGTGGACCACAGGATATCTAGTTGTTTGATCACTGTGACCTACTCGGCACCTTGTGATCGAACTATGACTACGTGCTTGGGTCCACTTATTCCTAACGCGAACGAGGCTTTGCTATCTTACTTGACCGGATTGTTACATGGAGCTTCGAGCTCATTTCCCTAGAACTTATGATATACAAACAACTCGACGAAAGCATCATTTCGTGTTGGGTGACGTTATGATAGATCTTGTCAATTACATATATGTCATGACGCCAAGTTATTTTTTGGGTGATAATGCGAATGCAATGGATGACAATACAAGAAACTTAGACAATCATTGAAACATTAAAAAGAAGAAGAAGAAGACGACATTGTTACCATTCATATTGTTCTCCTAAATCCACCATTCCAAGCGAGTGACCTTATACATGTGGAACTAGCAAGCTAGTTAGGTCAAAGTACTTCCAAGAAGTGGGTGCCTGACCTCTCAGCATATCATCTTCACTAGTGCCATATATATATGCCAAACTCTTGGAAGGCATGCGCAGTCACACAATGAAAGTCAGATACGGCATCTTGGAAACACTAAGAAGAAAGAGACGGAGAAACTTTTGTACTTTTTGTGTTTGGTCCTAAGCATGAGCTTAATGCTTCCTTTGAATTTCATCCGAATTTCGGGATCATCGGAATATAAAAAAATAGATAAAGGGCATTCTCTCTTCCCTGGAAGGACAAAGATTAGGGAGAAATTAGGAATGCAAGGCAAACCGACATGTTAAAATAAGGAACGCGCCCGTGGAACCACCGTCCCTGTATATCAAACGGACAGGCTGCAAAGGCCCTCATAGAAGCGAAAGCTTTGTTCCTTTGATGAGGTTATCTCTTAACCGAACACTATGGATTCAAGGGAAGCCCCCAATTAATCAAAGAAACGTTGGTAAGTATCTAAACTCTATATTGGAATTTCACCAGGAAAGTTAGTGACTCGTTATCAAAGTTGGTCAGTAATGCGAATGAAAACTATAAACTTGATATGAAAGTTAGTAACTAGGTTGGTAAGTTACTAAAATGGAAGGGGATAACCTAAAAGTTGTCGGAAACTTACTCGGAGAAAAGTCGACGAGACACGCAGTGTCCCGGCAATGTACTGGCATCCTCTGAAGATAAAGCCTAAAATGATTGCATATATATAATAATATTAATACCTTTTTTTTTGCTAAAAAAATAATATTAATACTTATGGTGTTTGAAAGTTGTCCGATATAATGCAAATGAAATAGACAAGAAAACGAAAGATTGAATTTCTTTGAATCGAAATCGATATATGGCAGCCTTCTAGCGCGCCTGCGTGGTAAATGACATTAGATTGTGTTGGACAGAGGTTCCAAATATAGTTAAACGGGAAATATAAAGCTAGTAAATTTGATTATTATTAAGAGATGGCGGTGCTTAAGAACCCCTCACTTAAATTTGTAAATTTTAAATATTTACTTGTAAATATTTCAAATTTACTTGTAAATTTAAGTAATATTTACTTAAATTTTACTTAATCCTCTCCTAAATATTTACTTGTAAATTTGTCTCTATCATAACGGGTACATACGTGCTTATAAGCATTATTTGGGATCTCGTTTCTCACTTAATGGTATATTTCTAGGATGATAAATGTTGATCACGCTAAACAGTTGCTCTGGTCTGGTTACTACGACCGCACACCAAGGAATACGTCCAATGGAAGTATTCCGTGGAATGGAGCAGTCCGATTGCATTGGAAGAAAGAAACTAGCAATTCAAGGCACAATAGGACGGGTTTACAAAGGCCGTATACTAATTGATGTGGCAGATTGCAAATGGTCAATTTAAACAAGTTGGCAATACACAACAGTTGATAACAATCTGCCACATCAGCTAGTATACATACTTGTCCAACCTGTCTTAGAAAATATTGCGTTTCTCAAAAGGAAATAAATCATATAAATATGTGAATCACACGTCGACAATGGACAACATAATATGTGGATTCACTTGGGTGCGATGAGTACAAGGAAATATTGTCCAAGGGCATGATCAAAGTACGTGTAATGTAATACATACTGTTTCATGACCATATTAAAGTAGGTCTAATAAGGCAAATTAAGCTTATAATAGCTCTGTCACATTTTTATTTATTCGGCTTCTCTGTATACTAAATCTACATAATCTATCTCCTTCTATACATTCGTCGCGCTACTTAGCTCAACGTCTTTATTCTGCTGTAGAGTGCTCTTGTACCGATATCGATGAGCGACGACCAAGTAGTACACAAAATTCAAGATCCCCATTCCTGCCAGAAGAAAGTAGTAGTAGTCCAATCTCCCAGCGTTGAGATCGTTCGCGAGCCAATTGGGCCGACCGTCTTTCCCGGTCACGCGGTGCACTACCGTGACCACCAGGCTACTGAGGTAGCTTGAGCCGGCGAAGGAGCAGAAGAACAAGGAATTCGCGATGCTCCTCATGTTGTCCGGGAATTGCCGGTTGAAGAACTCAATCTGCCCGATTATGTTGAAGGCCTCGCAAAAGCCCATGAGGATAAGTTGCGGCGCCAGCCAGAAGACCGAGATCGGCGCGAGGGGGTGCGATTTAGCATAGGCCCTCCGGTCCTGTTCAATCAGGCCCGCGACCACCATCGACAGGACTGAGAAGACAATCCCGATCCCGATCCTCTGGAGGAGTGTGATCCCGCCCTCGTGCCCGGTGACCTTCCTAAGGGCAGGCACAAGGAAGCGGTCGTAGAAGGGGATCCACAGCCCGATCGTGAGGAATGATATCACCATCAGTGAGCCGGCCGGGATCTGGAACCTCGGGCCGAGGTGGCGGTCCATCGTCAAGGCCTGACTGATGGTGAACGTGCCCTGTTGGGTCATGGCCGTGAAAGAAACTATGCCCGAAGCCCAAATTGGCACGACCCTTACGAGGCACTTGACCTCCTCTACTCGTTGGACGCTGCACAAAGTCCAGCGGCTCGTCGGAGTGCCTTCGGCGGTCAGGTCGTTTTCGACGATCATAGCCGCTTTGTTTAAGCACCTGGCCACAGGAAGAGAATTTTACTAAGTTAAATTGCTGACCGTTAACGCTAGTTGATCACGTTTTTTTAGTTAATCAGGCAGTTCCCAGCTAATGGACTATTTTTAAGCATCACAACTATGCCAAGTTTTTTTTTTTGGTAAAGACACAACTATGCCAAGTTAAACACATCATAATTCAAATCTTATGTACATTTATGCTAAGTGTCTGAAACTAGCAATTTCATCAAACCTTGGTGATAATAGACTGCTATAAATGGATTGGCCAAGTGTGTATGATAAAGAATGTCTGTCCATCTTCACGTGTATCATCTTTTCGATGATATCAGCATGTATAATATGCACCGACCAAGATCTTGTGGATATATGTACGTCACTTTTTTGCTTAAGCATCCGATCAATAGATTATTATCAAAAGTTTAGGAAATCAAAATAGTATTGATTTGAGAAAAAGACGTGGAACGTGATGCAGTGGACAAAAAGAGAGCAACGCATAACCTGAATTCATCTGTGAGCGGAAGCTTCGACAGTAACGCCGCCTCCTGCGCCGGTGGGTCATAGTACGCCACCTTCACCGCCTTTGACCCGCCACCATCGACATCCGGGATCCTCAGCCGCCGCTTCTTGAAAGCTGCCGCGAACACCTGGACGATCTCGGTGAACACGCTCCCCTCAGGTTTCACGTGCACGTAGATCCTCGTCCCGAAGAAGAAGAGCACGATGGAACAGAGCATGAGGATCGTGGGTATCCCGAAACCTACGACCCAACTCACCGAGTCCTGGATGTAGACGACCAGCGTCTGAGTTATCAGCAACACGACCGTGAACGACGCGTAGTACCTGTTAAATGGGATCAATCCAAAAACTTAAGCGGTTAGGTTAAGAAAAATGAATAAAGGAACCACGCGGATCGATAAACCGTACCAGTTGTAGAAGCTATTGATCCCTCTCGCTCCTTCCTCGGTGGCAGGATCGAACTGGTCGACTCCGAAGGGGATGCTGCACGGCCGGATCCCGCCAGTGCCGATGGACAAGAGGCCGAGGCCCAGGAAGAGGACCCCCATCTGGCCTCCTGTGGGGCTGACGCAAGGCGGGTGGGAGGAGCTCATCAACTGCGGTGGGACGGTGCACGGCGGAGGGTGGAGCTGCGGCAGCCAAGCCGACAGGGTCATCATCAGCATGCCCTGTGGATTTTGAGCGTTTCAGATGGTGGGGGACATGCAGTTTGAAGAGCTGATTTTTAACCATGTATTATTGATTATATGGAAGTTCACATTTACAGTACTAGCTTGGCTTCAATTTTTGTTCTGGTTTTATTTTCACTTTCGAGTTTGGTCTGACGAATATATCCTTTAGTTGGAGTTATATTATCAGATTTAATCAGCTATCACTAAGAAATTTTGGAGAAATAAATTTATGGAAGTTTTATTGGAAGGAAGATTTTCCTTTCAGGTGAGAGGAAAAAAATCATACATGCTGAGATAGTAAAATTAATGATCATACATAATGATAAGACAATGCCAAAAATGTGAATGGAGCAAATATATATGATGGAAGCATTTGACGAAATTTCATCACATCAATCCGTAAATCAAAACAAGTCTTAGTACATTCAGCATCATTCGTATGTAAACTCCCGGTACCTCACGAAATAAATTTGTATAAATCGCTTTAATCGGCCGAATTAGGTCATTAATCATTAGCTTAGCTCATTAATCCCATCCGGAATAGGTTAAAGGGGAAGTAATTGCATGGCCAAAGTGGAAACTCTCATCTTCCTAATTTGCCACTACACAATCAAAACACGTGAAAAGCATCATAGTCCAAGACTCCAAGATGAACAAGCAGAATCCTTGAGAGACAACAATGAAGGCAATGGGAAAAATATACAATAAAAGCCACCAAAAGTATACTGTCACATGGACCTACTTCTCGTGGAGCGGTACCAACCGGTTTTGGCTTCTTCCACGTTATGAGCCTCAATACACATATGACCAGCACATGTGGGTCAACGTGCATATAATGGACCACCAAGGTAAATATAAGGGTGCGTTCGATTCACCTTTTGTCTGTAACCCCAGAAAAAAGAATGAAACGTTTTGATTATATATTAAAAACACCAGAAAACTCGGTCAAATTTTCTTCTTGTTCGTGGTAAAGAAGACAACATGCAAGAGCGGTTCTAGCTTCTTTTAATCTTTAGTGATGCACCAAAGTATGTGATGATTAGTGGACTTTGTGATATGAAGAATTCGATCGGAGAAACCCGTGGAAATTATTTGGTTTTTTCGGCGTTGGTTGAATACCAGAAAAGAGGCGAAGGATGCGAACGCGATGGTGCGGAACCGGCCAGCGTAGGCGTCGGAGATGAAGGCGCCGACCAGCGGAGCAAAGTTGGTGATGCCGAACCAGATGTTGATGACGTTGGAGGCCGTCACCTGGTCCATGCGATACACCCTGACCAGGTACACCATGAAGTTCGCTAGCAGTCCAAACGTTGCCAACCTCTCGAATGTTTCGTTTCCTGTAATTCAAAGGAACAAGAAAGGAGAGATTCCATCACTTCCATTTACTTTTCGTCAGCTAATACAGAGAGACGAGATACCACCACCCATCCAGCCGATGAAATCTCTAGAAGAATGGAACTTTCACGTGATGAAACCCGTAAAAGAACATAGATCTTCATTAGGGTACGAGAGAGAGAGAGAGAGAGAGAGAGAGAGAGAGAGACCTAAGATGTAAGGCATGGCTTTCCATCCACCAGGCTTCTTTTGGATGGCGGCGGCGGAGGCTGCCTGTGCACTGAGGCACGGCGAAGCTGCCCCATGCCCATTCATTTCGTCGGAGCCCTTGTTCTCCGGAGAATTTGGTGCCGGCGGCGATGAAGGTTTGACAGGGAAGCATTTGGTGGAAAGAAGCAAGGAGAGAGAAGCAGTTGAAGGAGGCTTCTTGGTGCTAGTGTTGTTAACCTCAGACCCCATCTCTCTCATTCTTCTTCTTCTATAATCTCTCTAACAATCCTAATCCACACACACTTTTTTCTGGAACTTGGGAGATTTTAGTGAGTTGGAATCATCTTCCCGGTCGGCCCCCTTCCCAAGAAGTCTCACCGCCCGAGTATAAATAATCATAGAAAGAGAGAGAGAGAGAGAGAGAGCGAGAGAGAGAGAGAGAGGTGGTGCATGTTTTGTACAGTCGACAGGCACTGAGGAGGGAGAGGATGATCAAGTGGATGACGATAACGCGATGGTTACTGTCCCACAGGAAATTACGGTCGGAGGCATAAGTTTTGGCTGCAACGTGACACTCCGTATCTACACGCATGGCTTCAAATGAAATCCGTTCCACTGAAATTTGTCCTATTTTGAGGTGAAAAGCAATAATTTTGATGCAGACCCATTTCCACTTATGAAGTTTTACGGGCAAAATCAATATGGTAGTGCAAGAACCGCACAAGCACCTCCCTTGGCAGGACCTTAGTGAGGATTCTGGGATTTATTCATCGTATCAACTGTCATTGATTTGATGTAGTAAAATGAGTCTCGGCAATAATTTATGTCAAAATGTTCGTTTAAGTAGAGATATATATCTTCGGTGACTTAAGTCCTTGCCGTGAGTATACAATCAAATTACATGACCAAATCTTTACCCTCTCACTCTTAGATGATATCATTTCTTTTCGACTTTTCGGGTCGAAGTAGATTGAGATGATAGCCAAAGGAAAAAATCTTTCTAATTTCACCCGACATGGCTAATCATGAGCTCTTAAAAAATAGATTGCATGTTAACTTTGAGGTTAATACCACGAAAAACCCCAAACTGATACACCTATGATAATTTTATCAAAAATTATTTTTTTGATCACTAAAAGCCCCAAACTGGTACACATGTGATAATTTTATCAAAAATTATTTTTTTGATCACTAAAAGCCTCAAACTGGTACATTTGTGATAAATTTACCCTCCGTTAGTTTCCGTTAAATTGAATTAATAAAAAAAATCATAAATTGGTACTCCTATGACAAATGGACAGTAAAACATAAAATCGGTACATCAGTTAACTGTCACGTGTCATTTAACAAAAGCAATTGGACAGTAAGATTTAATGGAAATATTCTAAGGGTAAATTTATCACAAATGTACCAGTTTGGAGCTTTTTGTGGTCAAAAAAATTAGTTTGGGGTAAAATTGTCACAGGTGTACTAGTTTGGGATATTTCGTGGTATTAACCCTTAATTTTAATATCAAGATACATACTGAATTGATTAGACCCATAACTTCATACTTCTATACCTAAGACCTTTTCCACTAATCCTATGCTTCAAATCATATCAGAGCGAGGATTCTTGAGCAGGTTGGAGATGGGAAAACTAACCAAAAATTTATTAAACCTATTGTAATTGTGTCAATTCAATCCTTAAACCTTTTGCAAGTGTGTTAATTCAGTCTATTCAATCAGTTTTGGCCGATCGGCAGTGGCGTGGACGTCGGTCGATGCAGACGAAGATAATTTTTTTATAATATTTTTTTTCTTTTTCCTTTTCTTTTTTCCTTTCTTCCTTCTTTTTTTTTCCCACTCGCCGGCTAATGGGCGAGGTGAGCCTTGCCAGGGCCACCTTCACACACGACTAGGGGTGATCGGTTCCAAGGTGGGTTGGGTCCAGACCTGAAACCTGAAACCAACCCTGTTATAATCGGTTCCCAATTTTTGGAACCTGAAACCGACCCTGTTTTCCCTGGACCCTGTTTTGGAACCGACCCTGTTTTTCCGATCCGGTTTCAGGGTCTACCCGAGAACCTGTTTTTTTTTTCCTTTTTTCTGATTTCATATTTTTCTAGCAAAATAATATATGTAGTAATGAAACGATTCAAAATAAAAGATGAATAATAAAAACCACTATCCATCAAAAGTAACAATCCCCAAAATGGGCAATTATCGACACAATTCATTAACAAGACATACACACTACAAGTATTAATGTATCTTCCTAATTTCATTCAATGTGGCCATTAAAGTTTGAAATTTATTTCTTTGTTCAATTTCATCATTAAACTATTATGTTATGGCTCCCTCTCTCTCTTATGGCCTTCGTTTGAGAATGATGAGAGTCATCGAATAATCTATAAGATTTGATAAACCTCGATAACCCTTATGTAAGACTAGTAATTGTCGACACAACTCATTGACAAAGCAAACGCACTCCACGAATTTATTGCTCGTGTAAACTTAATCCTAACATATAATAAATATATCGGGTATGAATCGATTTTGTACTTAGTTATGACGCGCTTGAACTCGTGTACTGAAGTAATTTACAATGTTCTTTGTGTTAACATGACATGTTTATCTACAATTATAAATGATTACAACATGTAAACACAAGTAAACATTTGTATATATTCATATCTTAAATGTTTTGTGTTGTGTAATCTTATTAAATAAGGGGTTACATTTAGGTGTGATGTTGTAACCAAAATTTTAAACTTTTTTTTTGTGGGTTAAATCTAAATTTTACTCGGTGCAATTGAGAGAATAAAAAAACACTTTAGGGACTAAACTAGACAATTAAATAAAGTCTGGAATGAAACAAAAACAAAGGTAAGTCTTGAAATATTTAGTCTGCATCAATATATTGCGTCAATGATTTTAACGGAAGGACCACAATAAACCACTTTATTTCAAATTTTAGAGACAACATTGACAAAAAAATAGTTTAAATCTAAACTATATTAAATTACTGCATCAATAAACTTTTTTTTGTGGGTTAAATCTAAACTTTTTTTTTACATTATCTTAAAAACCGGTTCTAAAACCGGTCCGGTTCGATTTTTACTTGAAACCGGAAACCGGACCGGTTCTAACCGGTTCCAAAAAAATGGAACCGGTTCCCGAACCGGTTCTAACAAGAACCGGTACCCGGACCTGTTTTTCGGGTGGGCCGGTCCGGTTTCCGGGTAAACCCGGTCCGGTTGCACACCCCTACACACGACTACTTCTTATGATATGGGCGCTAGGCATGGGGGCCTTGTGTGAGTCGACCTTGCCCAGTGGCTGGCGAGCTTTGCCGGACTTGGGCGAAGGCGGCCATGGCCTTGCCAATTGTGGGTGAGGCCGCCTCGCTGGTCACTGTGGGGAAACAAAGAAGAAGGAAGAAACAAAAAAAGAAAAGGAAAATAAAAATAAAAAATAAAAAATAAATAAAAAAATTATAAAAAATTCTCTAAGTCAACTTAGGTCAGTCAAACTGGTCGAATTGACTGAATTGGCATAATTGCAATAGGTTTAGACTGAATTGGCAAAAAAAAAGATTAGGATCGAATTAGCACAATTTTAATAAGTTTATGACTTTTTTGGTAATTTTCCCCTTTTCATTAAACCTTTTCAAAAATTAGTCTATGGGATGAGTGTACTAGAAGTCTTAAAACTTGTCACAAAGATGCAATTGAGTACTAATAATTTTAAAAGGTGCAATCAAGTCCTTATATTAACTCCATTCAACTTGACAAATGGAAAATGTTAACAAGTTTTAGGACTTGATTGCACTAACTCAAGAAATTTTACGACTTAATTGCACTTTTTAAAGTTTTAGGATTCAATTGTACTTTCATGATAAGTTTTAAAACTTCCGGTACACTTATTCAGAAAAAAAAATATGAAGAATTGTTTTCAAGGAATAAAATGCTCCATGTATTAAAACAGTCTAGATTTTTTTTTATCGGTTTTGGCTCATAGATTTATTTGGTTTTATGTAAATGTGAACTGAACAAGTGCAAGTTCAATTGCGTTGGCCAAATTAAGGCATCCTCTTAAAAAAAAGTGAAAAAAGGAGGAAATTGACTGCAACTGTTTTTTCGCTGTGGGCATGCCACTTTACCTACCAAAATGCCATTTTCAAAATTCAATTGAGTTTTCTAGCATAACCTCTCTCTCTCTCTTCTAAGGTGAGTAAAAAATGCGTTTGGTAACTATCTCATCGGAATTGAAATCTAAAATGAGAGCAATGATTTTTCTCTTTGACTGTGGACAATTTGAGATTTCCTGTTCATGTTCGTTCCCATCTCCCTACTTTAACCAAGATGATATAGTGAAGAACGGGTTCTAGTTTTGATACCAATGGATCAAGAACGAATGAAGCTCTTGTACCAAAATTGATGAAGAAGGGAAGCATGCAAGAAAGATGGAGTTAAGAGTCATAAGAAAAAGGGGAGATATATAGAAAGAAGGGGAAGGGGATAGAAAGTGGAGAAAGTCAAAAGAAAAGAAAGGAGAGAAAAGTCAATTCAGATTGGAGAGTAGCCAGAGAGATATTTCGTCGCAAGATTAATTTCGACAAATACAAGTATATAATTTTCGTAATCCACTTCTAATTGGCAAAAAAATATGAAACTTTTCAACTATACACACATATATAAACATACAGAATCATATATAGTATTTCATAGTTTTTTAAAACTTAATTTTTTAAAAGATTTAAATTTTGACAGAAAAGTTAAATGTAACAAAAATTATATTATATACCCTTGATATTACAAGCTCTGTATGTACGCCGATTAAAGTGATTGGTGCACGTGCATCGTTTCTTTCCTAAACTTATAACCCGATTTCCTTTTATTGTTGCATCATAATAATATATGGCAAGTGAGTATTTTAATTATTTTTGAAAACCGGTGAAGAAAGTGGTCCGGTTTCCATGAAATATGAGTGGTCAAGAATGCTCCATTATTGGAAAAAAAATGATGGAGCCGTTAGCTTAGCAATATCCTTTTCAATAATCAAATCATCATTTAGGCTTAAGAAACAATTGTCGGGAAAATTATCAAAAAAGGCCTAAATCTATTATTGCGACAATTCAATCATAAATCTTTTTTTTGGCCAATTAAGTCCTAAATCTTTTATAATTGTGCCAATTTTGGCCGACTGACAGCCGATGCTGATTTTTTTTATTCTTTTATTTTTCTTTTTCCTTTTCTTGCTTTTTTTTACCCATAGTGATTGTCAAGGGCTTTGCGACCCTTGCTTGGATTTGGGTCAGGCCATGGCCGCATTTACCTGCGCCCAACCTTGTTGACACAGGCAAAGGCGGCCATGGCTTTGCCTGTGACCTGTGAGGACCTAGTGATGCCGGCAAAGGCAGCCATGGCCTCACCAATCGCAGGCAAGGCCAACTTCACTTGCAGTTGGCAAGGCCATGGCGAGTGCCACGACCCTTGCCGGCCATTGTGGGGAAAAAAGGAGGAGGAGGAATACAATAAAATAACAATTATTTTAAAATTTTTAAAATAATATAAAATATTATTTAAAATTTCCACATCAGCCTTGGCTAGACGACTGATAGCAACGTCAATGCCAGCCAGCCAAAATTGGCCAGATGGACTGAACTGATACAAATGCAAAATGTTTAGAATTATATTGGCAAAACAAATATATTTTAGGATCGGATTGGCATAATTGCAATATATATAAGACTTTTCTGGTAATTTTCCGAGCTGGAGATCGGTATCAGTCAATATGATGCGAGTATCTAACTTAAGCTTCGATCGATTATTTAGGTTTGGATTTATCGGATTCAGGATTTGTCCTCAGGATTAGCCAAAGTTGTTGGCCGTCCTGTCCTTCAAGTGGGGAGATCAACAGAACCGGAGCCCACAAGAATGCTCTTTTTGGCCAGATAGTAGCAGTTTACGCGAGTCTTTGCTTAATCGCATCGAACATTAGCCACATTCACGTAATCAAACAGTGCCTAATTTTATGGGAAGAAGGGAAGATGTTCAGACCACTTGAAAACTTCCATTAGTGGATGGGGGATGGCCGCTTGTTCCAACCCCTAAAATGTTTATGACCAAAGACATTGTAAGTTTTCAGCTTTTGGGCCTTCAACCAGAGAGTAGGAAAATCTGCAATGGAACAATTTGCAGGAGCCTTATGGCTGGGATCCATGTTAGTAATTTTCGGCATAAATTAACCGGATGGACTAAATTGATACAAATGCTAGTTTATAACTTTTTTTGATACTTTTCCCCTCCGATGGTAGAATTACTGATATCAATGATATTGGATAATACAAGAGCCGACTAATAAAATTAGTCGATAAGCCGGATAACGACACTACTAGTACTCGACCTTTATGTCTGGTGTGTAGTGTCATCACTGTAGTATTAATTAGTGCAATGACATCGCGCATTAGACAAAAGTTTGCGGATTGTTCAAGTTGTTTTTATCAATCTAGGATGTGTCAAAACTCTATAGGGCTCTCAAATGTGACCAGATGTCTTTGATGCCAGTTACAACTCAAACACATGACTTTGTTAACCGGCTTTGCAATAGCTAGCCGCCTCTCTAGCATTGTTCTTTTGCAAACGAGTATTTATGTACCTAGTATTAACCTTGTAGTTTGCATTGGTATATTGATTAGTGTTATGTATACGTTCTCGATTATGAAAGTACAATAAACCAATCCTTACAAAGCAGATGCCAAGTCGCACCGCAAAATTATACCATGTGTCTCGTCACGTGACAATCATAGAGGGACAATTATACATGAATATGTATGTGGATTATATTGGTTTGGGGCCAACAAAACGGCAAAACTAAGATGGGCCTCGATTCTCGGGCCCATCAACTGCGTAGTTTGACAGGGCTTTTTCAAGCATTAGGCCCATAATCTTTTTGCATCACACGTCTAACAAAGCAAATACACGAACCAACGTTAAATAAGTACTATATTACTGTCATATCCATAAATTCGAAAAGTTAAAAGAGCTTATACATAGTATATCTATTTATATTTATATACACAACATATGAAACCAACTTTCGGAATTTCGGTGTCCATTTTTTCGAAAGATCAAAGCACCATTGTCTCGTCTCAATCTCAAATCTCCTATTTTTTACAAAACACTTATTATTACTTTGGAATTCATATCCACGTTCCCTTACTAAAAATCATCCAAATTCACCTTGAATGCTAGCATGCACATAATGCGTACAAAGGAACTAGTCTTTTGTAATTAAATTTTTTTTTTAGCCAAAGGGCCGATTCATTTTGCAACTTAGACAGTATCTCAAAAAACCTTATTTCTGTAGTACAACTCAAATTTTTTTCATTATTATAATCTTTTCAAAGGCAAAGAGTGTGTATTTTTGCTTGTGTAAATTAAAACAAGAGTTCGTGTTGAAAGTTATCGATCGGAAATATTGGTTCTTAAGCATATGAAGAAGTATTTTATGTGCAAATGATGTGGTTAAAATGGCCTCATTTTGGTCCCAATGTCAACCACGAGAATGTCGTCAGAATTGACATAGTCATTATTTCTATAGATGAATTTGATAATAAACATTGTATGACTCTTTTCACATACTAGCTCAATTCTTGAGTTATCACAGCCTTTTGAATTGCTTTTCAATTACGAGACAAAGCTTATCTTGTGAACCTTTCAGCATGAAGCTGGACATGATCGTTTGCGGCGAGTGTTACAAGTACACGTCCCTAGTAGCACGACAAGAAAGACCGATGAGACAAGGTAGAGGTGTGGAATTGAAAGGACTAACCAGTCCCTCTCAGCCTGTGGGCAATTGAGAGAGATGTTGAATACGAAAACTTGGGGTCATCTATTGAAAAGCCCATGTCAACCGAACAAAACAAAATCAATCAACTCAAGAATGTTACGGGAGTGGTGAGTAGAACCCAACATCATCACCATCTCTTTTTGGCAAGAAAACATCCCAATTGACAACCCATATATTTAGCCGTTCTACCACATCATTTCATTTTTTGGACAATTTTTCTTAGATAAGCAAATTATTTCACATTTTCAGAGATATTTATGATGTTCATGAATTTTCTTATTTTTAGGATGACAAGAAAGCCGTCTTAAGAATCGATGCACACCTTGAATCGAATTGAATCCATGTCAATTATGAATCAATGGATTCTAATTATTAGGGATTGCATATATTCAATTCAAAGGAAAAATAAATCTTAAGAAAAATCAAAAGAATTATCCACTCTATTCCACCATTATAGAAGAAAATTTTCTGAAAGTCATTAGAGTAAAAGAGCTGAACTTTACGGTTCCCTCGCTATCTTTGGGAAGAATCTTATAGCGTGTTCAATAGTTTAAATTAGAAGACTCAAAAGTCACCGAAAACAAAAGGTGGTAGGGTTCACCAGGAAAGGATCTGAGTCTAACTGGTACGACCTTTGGCTGGTTATGGATGAAACTAGTGACGAACCAAGATTTAGGAAGGTCCTTTCTGCTTTATCTGTTTCCAAGTACTTAAAAAACCGTCTAAAGCAATTGTAACGAAAAGAAGTTAAATTGTTCTGATAATTGGTGAGACGACCCAAGTATCAAGAGCAGCATGCGCTTTTGCTACTTTTCTATGTATTCTTAGTCCTGATAATCAACTTGTTTTGCAGCTTCCGTTCAGGAGTACCTCGCTAGTTTGGCATCAGGTTATGGCTCTCCATCTACAGATATCTGAGTGACGGGGATGTCGCTCGTTCCTTATTAATTAACATCACTATCCGGTGGGATGTTTGCTCGGTAGGGAAAGTCATGCGGAGGGGACACTAACGAGAAATCTGAGGCTTGTTAGGAAGAATGTAAGACACCATCTCATGTCTCATCCTTGAGTGAACACACAAATTCACATTACATTTGGGGATTGAGCTTTTGTAGTTGATCATCAAATTTTATGTGCTGTTATGATGTGCAAATTTGGGACCTGAGGATGACTGATTTACTGAAAATGATCACCTTCTATGTTGTCCTTAACAACAGAGGGAAAGATTTGTAAATTTGAGTTTGTCTATATTGGTCGTTGTGGTGGTTAAACTGACTTATGATGCTCAGACTATTGTGTCGACAATCTAATTATAGAGTAAACCAAAACTTAGTCCGCTATTAACTAATATAGATACATGGTAATAATGTATTTTTTTTGTCTCACTTTTCTCTTTTATGTACATGTGTATGCGATGTTCACGGAGATCGAAATTCAAACCTCATACTCTTCGGCCTCACTCCTAAATCCCTTTACCAGCAAGGCCGCATGCTTATTGGTAACAGTGTGCATTGACTCGCCTGGATCATGATGTGAGTAAAATAATTGAGTTATAATTAGGGATCAAACTAGGTCTATGCTTTTCTTCCCTCAACTTATGACTCTTCACGGAGTGAGAGAGAAACAGACATGATTTTTTATCGGAACCTCAAAAAAATTTGAGAAGCCGGCGTGTTTGTATTTGCTTCACTAAAGCAAAGGCAACTTTTTCACTTTCCCGTCAACTGTTAAAGTACCCCTCGAATTTTAAAAAAAATTATATGCAAAAGTTATGCTTCAATGTTTATCTGTGATGAAAATTTTAGATATTTAGAGTTAAAAACCTAAAAATGCCCTGCCAGAAAATCAAATTAAGTAATAGTGTGTTAGCAGTCTTTGCACTGTACTTATCTTTTTACCAAACCAAGGAAGCACGAGCCAGAAACTTTCTTCCGCGATGCAAGTTGTAACTTGTATGTAGCTCATGAAAACTCCATTGGTCATCAAGCTACGGAGTTGCTTGTATGGTGAAAGCATACGATTAAAACATGCCCATGCCCTCATGGGTGATGCTGTAAGAATCCTCAATAACCGATGCATTTGCATCTATTGCAGCACATATATTCCTACTCATTTGAGATATTTTAGAAGATTTGTCTGAGCAGTATGCTCCGTTGAAAAATGAGGAGAAGCAACGGGTCTTGAGCACTTCACAAAAACCGCTGAAATTACCATAAAACATAAACCCTCATAACTGAAGTCGGAGTTTGTTGATGAATAACGAAGGGGAGAGGAGTGATTACACTCTTGCAATCCAATGTCATACACGAGAATGTCGCCAGAATTGACATGGTCATTATTTCTATAGATGAATTCAATAATGTACTTTGTATGACTATTTTCACACGCTAACTCAATTCTTGAGTTATCACAGCCTTTTGAATTTCTTTTCAATTGCAAGACAAAGCTTATCTTGTGAACCTTGCCGCAACATGAAGCTGGACATGAACCTTCGTGGTGGGTGTTAAAAGTACACGTCCCTAGTAGCACGACAAGAAAGACCAATGAGACAAGGTAAAGGTGTGGAATTGAGAGGAATAACCAGTCCCTCTCAGCCTGCAGGCAATTGAGAGAGATGTTGAATACGATGACTTGGGGTCGTCTATTGAAAAGCCTATGTCAACCGAACAAAACAAAATCAATCAAGTTGAGAATGTTACAGGAGTAGCAAGTAGAACCCAACATCACCATCTCTTTTTGGCAAGAAAACATCCCAATTGACAACCCATATATTTAGCCGTTCTACCACATCATTTCATATTTTTGAGAATTTTTCTTAGATAAGCAAATTATTTCACATTTTCAGAGATATTTATGATGTTCATGAATTTTCTTATTTCTAAAATGACAAGAAAGCCGTTTTAGGAATCGATGCAGACCTTGAATCGAATTGAATCCATGCGAATTATGAATCAATGGATTCTAATTATTAGGGATTGCATATATTCAACTCTGAGGAAAAAGAAATGTTAAGAAAAATCGAAAGAATTAGCCACTCTATTCCACCATTATAGAAGAAAATTTTTCGAAAGTCATTAGAGTAAAAGAGCTGAACTTTATAGTTCCCTCACCATCGTTGGGAAGAATCTTATAGCGTGTTTGACAGTTTGGTATAATTAGAAGACTTAAAAGTCACCGAAAACAAAAGGCGGTAGGGTTTATGTGGAAAGGATCTGAGTCTAACTGATGCGACCTTTGGCTGGTTATTGATGTGAGTAGTGACGAACCAAGATTTAGGAAGGTCCTTTCTACTTTATCTGTTTCTAAGTACTTAAAAACCATATGAAGCAATTGCAACGAAAAGAAGTTAATTGTTTTGGTAATTGGTGAGACGACCCAAGTATCGAGAGCAACATGTGCTTTTACTACTTTTCTTTGTATTTTTAGTCCTAATAATCAACTTGTTTTGCATCTGCCGTTACAAGAGTACCTCGCTAATTTGGCATCAGGTTATGGCTCTCCATCTGCATATCTCTGAGTGACCGGGATGTCACGCGTTCCTTATTAACATCACTGTCTGGTGGGATGTTTGCTGAGTAGGTAAACTCATTCGGAGGGGAGAATAATGAGGAATATGAGGCTTGTTAGGAAGAATGTTAAGACACCATCACATGTCTCATCATTGAGTGAACACGCAAATTCCCATCACATACAGGGATTGAGCTTTTGTAGTTGAACATCAAATTTTATGCACTGATATGATGTCCAAATTCGGCACCTGAGGATGATTGAATTACTGAAGATGATCACCTTCTATGTTGTCCTTAATAACAAAGTGAAAGATTTGCAAATTTGAGTTTGTCTATGTCGGTCGTTGTGATGGTTAAACTGACTTATGATGTTTTGAGGGATAAGGACACTAGGAGTGCCATAACTTTTATACAGCGCTCATTTGAGTGTCATAACTTTTTTTTCGCTCATTTAAGTGTCACTTACGTCAAAAAAAGATCACTTAAGTGCCACTTCTGACAAAAAAAGATCACTTGAATGCCATTTCCGGCAAACCATCCTACGTGGATTTTTTTTATTAATTTTCCATCCGATGTGGATTTTTTTAAATGTTTTTTGTTTTATTTTTTGAATTTTTATTTTGAATTTTTATTTTTATTTTCCTTTTTTTTTCAATGCCAACGAGGGTCACCGACAACCCTTTCTAGCTACGAAGGCCTTGCCCAGATTGGGCAAGGGCCGCCTTACCCTTGGCCGCAAGCCTTTGCTGCCAGATCTGGCGAGAGCCTTCGTCACCTCGCTCACGGTCGTGAAGGCCCTTGGCGAGGCCATCGCCACCTCGCCGGTCATGGGTGAGATGGCGAAGGCTCTCGCTAGATCTGGCAAGGCTGCCTCGCTCGCGGCCACAAGGGCCCTTGGTAAGGCCATCGCGACCTCACTGGTAACGGGAGAGGCAACGCGTGCGGTCGCAAAGGCCTTGCCAGTCGCCCAATTTGGGCGAGGCCTTTGCAGCCTGCGGGGGTCGCCAGTGACCCTCACCGGCATTGAAAAAAATTTGCAAAATTAAAATAAAATTAAAAATTAAAAATTAAAATTAAAATAAAATATTAAAATATTATCCACTTCAGCTTCGGTAAAGCCACGTGGGATGATTGGGATCCAAGTCGGATTTTTCGGCTGCCAAATGGCCGATGGCACTCAACTGATCACTTTTTGCCAGAAGTGGCACTTAAGTGAGCCAAAAAAAAAATTATGGCACCCAAGTAAATGTTGTACGAAAGTTATGGCACTCTTAGTATCCTTATCCCGATGTTTAGACTTCTGTGTCGACAATCTAATTATACAGTAAGCCAAAACTTAGTCTGCTATTAACTAATATAGATACATGGTAACAACGTGTATATTTTTTTTGGTCTCACTTCTCTCCTTTGTGTACATGTGTGTGCGATGTTCACGGGGATTAAATCTCGGACTTGGTTTTGCTCAGCCCCAATCCCTAACCCCTTTACAAGCAAAGTCGCATGCCTATTGACAATTGTGTGCATTGACTCGCCTAGATCACGATATGGGTAAAATAAATGAATTATAATTAAGGATCAAACCATTAGCCGTGGTGATATACCCAGGCGACATTGGAAACGCTCTGGAATAGAACAAAACATCAATATCTAGTAGGTGAAAAACTGCTTGCTCCTGGAAAATCCCAAAGGAAAAAGTGTGACTGTTTTAGATTCTATGAATCATATTGCTGAAAGATTGCGAGATCCTAGCGACATTGGAAGCGCCCTGGAATAGAACAGAACATCAATATCTAGTATGTGAAAAACCGTTTGTTCCAGGAAAATCCAAAAGGAAAAAAATGTGATTGTTTTAGATTCTATGAATCATATTGCTGAGAGTTTGCGAGATTCTAGTGACATTGGAAACGCTCTGGAACAGAATGGAACATCAATATCTAGTATCCGAAAAACTGCTTGCTCTAAGAAAATCCCAATGGAAAAGGCGTGACTATTTTACATTCAATGAATCATTTTGCTGAAAGGTGCAAGATCCATTTAAGGTCTTCTGCTTGGTATTTTAACAGTCGGAGTACCGAATCCACAAAAAATTCAGGACATGATATTTACATTGTTGGGCTTGCACGGAGCATAAGTAAATCCCGGTTCAAGTAACATAGGTATAAACGGGAAACATCTAAAACAGAGGTTTGATGCACCCAATGAACGATACAATTCAAGAAGCATCATCACCAACGAGTAGCCATTGCATGAGCATGTTCCGTCCATAAAATGGTGGAACCTGTTTGCATCCCTTATGACTATAGATCTTCCAGTTGCCATGGAGATTTACTCGATCGCAGAATGACAATCTCCACAAATGCAAATATTCAAAAATACCCTGATAGATTTTGTACTAGAGATGCTTCTAAGGCCAAAAACAACAGCAATTTTCTCACTGTTCTAAGGCAAATATTGTTCCTTTTGTCCCTCCTCCACATCATGAAGAACAAATTCAATATTCGGAACATAACCCAGTTTTTTTATATGACTGGCCAATTGTTCCACTTAGTAGTGATAGATCTCCGATGCCTTTGGTGTGAAGTGTCACCCACATAGAACTCGCAAACTATAATTTTCACCTCAATCCAGTTACAACCGGCTTCTTTTGGAAGTTTTTTCAGTTTCATCTTCTTTCTGATTGCTGCAGTATCTTCCCATAGATCAGCCGACGCATACATACTCAATAGCAAATTATAAGCAGGAGGTTTGTCCGGTTCCTGCTAAAAAATCGTTGCTGCAGCTTGTTTTGCAAGTTCAACATTGCTGTGAACTCAGCAAGCTCCAAGAAATTTATGCTAGACCAGTTTATCAGCCCTGGAAGGCATTGAATTTATAAACTGAAGGGCTTCGACAAGGTATCTGATATTCTCGATGAGTCCACCATGAATACATAATGTTTGATTTTGAGCATATGTTTTGTGTACATTGCCTAAAGTGTTTCAATCCATCAGAAATCAAACCCACATGGCTAAAAGAGGATAAAACAGCAATAAAGGTGATCTAATTTGACCTCACACTGGCCTCAAGCATTTTATGGAATGTGTCCAGAGCTCTTGTTGCAAATCCATGTTTTGCGAAACCAGTGACCATTGAAGTCTAAGTTATAATATTTCTCTCGTCTCACTGAAAACTCGAAAAGCAGTTCCACACCTTGAATACATAGAGATCAAAGCAATGGAAATACACTTATTTGAGTCGAGCCCTGATTTTACCATCCTTGCATGGATCTGCTTCCCCTTACCCATAACGCCAATGCAGACAGCTCCTCTTAGTGTAAAAGCACTCATTCCGATTCCTCCCTACTCAATCTTCCAAACTTTTAGCATAGGCATCAACAAGGATATTATAATAAAACAAATTCTTTTCAAAGAGTGCATCAAAAGCTCTCTGCATCTTCCATGTGGCCCGACCAGCAATACATGCTAATTAGAGTTTAACCATGCAAGTATCACAGGCAAAGCCCACTTTCATGGCTAGCGCATATACATTTGTTTTACCATATCTACATCACAAGTACTTCCACAAGCCTTGAGAACACTCGCAAATGATTGCTTTGGCCTCACTGGACCTATTGTTTTCCCGAGAGAGTTTGATAGCCACCTCATTCTCTTCAGTGTGCGCATATCCTGTGATTATCGTTGTCCAGGACATCACATTAAGATCTTGCATCCGACCAAACACCTTTCTCGAAATCATGAAGCATGCACTAGCTACAGACTTCGCGTATATGTCCACCAAACTACATCCAACAGAGACATCCGAAGCAATCCAGACCGTATTACCCAGGAATGCAAGGGCTTCCTAGGCGATTGTAACTCCAACTCCGACATTCCAACAAAACAGCTGTGTGGGCAAATCTTTCTGGCACAGGCCCACTTGCCAGCATATCCAAAAACAAATCAACAGCTTTCTTTGGACACCCCAACTGAGTACATCTTGTCATTATCAAAGTCCAAGCAACCACATTCCTCTCGAGCATTTTGTCAAACCTTATGAACTGAAACAAAACGAAACGAAATCAGCATTATCCTTTGCAAACGTGTCAATTAATGCACACCCAACACACACATCAGAATCAAGATAGCTTCCTTCTATTATAACCCCGAAACTCTTTATCACCCATTGATGCATTCTTCGGAACCGAACAAGCCAGAGAGAAAAAATCATATGAACGAAAGTATCGACTACTTATTTCTTTTGTTTTTTGGTCGAAGTATCGACTGCTTCAAATGCGATGCGGTTATTAGTATAGCAACAGATCATGGAACTCCAAGAAACCAAATCCCTTTTATTACCCATGCCCCTAAAGTTCCTTGGCGCCTCAGCCCAGTCATTGGATTTTGAGTAGAGACTGATGAGCGAGTTGAGAATCACCGAGTTAGGCTAAATCTGGGAATGAGTGAGCACGCAATGGACGCACCTTCCGACCGCTAACCCTTGGGAACGAATGCAGGACATGGGGAGGAGAGAGAAGGAGAGGAGATCGGGATGGGACTCATCACGGGACATGAGGTCGAGGTGGGAGATTGCTCCGCGGAAGTGGCCGACATCAAGGTGGGAGATCGGGCGGCGGTCGAGGAGCGAGGGTGAGAGGTTTTGGCGGGAAGGGGAGTGCTTGATATTGGACGGTGGAGTGAAGAGAGAGAGCGAGAGTCATTGGTCCAGACAAGTCGAGCTTGGTCTGTCATATAAGGAGCACTCAGGAAACAAGAAATGTAAACTGAGCCATGTGGCAGCTCATCTGCAAAACACAGGATGTAACAAACGCTAAAATCATAGACGTTCACGAATTACATTGTCAATTATGCTCCTGACGGAACTACGTTTATGTTACATACATTCAAACATGGAGAAAAGAAAATCATACAATGGAGAAAAGAAAATCATACAATGCATGATTATGTAATTTCATTGCTATTCTAAAATCGATATCCTTCAGAAATTGTTGGAGCACTTAATGTGGTTGAGAATGATTCAAGTTCTATTTCAGTGTCCATATCATCAGCTAGCTTCTCGGATGGATACAAAAGCGATTTTGGAGGCAGTCACAATATATCAATATCTCCTTCAAGCATGCTCAGGACTCTACTCATTGATGGCCGATCATCACGGATTAACTGTATACACCAAAGGGGAACTATTACCATCTTCCTCAATATCTCCCTTTCCCCTTCTACTTCTTCCATTTCAATCTCATTTTCGTTGCTGAGTTGATCATAAACCCATAAAGGAAAATAAACTTGACTTGAACGCTCAATATTTGCCTTAGCGTTTTTCCTCCTACTTGCCATTTCCATCAGCAACATTCCAAAACTATAGACATCAGCTTTATACGAGACACTACCAATGTCCTTGTAGAATAGCTCATGAGCCATATATCCCAAGGTTCCTCTTACAGCAATTAATGACACTATGTCGTGGTCCATGGAATAAAGTCTTGCAAGCCCGAAGTCAGAAACTTTTGGGGTGAAATTTTGATCTAGAAAAATATTGTGAGGCTTGATGTCAAAGTGTAAAATTTGTATATCACATCCCCGATATAAATATTCTATCCCCTTAGCCACACCAAGAGATATCTCATATATTTTCTTATAATCAAGAGAATCATCCCCATCTTTAGAGAAAATGTGTTTATCCAAAGATCCATTTGGCATGAAATCGTACACAAGAGCTTGTTTAGAATTGTTAAAGCAAAAGCCAACAAGTTGCACCACATTAACATGGTGGATCCTTCCAATAGTAGCCACTTCACTCATAAAAACTTGGCCACTAGATTTTGGTTTATTCAAAATCTTAACTGCAACTTCATTGCCACTTCTAAAAATTCCTTTGTACACAGAGCCATAACCTCCTTCCTCTGTTTGTGTTTGAATTTTTTTTGGTGATTTTCTTAATGTCCGAGTAAGAGTACCTTATGGGAAAAAAGTTGTTATGAGCTTGTAGGATACAATTTTTATTTAAATTTAAATAAAATAAAAATAAGTTAAAAAAAGGAGGAAGAACCAGGCGGCAAGGGCCGCCCCACCATCATCGAGAAAGGCCAATGCGACGGTGGGGGAATGGTCGACGACCCAGATCGGGCGAGGGTTGCCGGCTCTCACCTGCGATTAGCATGGGTCGCCGACCCCTAGCCAGGGCTTGGCAACCCTTACCGACCACTCTTCCACCATCGCCAGCCTTTCTCGGCGATGGTGGGGCGGCAACAACAAGGGCTACAAATCCCTAGTCACCTAGTTCTTTCCTTTTTTTAAAAAAAAAATATTTTTTAATTTAATTTAAATAATGTTTGTATTAAAAATTGGATTTGGATTAAAATGAGGTCGTTTTAGTCTTGTGTTTTGTGTTTTAGCCACGTCATTACCACGTAGGAGAAAGAAAATATTTAAAAAAAACCTACATCAGCATTTGTTGTTAGCCAAGTTGGACGGAATTAATGGAAGCATTCAATCGAACCAATTTGACAAGTTTAATAACTTGATTACAATTTTCGTAAGTTTTGAACTCAATTGCACTTTCGTGACGATTTTTAGAATTTTAGTGCACATGTCCCATTCTTTTTTAGTTGTCCCAAATTAGGGATGTGCAAAATGAATCGTCCAAATCAAGAATCACCCGAATCGGACCAGCCGGTTTGGTTCGGTTCTTGGGATTTTCGGTCCAATTCCCAGTTCCAAAGGGAACCAAACTGGACCAACTACATATATATTTTTTATTTTTTATTTCTTCAAAAAAAATTAGTAAAATATGAACTAAACCTTAAATGAATCACGTTTTTTTATTCGTTTTTTCAATTTGAGAATCATTACACACATATCACTTAATTCAGCATGAAAAGATGGCATCACATAGTGAGATAAAAAAAAAAGCAATCGATTCATTGGATTGGATCAAAACTGGAATGGACCGGACCGGACTGTCAATTTCATTTTTTCTTTCCATTCCTCCGTTACAATTCCCACCACACCACGCGCTCCATCACAATTAGGCTGCGCATGGCAATCATTCTGTGCCTAGGAACAGATTCTGCTCAGAAATGATTATTTTTTATTCCGTGCCGGGAAAATAATTTCTAAGCATTTGAAGGCATTCGGTAACTGCCCAAAATTTCTATTCTTAAAATAGAAAAAGAACATAAATGCGTTTAGTAACTATAAAAATTTCATTTTATTAATAATATTTTGAATTTTTTAATATTTCTTTCTTTTTTTTCCTTTTTTCTTTCTTTCGTTCCCTTCCCTTCCTTGGCCATGGCCAGCAAGGGCGTTGCGGCCCTCACGGTCGCAACGGCAAGGTCGGCCTTGCCTTGGTTGGGCGAGGCTTGACCTCGCCATTGCCTGAGTTGGCGATGGTGAGGTTGGCCTTGCTAGATCCGGGCAAGACTTCGTCGTCACGGCTGCGAGCCGCCCTCATCGGCCACTGGTGAGGGCCGCGATGCCCTCGCCGGCCCTAGCCTATGGCCGGTCGCCGACTGTTGGCGAGAGGCGGGAGGAGGGAGGCAGGCAGCGGGCCGAAGAACAACAACAAACCAAAACACAAAAGAAAATCAAGAAAAATCAGAAATATAAAAATTGTTCCAGAATCAAGAAACTCCTTTTTTTTTGCTTCTTGATTCTGTTCCAAAACTGATTCTGAAAATAATTTTTTGCAAAATTGTGCTCGGGCACAAAAAATGTAACGGATTTCTATTCTCAAATTGATTTTGAGAACAATAAAATAGAAATTTTTACTATTTGGCAAGTTGTCAAACGGGCCCTTAACGATAGACGATGCCGGAGGGGACGGGACCGTCGCCACGTGACCGCACGGGTGGTTATGTCCCCGAATTATGAGGCGAATCAGGAGCTAATAATAATGAGCTCAAGATCCGGCCCCGGTCAAATCCGAGAGGAACCGGCGCCTCGCCTCGCCTCGCCTCGCCGCTATTGTTTTAAAACAGAACGGGAATCTCGTCCTGTCCCCACGCGTCTGATCTGGCCACTCCATTGCCACGTCACGTGCCTCTCCTTCGCTCCCAGCCTCCCGATGGATCGCACTGACGGCCCTTGAAGAGAAGCAGAACCAAACGTAAATTCATTCTAGAGAAAAAGAAATTCGAGTCCGTGTATTTCTTGCGTTCGGTTTCTCGAAAAAATACAGTAAAAAAATTTCAAATTACACCTACTATGGCACATTTGCACTAAACTTATTCCTATAACACAAAAAATGCCAAACTTGTACTTGTAAAACACATTTACCCTCCATCAATGTTCCGTCAATGAGCACCGTTCAAAATCTACCCACATAGATACTGAAAAACAAACAGTATTGACGTGGCGCCCACGTGACTTAAGTGAAATAAAAGTGACGTTATTTTAATTGAAAAATCATCTGACGGAGTCTTTACATGTACATAGGTACAAGTTTTGAGTTCTTTATGTCATATAAAAAAAGTTTAGGATAAATGAGTCAAATTGGGTATAGTTTGGAATTTTTATGTAAATTCAAGATAAATGTATTACAGTGGATATAATTTGAGATTTTTAGTAGCTTTTTCCTAAAAATCAATTAACCAAACTCTTAGGTAATGTTTAATTTAATTTTGAGCACTTAGCTTATATTCTCTTATTAGAACCAAAATCCGATCAACCGCAAGGCCGCTTTTTGCTGTTGTGATTGTAGGCATCAATAGCTATGTCAACCAAATTTAAAAAGTACTAACAAAGAGCAACACGGGGAGAGAAAAAGAGTAACCGTATCAATTAGAAGAAATAAATTAGTTTGAATCAAAGAGATGACTGAATTGATCAAATTGAATATCATCTAATGACATCGTGAAACGGTTTTGACATTACCCTTAGGTAATCAATTTACTTTTATATGTGAAAAGTTTATAAGTTATGTACGTTAGGATTGAGCATTGATTTGATTCAACTCGAGAACTGGATTGCACCGGCTGGTTCTTGCGGGGATCGTTCGATTCTCGATTCTAAATTTTTGGAACCACTGTTGACCGATTCGATTCCAGGTGCAGTACCTAAGAGTGGATTGAGACTAACCCTTATTTCTATCTTGTAGACTTCGTGTTTCCACCTCTTCGTCTGTCTCTCTTTTCATCTCATTTGCTCTATCTCTTTCGTTCGTTGCTCAATTGCTTAACTCACGGCTCTTTCCGTTTCTCTTGTTCGTTGCTCGCCAATTGCACCCCAATCAACACAAGGTTTGGGTTTGTTTGTTGCTCACCAGTTGCTCACTCTCTCACTCTCTCTATCTCCCTCATTCCCCGTTGCATAGATTTTGATTGTTTTGCGCAAGTGTTTTACTTCTCCGTTTTATTGTTTAGGATCGTGGTTAAAAACATTGCATACCGATGGATACGCACATTGAAAGAGTAAGAGCCATTTTTTCTACTATGTTTAGATAATTCAACCAGTGTACTGTTCATGCAATTTGAACAAATCTCGATCTACCTCTGAACCAACATCTGGGTTTTAAGCTTTTGATAACTAATTGGTAAAATTTTCCCTTTCAAGGAATAAAGAAATTTCGATCAAAAAAAAAAAAAAAAAAAAAAGGAATAAAGAAAAAAAACGAAACAAAAAAAATGGGAGTAAGCCGGCTCCCACGTTGACTCTGGCATCAAACTGGACTGGTAGGTGAAGTTCCATGGTCAAGAGGGTCAGTTTCAACTTTCAAAAATTAGATACCAACCGTGATAAAGTGCGTTCCGGGTCAGGATTTTGAAAACTACCGGTCCGGGAGCCCATCACCATTAGCGTACATGTCAACGAGCGACCATAACATTTTGCATCGTTTGGATTTTTCTTTTATGCATCATACTAGATAAAATAAATGCATTTTTTTTGTGTTGGATTTTCTTAACGAGCACTTCCGGGACACTTATCGTGTTAATTTCTCTCGGGCTATGGTAATTAATGTTTTGAAAATCGAATCGGTTCATAATTAATTTGGTTTTTAGTAAGGGTTTCAGTTTCAGGGGCGTCTGCTTCCAATCCAAACATAGAACAAAAAGGGTTCGATCTTTTTAAATTAATTTCGGTCAATTAGTTAATCGATGCTTTATCAAACTACATATCCTGCGGCTGTGACTCCCACGCAGCGCTCGTCCCACGGTGCCTTGATTAACTGTCACGCTTTTCCGTAAGCATTGTTCGTTGCTTGCCCCGCTCGCTCTCGTCTTGTTCGTGGTACTGCCCGTGGGCCGTGGCTTCTTCCCATCTCCTCTCTTTGCTTCTCGCGCGCGCTTTTGTTGTGGCCACTGCTGTTTCGGCTCCCCATCTGTCCGGCTCGCGCACCAACTGTTCGACGAAATGCCTGAGCCATGCTCTCCTTCAATCCGGCTTCCCCCCACTTCGTCGTCCCGCGCCACTTCTTCCTAGACGCCGGTGCTCGGGCTTATCCGCCCCCTCTCCTCTTGGTTTTCGACCCGAGAACCAGAAGAAGGAGAGCTGGGGCGGAGGTCTTGACGTTGAATCTCGTCTCGCCTTTGAAGAGCGGTTCGTTGCTGGGGAAACCTGATAACGGTAGGAGGAAACGTCGTCCTGTTCGTGGGGGTTCTGGGTTTGCGAGGAGGTGCAAGAGGAACGGGGAAAGGGAAGGGGATTGGGATTTGGAGGCTGAGATTTTTGAGTTCATGATGGATTCTGGGAACCCCGACTTGTTTCCCACCAAGAAACAGCTGATTAATGCGGGGAGGATGGATTTGGTCGAAGCCATTCTGCGGCAAGGTGGATGGCTTTCGTTGGGCTGGGATTTGGATGGCGAGGACGAAAGTATGGTTCAGGATGACTGCGACTTTAGGGATTTTGGGTCTGCGAAATCGGACGATTTCGACTACGGGGTACTTCAAGAAAGGATTAATGAAAATCAAGAGAGCTTAACTTTGGAGGGCAATGGCAGCCCGGGGGTTTCTCCATTTTCTTATAATTTCTCTGGTTCAGTTTCTTCGTCCTGTGGATCAACGTGAGATTCTATCGTGATTTCTATAGCTAACAATTCTTTTTTCTCTTATATATCTCTCGTGCCCTGTAGCCCCTTGCAAACTTTGAGAGGATTCTAGATTGGTATTGCGTTCTATTTCTATATCTAGAACACACTATAGAAAAGGACATAAGCCGGGGAAAGTGCTTATATTACTTTTATGTGGCAAGCTAGAGGCTTCAGATTAGAATTTTAATATGCAAGTCTGAAGTTGCGTCAATCTCATTCTTCCATTATCCTGAATTGTTTTCATTTCAGTCTCCTTTGTTAACAGAAAACCCGCTGTTCCTCTCCCACCTGCTTCTAGTCCAAGTTGTAATCGGTAGTCATCTATCACTTTCCAAGTTCGTAGTTTTGAAAATTCATAGAGACATTGACATTTGCTTTTGTCAATCAGCCAATATCATGTTGTATTATAGCCTTTGAGCAGTAGGTTAACATTTGTCAGCATCACAATTGTGACAATGAATAGCAATGTGTTTGGACTTGCTGAATTTTTTTTTCCCAAAAGAGTAGTAGGAAAGGAAGCGTCTCGAAGTGAATTTTTTTTCGGAGCAGAAAAACATCTCACATGAATAATCGGAGCATGGATAGAATTCTAAATAACTCAATAGTGACATGGAATAATAGTTATGTTTCTCTATTGTGACCGAGAGGTCATAGGTTTAAATCATGGAGATAACATCTCTGCAAAAGCAGGGGTAAGGTTGCTTATGTTTAACCCCAAACCCCACAATGTTGGAGCGTTGGCCTTGGAATGCCCAAAAGTGACAGAAGAGGGGGTTGTTGGAACTTTGTTGAGTGACAGAAACCAACGTCCTTTGAGCTTTCTTCAAGACTTGTGATGAAATTTGGGAAACACAGGAGTACTACCATTACTGATAATCGTGCCTTCTTTTGAGCGAATGGACAATGAGGAACGCCACCCTTATATTCTAGGAAAAATGAACTATTCCATTAACTTATGAATCAACTAGGACGTAGGTCAAAACCCAAACATGTGGTCCAAATATGATTGTCTGCATGGAAGTATGGGGAACTGACTTACCAGTCCTGTGAACCACTAAGCCAATGCCATGGGATTAGATAGTGTTTGGTGGTCTATCAAACAGCTGCATGACCAACCCAAGCTGATCAAACGAGCCTGAGGGTCATTCTCTACTCCTCAAATGATTCATGGGGACGGAAGGAGCTATCAATAATGTTCAAGTCACACAGCCATGGTTTATTCAACAGAAGTTGGTTTGTGTTTATTTAGGACTTAAGACACAGATGTATGAGACTGTAGAAGTGATTCTGCTCAGGGGTTTTTTAGCATCTATTATGCTTGTAGGTGAATCTTCAAAAAAAATTAGATTGGTACAGCGGCACTTTTTTTGCCCCTTTTTGAACTTATAGCATTAGAAAAAGATGTGTTATCATGTATGGCTATATATTCTGTTGGATTCGAATGGTCTGCTAATTTCGTCAGATTAGCTGGTGGCTTTTGTTCTTTGAGCTAGTTGCATCTTTCAATCTTTTTATCCTCTTCTATGGCTTTTCTTTTCGTACATAGGTTTTGATCTTCTCAACTATCTCAAATGTACCTTTCAACATTTTGGCTATTTTCCGTGAGCTCGGATGGCTGGACAAACAATTAATATGATCGGCGCTATCTGTTACTGCAGGGGATCTTTATCCGAGGATAATTCTGGAATTGAAGGCATATTGAGTCGGCTGGAGATAGAGAGAGATATAACATTCGGTGTTGGATTGAGAGGGAAGGGAAGTGATATTAGAGATGATTGGCTTGGCAGAACTCAAGCTGATGAAGTATGTCGATTTTGGTTGTAGATTCATTAAATTGACATCATCTGTTCCAGCTATGTAGTGAGAAATTGTTTTGGGCATGACATGATTTCCTTCTTCCATGTCTTCTTTTGATGCATCAATGCACAATTAAATATGCTAGAAAATTGCCCGTTAGAATGTCTTCATGGTTGTATAATGTCATAACTTTTAACTGCTCTGAATTTCAATAGGAGGCTTTCATTTCCAAAGGCATGCTTTTTATGTATCTTTTAGTAAGTTGTAACTTCATCCATAAGATACTAAAATTTCTTGTTTATGCATGTTATCCTGTAAAAGACAGTTTCTAGACATGAAAGTAGCAGCGAATCCACCTCATTAAACTCCAAGGACATCATCAATGAGACAAGGAGAAATTTCAGTCAACACAGGACTTCTTTGGACATTAATATTGCAAGAAACTCACTTCAGCCGGGTACATGGAGAACATGGAGTTCTCAAAGGGTTGGATGTGTAAATTCTGATTTTGAAGGTGTGCTACCTACTATTTTGAGGTGGGAATTTGGGTCAGGGTCTTGCCTTTTAACGTGTAAGTTAATGTTATTTTCTCGTTGGTGCAATCTGCAGCTGCTGAAATAGATGTCGCAGCATATAGACTCGATAAAGACAAGGAGTTCAAAAAAAGTGATATTCTTAAAGTGAGGGAGATAAATGGTGATCCTTTAAATAGACAGAAAGAGTCTAACATTTCTGCTGGAGAAGCTAATCACAATTTCATAAAGGATCGGCTTCAGCACTTAGAGTTGGAGCTTTCGTCTGTACTTAGTTCCTTGAGATCTAAATCTACCATGGACGAGCAGGAGGTGGGTAATTGCAATACAGTGCTCTTTTTGTACGTAAGCTTTTGTGTGCTCATTCGCGCATAAGTTCTCACAACTTCATAAATATAGTTTTTGGAATCCTTTAGTTATGGAAGAGATTAATAATTACATGACACGTTTACACACCCAGCTATCTTTCATGAAATGCTTGTTTCATCTGTCATCCACATGCATGTGGTGCACTGATCTAGCTTGTCGTAGCATATTACTGCAACGGGTATATCAATTGATACTTTGCTGAAATAGTCTCAAGCTAGGTGTATTATATGGCTCTAACATTATTATGTGAGCTGCTGAGCTTCATCTATATAGCAATAGGAGCAAGTTTCTTTGTTTTTGTATGATTCTAAGATTATAGGTAGTTTCACTTGATCTGTAGTGGAAACGTGCATGTAGCTGACATGCACAAGGAGTTCAGTTCCCACTACTTGGTCTTTTGTATGGTGCCTCTTTCAAACAATGGGAAAAATGATGGAGGCAACCACTTAAAAGAAATCGGTTCGCGAGAAGTTGCCTTCCTAGTGATATGGTGACATGGGATTTTCGTCATATCAGTGATTCAACATCAGCTTTTCTTTTGTTCAAATGGCAGAATCAATTGTTAAGAAAAAAAGTGCAGTCAGTGAGAGCCAACCTACTTTCTCCGAGTGAATGTACTAAATTTTCGCCTCCATGACTTATGTTTCCTAGCTTGAGTGAGATTAATGGTGCCTTCATTTTATGAGAAAGCATCTCCAGAGCAAGTTGATCTATCTTACCAGATCTCCATTTCATTTTTGTCATGCATTGTTTCTCTTTTGCAGAATCTCGAGAGCATCTCTGATGACCTGCAGGAACTTTCTGATGCTTGGGAGTTTCAAGAAAATGAGATCATGAATTCCAAAGACAAATTGCGTTCTATTCGTGCAAAGTTAGCTGTTCTCGAAGGAAAGATGTCTCTGGCGATTATGTGAGTTAGATTTCCCTTCAGCTGACAAATTTTTCCTTTTTCGTGATCCTAGAGAATAACCTTTTTAATTCCTGTTACTCAGAGAAGCTCACAAGATTGCAGAAGAGAAACAGAGGAAGATTGATGATGCTCATAGAGCTCTACAAGTTCTTCGGACGGCTTGCATAGTTTGGCCAAATTCAGCCACAGAGGTGCTTTTAGCTGGGTCATTTGATGGTTGGGCCACTCAGGTTAGTTCGCTTTGTTGTGATCTATGTATTCGTTCACGGTAAACTTTGAAGTAGTTGTGAAATTCTGTCATGAACTTTTTTGCTTTTGCCCCATAAATTTGCTTTGACAGTTTAGCTAGTGGATTTATCGAAATCGAAATTTTTTTATGAAGATATGCGTGAAAGTTAATAAATCAGAGTAGGCAGACATTGTCTATGAGCTAATTATTAAACTTATATGCAAATTTTATGTCACGTTTCAGAATATTTTACTGAGACATTTCCAGAGAAGTGGAACATTTTGTTAAGGATAATGACTCGATTGACAAAACCACCAGACACTTATGTTTCCTGGAAGAATTGCCTCTTAAACATCTAAAAATATCAGGAAGGACACTCGGGCATTTATTACATCATGTGACTTTTTCTAATTAGTTTGTAGATCAAGACACATTCCGAGCCACCTCAGAATTTAGGATGCTTAATTAATCAGCATGGGTGTTTTTATTAAAACTGTGAAACTATGCATGTAAATTGTCAAAAACGAGACTTTACCGGGCAGATTGCGAAATGGGGGAAGTTTGGTACTCTGCAACTATCACTTCACTTCAAATGCGACATTTCTATATCGTGTTCAAAGCTAGTAAGGACTGGTATTCAAATGGTTGTGGATGAAATGGGCAGTCAAATTAGATTCTACCTGCAATAACATGTGAAATGCCCGTGGAAGTGTATATATGAGTTTTATATTTCAGTTTTCTATTCAGTTTGCTTGTGGAAGTTTGGTACTCTGGCCATGAAAAAGCCTCATGGCTTTACATCTTTTGCACCCAGATTGGATAATATCAAATCGATTAGGGCACATGAATCGATCTTTGTTACTCATAATCTTCAAGTTTATTAAATTGTTGTTTTATCCATGCCGAGTAGGAGCACGGAGCATTTTTGTAGGATGCTAAAATCTGCGCAGTCGATGCATGTCAGGTCCATCTTGCTCCACAAAATCACGCAGTCAACCTTTTGTTTGAAGGATCATAGTGATTCTCAAGCCTTTCGGTGGCTCAACAAATAACGTGATAATGTTTCTTCTTTTTGTCTTCGTAAAAGCTTCATTTTTTTATAACACGGGATCTAAACATTTCGACTCGACAAATCCTCACCGATATGGATACGCATATAATCCCCTCCATCTGCACTGGTTAAAAGAGAGGGAGTCATGATCCGCTATGTATGAGTTGATAAGTTCTTCAGACATTTTAGATTTTCGTTCTGTTGTACATACGTATGAGTTGCTTGTCTAAATGATGCTCGGTAATGTGCTTCATTGCAGAGAAAGATGGAGAAGTCAAGCACCAGGGTTTTCTCTGTTTGCCTCAAGTTGTATCCTGGAAGATATGAGGTAGGTCTTCTCCCAGTTCAGTCTGAGACGGTCTAAAATTACAAGCCGTTGCTGTCTCTGGACAAGCTTCCCAACCTTCATGATCTTTTTGATGCAGATAAAGTTCATAGTCGATGGAGTATGGAGGATTGATCCATTGCGGCCAATTGTTCATAACAACGGATATGAGAATAACTTGCTCATTATCACATAGCCATCCGGAAGAGAGAGCTAACACAAACATTTGCTCGAGAAGATTCAATATCCTTTAACCGATGGAGGATGAATACATAGATCTTTCCGCCCTTTTCTTTTACACAATTGTAAAGCTATGCCAGGCGTTTGATATATATTTATATCTCTTTTAACCGCATTGATTGCCATCTTATTCTAATGAAGGAATTTCTACATGTTTCTCTGGGAAAAGAACTTTCCACCTTGTACCTCGTTCGAATGTTACAGTCTTGAATGGAAGTTGGTCGATGATTAATGAGCAAGTGTCACAAAGTCAAGAAGAAAATAAACAAGTCTGATGCTAACATATGCAATACAACTATCTGTAACTTGCGCAAGAAAGAAAAAATGCCAAAACCGAATCTGTATCTCATCAGTCAGAATTGCATTGTCGTTGTGGAGATTTCCCTCCTCATCCTGTACATTTGTAGGATGATTTCTATAATTTGGCAGATTGATGTAACGGATGCCTTAACAGCCAACCGCCAAGAGATTGACTAATCATCTTGATGAAGACCGTTCGAAGTGCAACTCATTATCACAAAGGTAAAGCCACTTCCACAATAAATACTACATTTTGCCCAATGATCTGAAAGTGTGTCACCTAGACTCACTTCTTGAGGTTCAATCCAATCGGAAGTACTTCCCAAGCCAAGCTGGCCATGCTCACCCCATCCCCATGTCATTACTTCCAGATCCTCTGCATTTCAATCAGAACAAAAGCAAGGTATTGGAATTTGGAAAATGTGAATGTCTATTTCTTTAGAAGGAAAAACGAGCTGATATCTTGCCTGTCACTAGAGCTGAGTGTTCAGCTCCCGCAGCAATCTGCATGACCTTTTTCCCATCAAAACCACGGACTCTCTCTAGAACCAACGCTGATACATCTGCCAAAGCAAAAGGCAATGTTAGTCTTCAAGATCATTATTACCAAAAAAATCCGACAAGGGGTGGTACTGTCAACTTGGACAATTTTCTTTGGCGCCTTGTGACTAATAATTCATGAAGCAAAGTCCAGTTCATAAAAAACCGTGTGATCATATCAGTAAAAAATTTGCACATTTCTCATGTATTTCGTCTCAAAGTGCTCTACCGGGTGTATGATTGGCCAAGCCCAGCTTCTCTGGATTTCCCAGAACACCATGGCGATTTCCTCTGAGAATAAAAGCTTCACCTCCATCTGTGTGATAAATACAAACACAAGCTTGTCAATGATGCGCTGTCAAGAAATGTCATGAATAAATAGGCTGGATTTTGATGCAAAGTTGACTTGATGTACCCGTTAACACCAATGCGTGATTCCATCCAAGTGCAATCTGCTTGATCAGCAACGAAGAAGGCAACTCTACAGGAGACTGAGCATCAGAAAAGCCAGGGAATCCTCTTCCCCAAGTGTATGCTCTTCCATCAGCTTGTAAGATAAATCAAACATGGGAAGAGAAAAAAAAAAGTACTAATCATCCCTCTTTTTAAATACATAATTACATACATAAATGATGAAGAGAATACGTGATTGAACAAATCAAGCAAGATGCAGTGCGAGGTACTTACAGGATAATGCTGCACTATGATCTCCACTAGCGACTACACTTACGATCTCGATGTTCTCCAGTCCTTGGATAGACTGAGGTAGACTGGTCGATTTTGTATTACAGGTAGGACCAAGCTGACCACGTTTACATGACCCAAATCCATAAACTTGGCTTTTGTGATCGCCTGCATGGATTGCGTTTCATTTATAAGACAAAAAAAAAAGAAAGCGAATCGAAAAAATCATGGCCGACTAGCCAAGATATCTCGACAGTCAACTTCAACTCGACTACTTGATTTCTCAGAAGAACAAGTCTTTGTAGAGTAGCTGCCTCTTCCCAGCAAATTTAGAATCATTCATTCAACCAGATATTAACTCTTCGTACCATTCAGCAAGACAAGCGAATGGCGCATGCCGCAGGCTATCTGATCAACGTGCATAGACAAGAAATATGAGACCTCGACAGGAGAGGAACGCGACTCATGGTCTCCGTGACCGAGCTGACCGAAGGAGCCATCTCCACAAGTGAACAGGCGTCCGGTATCTATGCAAGGGAAATAGATCAAAAGATGAAATTCAAGAAAATCAAATCTTGAACCCACAAAAGGGTATGTACACAATTGAATCGCAGAAAACACGGAATCCTCCTCACGTTCGACGAATTAGTTAGCGAGACTAAATGAGCTCAGAAGTGAATTGGTGTTCTTCCATAATGCCAATTAGTCTCTGAAGAAAGAATTGGCGGTTGCTGATACATTCCATCCATTACTCTTTGACACCAGAGACCTACTTAGATTCTACTCATCGAACTTGGACATGACAGACAGATCTCCCAGGAAAACAAGGAATTTGTCGCTTCAGAGCTCTCGAATGAAATGCCGGAAATAAGGAAAAAAAAATAGCTGATCACCTGAGACAAAGCCAGAGTGGCTCCAACCAGCAGAAACACCGGTGATGAAGTAACCCTCCAGGGACGTCACGGCCTTCGGCGTCAAGCAACTGCTCGTCACCTCACCGTGCCCGAGCTGCCCGGAGCTACCTCTTCCCCAGCTGAACACCCTCCCACCTGTAAAATCCCAGGAGGCGAATTGCCTCCAAAAGGGAAATTCAGAAAAAGCGAAACGACGTCGAAAGGGGGGGGGCGTTGTCGAGTGGGGTACCGGAGGACAAGGCGATGACGTGGGCGCCGCCGCAGGCGAGGAGAGAGATGGAGGAGTGTAGAGACAGGGAGAGGAGGCGAGGGAGGTGTTCGTCGCCGAGCCTGCCCGTCCCGAGCTGGCCATCCGTGCCTGCCCCCCAACTCCACACTTCCTCTTCTCCTCCTGCCGCTGCTGCTGACGGCGATGCTTTCGTTGCTTCTTCCATCATCATCATCATCATCATCATCATCTTCTTCTTCTTCTTCTTCTTCAATGGTCGGCTTGATTGAACAGAGCTCAAATTGCGACAGAGAGGCGCCACTGGGTGCTCGCCCATTCATCAGCAATTTATTACTGGCCCAGCCCAGATTAGAAGTACGCCCATTATTTAATTTTGACTAATTTGCTTTTATGGGAAATACGTCGACGAACCTCTCTTACATATTCTTGTTTTTTCGAGCTCTCTAGTCGATCTCATATGTTCTTCGAATGAATCGGTACGATGAACAGTTGTGCGCTCTTTACCAATTTGAACTAGAATGTGAACTTCAGGATGGAAAGTACCGAGGAAATAAGTTCATGGGTCTGTCTATTATCTTACAAACTAAGGAAACAGAGCATCTTTCCAATTCGAATTTTTTGACACTCACTTCGTCTTCTTTTCGTAATTACGAGCACTGTTGGTAAAGGATCATGCTCATCGTCTTCCCATTCGTGAAGGACTCAAGTTCAGCCCCCGCCAACTCGTCCGGTTTGTTCTTCTTCCTCCTGCTGCCACCGTATTTCGCCAGGACTTTTTTCGTGCATGTTAACCACAAGCATCAAGGAAAGGGAGAACACGTGAAATGCGACTTCTTTTGCCAGTACTCAGCTGGGATGCGGAGCCATAGATTTGGGCCGGTAGATGTAAGGGCGACTACAGCGGCTCGGGAACAGCCTCAACCACCCTCCGAACACCCCATGTCATCAAACTTTCTCAGGTAAACCGCGAATGGAATGACTTGCGTTAACACAGATAAACCATTAGGAAAGTAGGTACAAACAGGATGAGGAAATGCCCAAGTTCAAGCGGTCAGGGGTACAGAACTCGGCGCCATCACGAGGACCTTAAAAATGCAATCCCCAAAGACAAATTCGTCGATACTGAATTGTGATGCAACAAGTATGTCTGAGAATCCCTCCTGGGAGGGGACTGCAATTTTCTTTCGGAGCACCAAATGAATGGAGGGTCACATATCAAAAAAGGGTTCAAAACGGAAGACATGAATCGAATATTTATCACCATGAGGCAACAATTCTGCCGGCAATGCTCCACAGAACCACACAATATTGCAAAACATCTACGACCTTTCTGTTCCCTGGGGCAAATGCCCATGTCCAGACTACCTGCCAGATAGAGCTCGCATGGATATTAGATTTACTCAGTGAAACTAAACTTCTGTCATTCTGTGCGACCCCCTCCTTGGCCTCGAACCCTGTTTCATGAGCACACTTTCAACTGAAAAGAATTGGCATCATGGTGGCACAAGTAGCGTGTTGGTACACCTCGAATAATGCAACTACGACAGAATTAAACATCCCATTCCATTCCACAAGACACCAAACACCTTGATCTAATTTACATCAGAAATAAGCAACTCAATTTCAACCATACAGACAGAACCTCGATCAATAAAGAAGAGGGCACTTGCATTTACAATAAACTATGAAGCATCACAGAAACTAAAAAACCGTCTAACATCTCCTAATTCTTGATGCCTGCGCTTCCTGCTCAATCGCAGACCGAGTCACATTCCCATCTCTAACAATGACACACGGATTTAGAGGATGTCGTCATAAGCTACGATTCCTCTGCCTTGGAAAGGCGCTTCGAGTGTGGATTCGCTGCCACTTCCCTTTCGAGAGTTCACTATAGTTGAAGCGAGCTTATTACCTCGTCCATGTCTGCTCAGCGGCACCTCGGCTCGCAAGAGCTTCGACGTAGAACCATTCTTCTCCTTCTTCGTTCCAACACCGGCTCCAACTCCTTCCCTCCATTTGGCGAGCGGATCGGTCGCCCATAACACTTGTACCTGCGTAAAATTCCCCATCTTGAATCACAGGTGCGCCAAACAACGCAACGTACGAAGAAACAAACGGAATTCTGAAGCACAAGGAGGTAAAGTTTGGATTTTTAACAATTGCGCACCACGAACGCTCGCAAAACATGAACGTCCGGCTGCAATAACATAGGTTGTGGCCCAAAGAAGACAGAAACAGCTGACTTTGATAGCATTCGTAGATAAATATTCACGCTCAACGTCTCGCATAAACCAAATTCAAATCAACCACGCCAAAATCAGATGAATTGCCGAATTGCGTCCCAAAAACCCGCACTTTATCACACCCCCACGCAGTAAACTAGGCCAAACGGGAAAGAGCTACCTTCTGGGAATCGACAGAGACTCCGAAAGAAGGGTCGCGGGAAGCGGCGATGGCGGCGTCGGCGGAGTCCTTGGACCTGTAGGTGACGTAGCCGACGTCGTCGCCGTCGATGCGGATGCGGGAGATGGCGCCGTAGATCTCGAACCGGGACTTGAGGTCGAGGACCGAGCAGTTCGGGGACAGGCCCATCACGACCAGCGCCGGAGGGGGCGACGGCTTGGGCGCCGGCGGGTCGTCGGGGGCGGAGGAGGGATCGGGGCGAGGGAGGTGGCGGCCGCGCTTGGAGATGGGGGAAGAGGCGGCGGGGCGAGAGAAGTAGGGCTTGTCCCTCTTGCGACCCATCGTCCCTCGTGTCGGCGTCGGCCCGAACCTCGGGGAAAGGCGGAGGGGTAGGGATGAAGGAGGCGGCCAGCGGGCGGAGGAACGCTGGCGTTGTGCGGCGGAGACCGGACTGGCGCCGGGAAACGAGACGCTTTGACCAGGTAAAACAGATACTTTGATTAACCAAAAGTTTTGAAGGAAACATAAAAATAAAAAAATAAAATGAAAAAGTTAAAGTACTTCTTCCTTTCTTTCCATTCTAAGTGCAGGGACAGTTCTGACTTTTTGTCTCAAGTTCCAGATTTTTTTCCTTTTTTCTTCCATTGTTATAAAATGCTTTTAAATGATACTAGAAACTGAAAATTTTAAAACTTATCACGAAAGTATAATTAAGTCTTAAAATATTAAATCTTAAAACTTATCAAATTGATACAATTTTAATCATTCCGTTAACTCCGTCTAATTTAACTAGCGGAAAAATGGTGGTCTTACGTGATAATTACGTAACTTGTCCAAATTCAATTTTTAATACAAAATTTATTTAAATTAAATTAAAAAATAAGCTAAAACAAAAGGGGGCGGGGAGGGAGTTGGAAGGGCTCATCGTTGCTGCCCCACCATCCTCGGGAAGGGCCAGCAATGGTGGGGGAATGGTTGGCGAGGTAAGCCAAGCCTCTGCCAGGGGCCGGCAACCCTCGCTAACCGCAAGCAAAGGCCAATGGCTAGAGTCGAATTGGCAAAGGATATATATATATATATTGAAAAAGAGACATGAATATCTATCTCAGCTTAGAGTCAAGAGACATGAGGTAGGCATTGAAACTAGCAAGAAATTTTGAAAAAAAGGGAAAATACAACAAAAAACTCCAAACTATGCTACTTATGATAAATTTACCTTTAACTTTTTTTTGACACAAAAAATTCCAAACTATATCACCTATGACATATTTACCTTACAATATTTTGGCCCATGGACATTTTCGTCTTTTTCCTTTTTCTTTTTCTTTTTTTCTCTCTTCCCTCCGTTGGCCATGGCTAACGGAAGCTAGCGAAGGCAGCCCTCCGCCATGGCTGGCAGAGGAAAGAGAGAAAAAAAAAAGAAGAAAAAAGACGAAATTACCCATGGGTCAAAGTATTATGGGGTAAATATGTCACAAATGACATAGTTTATGATTTTTCGTGTTATGAAAAAAAGTTCAGGGTAAATTTGTCACAAATGATATAATTTATGATTTTTTGCGATATTTTTTTTAGAAAAAAATGGGGTTAGAACAAGAGAAGAGTCTTTTGTTTTTTTTAAGGATCAGAAGGATACTTATCACAACTTTAGATGATTGGGTACACTGATCAGATTTTTCTCTAAACCAAAAATGACCAAAAGCACTTCACTCCAATCAACGCGAATCCATTATTCACATCCGTAAGTACGGCTTCCAGGTGACATGTAAATTAACAAATCTAATAGGGTCGCGCTCCTTAGAACGAGAAAGAAGTTATCGATCGTCGGTCTTCGTTTCCCTCGTTAAATTTGATGGAGCGTAGGAATATGGACCCTTCGAGGTAGGCATTACGTGGCTCACTAGGTAGGTCGCTCATCCTTGCACTAGTGGATCATTATTCAATACGAGCAGCTTAAAAGTCGGGATAGAATTAGACGGTTCGCCTCAAGGATGGAGGGACCGGATGTCCGACCGACTAGACCGATGGCATGGCGGAGATCCGCTATAAATGTGGTGGGTCAAGTTGCTTAAGGTCACTTCAGAAACCACCCCCGTCATCAGCCTTGGACGGAATCCAAAAACCTGTGCAGTGTACATCCAGAAAACGTATAGAGGCCCAGGAGTGAAAGTCCAGCCAACCTCAGCTCACACACACACACACACTCTCTCTCTCTCTCTCTCCCCCTCTCTTCAAAACACACGCGAAACGGAGTCTCCCACCTAGGAAATCTGAGGACCCAAATCGCAATCTTGGCGTTTCGCTCGAATGTGTATGAAGCGATGGAGTGTACTGTGTACAGCCCTTCATCGACCGTTCAAGTTGAACGGTCCAACGATGAGAAGCAGCAGGAGTTAACAAAAAAAAACAAAAAGCAGCAGCAGCAGCGACAGAGATGGGATCGGGGCACGTGGACGAGGGGTCCCCGCGAAAGCGAGCGTCCCCTGCCGCGTGGGGTCCGAGTCGGGTGGGCTATCGCCATCGCCATCGACATCAACATCATCATGAAGTTCGAGCGGTGTGGGGACTGCAGAAGAGTCTGGGGGACTCTGTCAGACCCAGACCAGAGAGAGATATGTTCGTGGACGCTCGTGCGTCGTCAATGCGCAGTGCAGCTGCAGAGGCCCATTGGGCCTTCCTTTCATTTTTTTAATCCTTACGAACTGATTCCCGCCCCACCCCCCCACGAGCGGCGACTGCTCGGACAGAGAAGAGTCCGCGTCCGTGTCCCCACGGCGTGGCCCGCAGGCATCATCTCGGTCTGCACCATGCATCGGTCGCCACTTTGCATGCATGGGCGACTCTCTCTCGCGGTGGGGGGGGCCCGACCTGAGCCCGACTCCTCCGAGCTTTCGAGTGGCGAAGGACGACTGGGGGTTGCGTGGCGGATTTGGGATGACCAGTCTTGGACGACACGTAGGTCGTGGATGGAGGATGCGCATCGCAACACCATGCTCTTGCTCTTATCTATCTTTTGGTTCTTGGACGCCGCAACCGGGGTGGGCGCATGTCAATTACAAGATCGCGTTATAAAAATTCGATTTAAAACATGGCGTGATCTGTTGGGAGCGCAAAGCTTCAGCTAAATCACCAAAGAAAAGCTCAAATCCGAACCTATTAACATATTCAATTGAGCTCGCCTTTTATTTAAGGGAAAAAGCCACCACAAACTCAAAACTTTTCCCTTTGTGACACATTTACCCTCAACTTTTTTTTGTGACACCAAAACCCCAAACTTTCTTATTTGTGACACATTTACCTCAATGTACATTGTCCATGGGCATTTTCGTCTTTTCCGCTTTTTCTTTTTCTTTTTATTTTTTTCAGATCGGGGAGGGGGGCCTCGCCGGCGGCCGCCCGACGCCGGCGAGGCTCGCCCTCGCCTGGATCTGGCGAGGGCGACCTCGCCCGACGCCGGCGAGGCTCGCCCAGGCGAGGGCGACCTCGCCCAGGCGAGGGCGAGGCTCGCCGGCGTCGGGCGAGGCTCGCCCAGGCGAGGGCGAGCCTTGCCGGCGTCGGGCGAGGTCGCCCTCGCCTGGGCGAGCCTCGCCGGCGTCGGGCGAGGTCGCCCTCGCCTGGGCGAGCGAGGGCGAGCGAGGGCGAGCCTCGCCGGCGTCGGGCGAGCTCGCCCTCGCCTGAGCGAGCCTCGCCCGACGCCGGCGAGGCTCGCCCTCGCCTGGATCTGGCGAGGGCGAGGTCGCCGGCGAGGGCCGCCGGACGCCGGCGAGGCCCCCCTCCCCGATCTGAAAAAAATAAAAAGAAAAAGCGGAAAAGACGAAAATGCCCATGGACAATGTACATTGGGGTAAATGTGTCACAAATAAGACAGTTTGGGGTTTTTGGTGTCACAAAAAAAAGTTGGGGTAAATGTGTCACAAAGGGAAAAGTTTTGAGTTTGTGGTGGCTTTTTCCCTTTATTTAAAAGGTTAAGTTAATAGATTATGGGCCAATTATGATATATTAACTTCAGTTCTCCAATATTCACACGCGCAACCTAAAAATCTCTCACTCACGTGTGAATTTAGTGATAGGCTTTCCGCATTAACTTATATCAACTTAACCACATTGACTCCCGAAAAAACAGCCAGTTGGAAAAGTCATATTCATGTCTCTAATCTTCCGATCTACCAACAAAGCAAAAGAATTATAACATTTGATCCCTTTATCAACAAAAAAAATTGCAATAGAATGTTTCTAGATTCCTTCATTTAGATATTAACAAAACACCGTAATGGAGTGGGCGGTCCATCAATCTTCTATCAGCTCTCATATCGATATCTTTCGTCTTTGAAGATTGCCGAAAGGGAGCTCAAATTTGAGCCTGTTAAATTCACATTCACTCAAAAATTTTAACTAATGAGTTGTGAGCCAACTAGGAGATATTAATTACTTCATATTACAATGATTCTCTAATATAAGACTTTTTCAACATAATTTACTCATGTATCTTAACACGATTTGATAATTGTATTTACTTACATCATACGAACATGACTCGAAAATTAACTGATTGATTCGATGTGACTAAAGTAACAGAGATTAGACGAAGCCAAGTGGGCACAATCGCATGGTACTAACTCGTTCATTTAAACGGGCTATACAGTTGATCGTAGCGTGACGGAAATTATCACCCCCGGCCGCAACAGTCAAACTTTGTACCGTGATCCGCTTTTTTTTCTTTCTACCAAACGAACTTAATTACTCTTCAGTTCCCCGCAAGAAATACGTACGGCTTTTTCTTGGTTACTTATCCTCCTTGGACACGAAACACTCACTTTCACACGCAAGAAAAATGTATGCTTTGAAACATGTCTCGCCAATCTCACAAAAAGGACGAAATTCCGACCGGGACACGAGCGGTTCAGATGTGACGTTTGTATTCGCAGCATGACCTGCACCCGACTTACGACATTGCACGCAACTTGTGACACCGCTTGTTTATGGAGTTTATTTTGCGCACTCGACTTTCCGTTCTGAGTTTTATGTGCATTTAGTCATTCACTATTATTTCACTTTGCACGGATCTTAAAAATGTTATTTTCATGTCATCTCCCCTCTCTTGGTTGCAAAGACTTTCGATTGGACTGTCTAAGAAGCGAAGCAAGAGCTAGATGTCCACAATGATCAAGGGAGGAGTTCGTAAGGCTATTCAAAACTTAGATCGTTACGATGTTAACATAGTCAAAATTCGATCACAAAGAGGTGCAATAACATATCGAGTACCCCCAACGACGATTATTTGTTGCCCTCCCTAGCCACTTAGTGCGATTATTTTACAGATGACGGATAATTTATGAAACTTTGCGGGCATTTTTATTTCGGCTTTCTGAATTAGGGAATTGCAAATCTGAGTTTCTACCGTCTAATCGAGGTCGAACTACCCTCGCTAGTCTCTGGTCACTAATCACGCGGGACCTTCTTGTCAAATCAAAAATCGAAACAGCACCAGAAATGGGCACATTCTTCTGCCCGGATGTGCAAACCGAATCAATCAAATGACGCAGACACACCCTGCGGATCTCCTCCCTCTCCACGAGATCCAACAAACAACAAGTGGGTCGTTTTCCGTTTCCCTCAATATACAATCTCGAGCTGCGATGCACTGCACATTCGGTGACGACGACCTAAGGAACACATTGCATCACCAGGTTCACATGCCATCTTTAATGGGCGAGAGAGAGTGAGGTTAGCGTTATTCCCGGGCGACGACTCAGCGTCCGTCCAGCGACCGGCTTACATGAGCGAGAAAATATCCCGTGGCGGACGCAATCTCGATTCACACTGACGGTTCCATGTGCACCATTATAGTAATGGAATAAAGTAAGGGGGGGGGGAGCGATTATCATATCCCATTTGATTAATGCCCCAAAATGACAGAAGCTGTCGACTTCTCTAGCATAAATGGAGGTGCTTGAAAATTGCATCGCCCATGGCAGGAAGCTACAGAGGATTGCATAAAGCCCATTCCCATTTCTTGACTTTTGAGTCCCTTTCCCATCTCTGTCACGCTCCGTGGCGGGGCCTGGGACTGCGACAGAAGTGTTAAAGAAACTGCGGGGAAAATGGTGTGCACCATTTCTAGGGGACTTTTATAATGCCGGGTCGCTTTCACCAGCTTCGTTTCGCGATTTGTCCTGTTGTCACCTACCGAGCGAGTCCATGGCTCCCGGGTTCGTCAATGGGTTTCTGGAGAGCAGCACACGGTGTGCAACCGCTCAGGGCTCGTTCTCCCCCCAGCTCAAAGTTGCTTTAAAATCAGCGGAGATATTTCTTTCCGCAGATGGGTTGCTATCGTGGTTAAGTGTACGTTTTCGTAATGAATAGCTACTTGATGCACGTCGACATTGGAAAGTCCGGAGCCTTGTTTTCTAGCGAGACGTTCTGAATTGTAGAGATTTTTATCAGGTTCGGGTTAACACATCCAACTTCATCCGAGAGCTGGAACTTTTGAAATGAACACGTTTGTGCATTTGATTCATTTCTATGGAAAGGGGGGTTTATTCAATGGCGAGACTTGAATTCCAGATGTACATCACCTGCATCAGAATCTGGCTTAAGTGAAACTGAGGCCACAGATTCTGCAGCGGAAATTTGTGATGCGCGTGTTGCCTTGATTTTGTACCGTCAAGACTTGATATTATCGACCCACAAAAGACGCCAACTCTAGAAACCACCAGAATTTACTTCTACTTATAGCTAGATGCATCGTATCAGAGCCTCTACTCTTAAGACGCGTGGGCATTTGTCCTGTTAACATTTCGTTTACTCAGTAAGACCAGGACCAGAAGGGGTTTTCTTCAGCTGGGAAAGCAAAATTGCAAGAAATTGAAGGTGGGTTCTGGTGGAAGGGGTATCCATCTTCAAATCTGGGGAGGAATTCCAGGGGCAAGAGGATCTTGCCGAAACTATCATCCTCGTCCTGCGAGAAGTCCGAGCAGTCTGGTTCGAATACGTGGGAGGAATTTGCGGGCTCTAGCACCGAGTCTGAATCGAACACGTCGCTCTTGGCCGAACTCGCGTCCTCCTGCTTTATGATCGTGGCATCCTCGTTCGAAACATCCTCGAGAGTTGAGGGCGTGGTTGTTTTCTTAGTCACTCTGTGCAATGAATCATCAGCTTCGAGCGATCTCTCCTCGCTTCCTTTTGCTCTGCTCCTCAGTTTGTCTTTGAGAGAGAGGACCTGATCAACAAGCAAAACATAGACGAATTGATGATGAAATTGTAGCGAAAATGATCCCGAAGCCAACCAATCCCGAATCGAAAGAGGAACTAATCTCACAATGTGACTTGCCGGACCAGTTCTTCGACTAAAATCTCGCACGTTAAAGTCTGGCGCAATTGATATTTTACCAAATCTAGACCCATAAATGCTGCATTCCTCTATGTTGTTATCCTCCTCTCAAAAGGCAAAGATTGATTCAGAATGTCACCCCAACCATATTATGGATTTTATCATCTGACGTACCTTCTTGCAAGCTTTAATTCCCACGTGACATTGCTATATTCAATTGTTCATAAATTAAACTAGAGAACATTTCATTACCTCCCCTTTCAAATTCTCCTTTTCTTTGATAAGCTTGTTGTGATCAGCCTTGAGGCTCTCGTAGCGAGCTTTCAGCGAATCGAACTCCTTCTCCAGCTGCTTGGTCTTGTACCGGGCTCGCCGATTTTGAAACCAGATTGCGACCTGCCTCGGCTGCAGGCCGAGCTCCTTGGCAAGCTGGATCTTCCTCTCAGGCTCGAGCTTGTTCTCCACCTCGAAGTGCCTTTCGAGGAAGTGGACTTGGTCAACCGACAGTCGCCGCTTCTTCACAGGGGGCTGATAGCTTCCTTCGCAATAGTCCTCTTCGATGGTTTCTTCCTTCAGATCAATCTGTCGGAGGTACTTGGTATCTCCTCCTCCAGAAACGTCCTCAAAATTGACCATTGATTTTGAACCTGATATTTCGACAAAAGAAGAAGAGCATTACATCTAACATAATCAGCAAATTTACTGAAACCCACATCAATTTGAGGTAAGGAAACAGAGTGAGTGCACGGATGAAAGAACCCTCGCTTACTAGACTCAGTGGCACATTAAAGTCGGGGAAGATGAAACAACATTAGAGTAAAAAGTGAATCTTTGGACTGTTAATGTGATGTTTAAGCAGAAAGCTGGCATCTTCTCTTCAATAAAGTAAAATACACAACAGGGCCAGGGATCGCTCTGCTTTTCAAGAGGAAAAAAGAGATCAAGAAGAGGACTGGAGCGGAAAAGCAGCTTTGAACTTCTCCAGTTCTCCCAATAGATTAAGACCCAATTTGCCACAGCTTCCACAACCCAGTAGGGCTTGACGGATCGCAAACCAAAGAAAGAAAAATGTGCTTAATATACCAACGGAAACGAAACAACAAAAACCTGGAAGAGAATGAAAACCCAGAAAGCGACCCAGAGAAAATTCGCAGTTCCAAATGTACAGGCTAATTACCATGATGAGCGGTCGAAGAAGAAGGAACCCAGACGGACTCAAGAGCGTCAGAAGAACTTGGCATCAGCGTTTCTTCATTAGCGAAAGCGTCCGGGTCCGTGTCGGCAGAATAGGGTTCTTCACTGGCCATCATTTTTTTTTCTTTTGTTCCTCGTACCGTGCCTGTGAATTATGGACTTACGAAAGAGAGCATTAAGTGGCCGTGATCGTGGTTCCAAAAGCAAAAATTTTTTGCCTTTGTGGGACAACCTTGGGAACGTATCAGGCCTGCACTGGAGACTCCTATAAGAGGCAGTCGTGCGCGCGCGGAGAAGAGCCGAGTACTTCGCCCACAAGAGAAAGCAAGAATTGTGGTGTGGGGAAGTATGGGATTCGTTCTTTCTTTTCTTTCCTTCTTTTCTTTCTGGTTGAAGGAGAGCTCGAAAGCTGAGACCCCTTTCTTTCCTTCTTGCTTGCGTTCTCGATCTGTTGCTGTTTTCCTTTCTTTGAATCGAAAGAGGAAAACTTGATGTGGAGGAAGAGAAGAGGGGTGGAGAGAGAAATTCCTCCTTAGGAAGGAGAGGGTTGCAGAGTCTTTATATATTGACTAGCTTGTTGTAGGCACATTGGGCTATCTTTTCTCCTCGGGCAAAATCGACAGGTTTGGCGATTTTACGATTCGGCCCCTGCTGCTAACCCCTTTGGTTAGTGAAGAAATTAAGGTATGTGTAAAAAACACGGGGAAAGTTACTTTGATTTGTGTCGCTTGTAAGGGATAGAAAAGCGACCAACATGAGGACAAGCCGATTCATACCTTTGTCCATCTTAATGTTTTTCAACCGAACACGAGAAGCCAAACTCATCCCAAAAAGATTAGCTAAATTCTACAGTAATTATGTCAAGATAGACCCTGATTGTAATTGGGTCAACATCTAGTATTCAAGGGTCTCGAGTTTTATATCGCACTCAAAGGTTATCACAAATTCACGATGGCGCATTAAATAATTGCACCCATTGGTTTCTCAAGAAAAACGAACATCCAATATCGAGATGGGAACGAGACAAAAACATTTGCACACGAGAGATCCATCGCTAATCAAACTGAAGATTTCTTAAACTGTATAAGCACAAGTCTTGTCGAGGCAAATGTCACGTCAGGTCTCGATCATCTCGTCAAATGTCGAGTTTGGTAAAGCTAGTCCATAGTTCTTAGACGTTAAATCGGGCCTAGTAGTTATCGCATTAAGTCCCGATCATCTCGTCGAATGTCGAGTTTGGTAAAGCTAGTCCCTAGTTCTTAGACGTTAAATTGGGCGTGGTAAGTACAAACCAATGTCTTAAGCAGCATTTGAGCTAATAAAGTGGCTCGTGGAAGTGACCACGAGCACTGCAACCATCTCAATCAACAGGCCTCCGTTGCTATCTTTAGCAAATCCGTAATCATTTGACAATGAGATAACGATCATTAAAGGCGACACCTTTCCTAGCGAAATTGAAGGATGATCAATGAAGAACCGGATGATTAGTTGAGCTATAAAAGCTCGTGATTAACATTCATGGGTTTCATTGCATTAAATCCTTCTCTCCCTTGGGAATAAAATGGACTAGGGGCAAGGTCGTAAAGTGGGGAGGGTGTAGGGGGTGTGTAGATGACAACGAGGTGGGGGGAGAAGACAAAAGCAACCCGTCCAATCAATCGCTATCGAGGGGTAGAATCGTAATTGCATCGGGGGGAAATTGAAGGCGATGACTGATCGCCCCCCCCGCTCCCTACCCTGCCTACGAGCTATGATCCCTTTATTTTCCTTTGTTGGCCACGACCTATGCTCTTTAATCAAGGGATATGATTTTGACAAAAAACAAATTAAATTAATAAATAAAATTAAGGAATATGATCAATGGGGGGATGATTCTCGGGTTCGTAATAAATTGTAATATTTTTTTTTGGTAATTCTAATATAAGTGTAAAAATACATAAAATTTACAGGTTTTATAGGCAAATGATCGAGAATTTACCCTTTTTGGCGATCTAATGACGGCCGTCGTCAAGGATCTGGAAATTCGTTCTCCAGGGTGCCCTTAAAAACATTTCGTGAAATTTCTTCCTTTCTTTCTGGGTGATGCATTTGTTCCCGTCCAAGTCCACACAATAATTCCTTTTTTTTTAAGCGATCTATAATCATTCAGGTATCGGAATCTCTCGGCATCCCTCTTTGAGGCTATCTTGATTACCACATAAAGTTATCGTGATATAGAAATAGAAGTTGCAATTTACATTTGTATAAAAGCTAGACTAAAAATGAACCTTGATTGTGATAACACGTAATGAGAGATCAATCTCGGGGGGCCATGGTCAAGTTCCATTTTTGGAGGATTCTTTAATTTCTTTTAGTATATATATATCCATCTAATTTGGAAATCCATAGCATCATGTACGTTGTAATGAAGGATGGTCAGTCATGACACAAGAATTTTAAACTTTTGCTTGTTTTTCACAGTTAGATACCATAATTTCTTTTCGGTTTAATCAAGTGTCTCGACTTTTTACATCAAGCTCGATGCGACGCTTTTGCTCAGTGAGGCGCCTGTCATTTGTTAAAATAAAATAGGAAACCATAAGCCATATTTAAAAATAAAAACATCCTCAAATTCTTCTCCTGGTATTTCCAGAGAGGCAGAGATCAAGTATTTGGCTGGTTTTACATGGTTAATTTACTCCAAATTTCCTTTGTGCATTGTCTACAGTGGGAATTTCTAAAAAAGGGTATGATTGAGGAGTATCACATATAACTATTAAGCATTCCTTTTTTTTTTTAGCAACGGGTGTCTGGAATTTTTCGAGCGCACGATCAATTCCCACTTTATATTGAGATATACCACGAGACACAAAAAGTCGATCGAGAGCATGACAATCTTTTATTCCACACATGTACAGTAATTTTCGGACTATCACAGGCCCCGTGCTCGTAAGGCGGCCCCGCCTCAGGTGAATGCGCAAATTTTTTCATTCGAACCTAGGTTTAAAAGGAGGGGGACAAATATTCTCATCATTCGAGCAATCCCTCGAAATTCTAGACAAACAAACTCTAGAAGTAACATATTGATTTTCCAAACACTGATTGCGCGCAAAATAAGAAGAAGTAATACGTCGAAAAACCGCAATTTTTTTCTTGTTTACCTCGTTAATTAATCAGCAATTTGGAGGGCATCTATTAATAAAAATCACTGTGGAAACAAGTACAGAGGAGGCTTTCATTTCTCCTTTATTTCTTTTGCAGACCTTTCCCGACTCGATCGGCCAAGGAGCCCACCCGCCGCATCACCCCGCACCCAGTTTTGAATCGCTTCCCCCAGACGGCCGCTCAATTCCCGGTCGGATACGACCGAACCGCGACAGCGACACGGTGGAATCCCGGCGTCGCGTTTGAAAAGCAGTTTTTTCACAGTGCATCAGAAGCCCCATCCGAATCATCAAAACAACCGAGGCGGCAGTCGGTCCGAGGAAATGAAAGACGGAGCAACTTTCGATACCTCAAGAAAAGGGAAGGGGGGGAGAGGGAGAGAGGGAGAGAGAGAGTCTGCTCGACTTTATGGAGTTGTTTTTAAGAGCTCGTGCAGGACGATCGTTTGCCTTGAGGCGATGGCTTTGCATAGAAGACAAAGCAGATCGACTTTAGACGACGAATAGTTTTTGGGTCTCTGGTGAGGACCATCCCAACCTGCGCTGTAAAAAGAAATCAAAAGATGATGCTGGGAGGCATGCCGGTCATTGGGTGGAAACTGGCCCTTTTTGGTAGTGGTGGGTGGGGAAGATGTGGAGCAAGTGAGCTCGGAAACGTCAGGAAAATGTCCACCGACGCTCGTGGGTGCGCAGAAACATCGTTCGAACGTTAAGTGGGCGGTCGTCGTGATGTCGAACGGGGACGTGGCGTAATCGAAATGGTCTAGAATCACCGCCCGTTGAATGGATGATACAACGTACATACACAGGTCTTTTCTTCGAAAAGACCTCGTAAAGATAAGAGAACGAATTCTGTTGCCTGGTAATGCAATGATGGTACAAGGTTATCGTCATTCTTTTCTTAGCTAATGTTAGACGTGTAGGTTGTAATTTCAAGGAAACGTATTTTATGCTGTGCATAACAATCATTCTGTATCAAAAAATAAATTCTGCTCATAAATGATTCTTTTTAATTCTGTGTTCGAAAATAATTTCTAAACATTTAAAAGTTTTTAGTAATTGTCTAAAATTTCTATTCTTAGAATAGAAAAAAAACAGAAATGCGTTTGATAACTACACAAAATGTCTTTTTATTAATAATATTTTTTATTTTTTAATATATATTTTTTTATTTCCCTTCCCTTTCTTGGCCAAGGCCGGTCGCCGTCGTGGCAGCAAGCCCCTCTCGCCTGCCTTGGCTTGTGGCTAGTCGCCAGCGGGTGGCGAGCGGCAGGCTGAAGAATAACAACAAATCAAAAAAAAGAAGAAAATCAAGAAGAATCAGAAATAGAAAAATTGTTCTAGAATCAAGAAGCTACTTTTTTTTCTTCTTGATTTTGTTCCAAAACTGATTCTGGGAACAATTTTTTGCAAAATTGTGCCCGGGCACAAAAAATATAACAAACGGATTTCTGCTCTCAAACTGATTCTGGGAACAAAAGTATATAAATCATTACTATTTGACAAGTTGCCAAATAGGCCCTTAGTAACCTTTTCTGCTGTCCCAAGAAAAAAAAAAGAAAAAATAACACAGATGGTTCGTGAATTTTAGTCTAATGTATAATGTGATTTTTGAAATTTTAATTTATTCAATGTGATCCCTAAACTTTGGCCTAATATTCAATATGGTTCCTCGACGTTTGGTACATGCTCAATTTAAAATTAGGGACTAAATTGAACATTTTCATGTAGTTCAGGAATTATATTGAATATGTACCAAACGTTTAGGGCTTATATTGAATATTAGGTTAAATTTATGGGATAAATATGGGATAAAGAATCACATTACATACTGGGCCAAAGTTCATGGATCGTCTGTGTCATTATAAAAAAAAAAAGCCTCCATGAATCCGAACCGGCCCATATGGCATTTTCGGGTCGGGCCCATTGGGCTCTGCACCAGCATCGGCATCGGCCGAAACAGCAGCTGAAGCACGTCGGCTTTCGCTTTCGCTTTCACGTTCACGTTCACGTTCAGATCCCTCCAGCACAAATTCAGTCGCAGGGAGAACTCGACGTGCATCTCCGAGCAGGTGAGGCTCGCGCTCGCTCATCTCCGCGCTCTCCTCGACCGGCCGGTGCGCATTTTCGCCGTCGCCGAGCTCAGATCGCGTCCTCCTCTTCGCGGCTTGCGCTTCGGTTTACGCTCCGCGAGATTGGTCGCCGATCCTCTATCCGGGGCTCCGATTTCGGTACGCTTCACAGGCGCAACCGCATTTGGTTTAGATCCGGTTGGATCCTCTGGCGCTTCTGATCTGTTCTAGACGCTCCTTTAGTATCATTTGCCCTGTGAATAGTTTTTTTGCTGCTTTTGATCTTCGTTCTGCTTCGGTCTGGGTTAGCGGACTGTAGATGCTTTGCTTGCTACAATTCCGATGCGCACGGGCGTGCCTGTTGACCTTCTTAGTCAAATTAAGAGTGTTGGAGATGAGGATGCTTAAGGGAGTTGGAGATCGGGCTTTGGTTGTTACCTATTTTTTTCCCACTGGAGCGGAGCAGATGCTGGGTAGCCATTGATGGGCGCTCGATATGAGTTCATTTGAGCTAAGTAATGTTTGAAGTCAATTCTCTTTGATGTATTCTGCGGAGGATGCATGCTCTGGCTAATTTTGGGCAGATTAGTAGATAATCTATATCTAATTGAAATTGGCATTGGGTAGGCTACCGATCAACCTAAACCAAAAGGCGTCCACTGCCTATGATTAGATGCCGATTGACGATAACTGGATGAGGCGACACCTCTTTGAAGCACTAGATTATGCAAATTAGTACGTGCCTTTTACTATTGGTCTGTAAACCTGACAGATGTCCTGTCTTCTTCTTCTCAAGGTGCCAGGATACTTACATCTGCCAAGCTTCATCATAACCTTCAGGCCCCGATATTTTAGCAGCATTTTGCTGTCCAAGCAATGAATTTTCTGCTGCGGCCCTCACCAACTGTTGCTGCCGAACAACCGAGTGTCAACGGAAGCAATACCGACATGCATAAAATGTCAAGACCTGTGACGACTTTAGAGGGTCTGATAGCTGAAGATTCGTTTCCACCGTTTGATAGCGCTGAGGATTCTGGCGGGGAGGCTGCTAGATATGAGGATGTGAGCATTGTCGGTTCAGGTACAAGCAGTGATGCTTCTCTCCTGGGGAGCCATTCAGATGTTTCTGAAGAAGAAGGATGGATAACCATACCGTCCAGTAAGTCCTAACCATCACACTAGTTCTTTTAAAGTATATTGTTTTGCATGACACTAACTTGAACAAGCACACAAATTTTTTTTATTGCCATGTATGAGCTTACGTGTTCAAGAAGTGCCATCCTTCACTTTCAATGATCTTTCAGCATGTATTATCAAGAAGAGTTTTGCTTCTCGTTTAGTCTAATGCTTGCTGAAGATTTCAAGAAATTTTTGAAAGTTTTGGACTTTCATTTGCCTCATGGAAAGGGCATTGAACGAGAGTGGGAAAAAAACATTTAATGAGATATTGAGTGCCACTTGCACCTGATGAAAAGGCGTGCAAAGATATAGTGTAGCTCAAATGACTAGGGATTTCAAACAAGGTCCACCTTATGAAGTACATCCTCGGGACTTAGTCCTATATCCATTGCGCATGTACACATCGATATAAATGAGATGAGCAACCTGTCTTTCTTTCTTGATATAACCCTAGGTCTTTAGACTCATTTGATTATTTGGATATGGACCATGGAGGGTAGTTTCATTCCCATTAGTTGACGTGTGTGGCAAAGTGAAATGAATTTTAATCAGTACGAAGTTCCAAATTAATGCCTCCCTAGTTACTGCATTTTTGTAATAGCAGGCAATTGTGGGTTTGAATTATTGCCACTCGTTTGATAAATTCCAGACCTTATATATAGTATGTAGTAAAAAAGAAACACAAGAGTAACTTGGAAAAAAAATAGTTCAAAAGTTAGCCTTCTCTTGCATGCGATTGAGACTTTTACATCTTTGTACAGCACTCTGTTAAGATTTAGAAAAAAATTGTCTCTGATTAAATTTTTCATCTTGTTAAACTGAATTTTGTAAAGTTATAGGCTTAATATTCTAAGATACATGTGACATTTAAGAAAATTTGGAAGTGTCCAATCTGATTCCGTGTCATTATTAACTGGAAGTGAGATTGCAATTTTTGGTTCCACATCTATCATCCGGACTCCTCCTTTCCCATTCTCCTGCATATCTGCTAATTCAACAAGGCATATTCTGATAACATGAGATGGAATGTCCTGCAATTATGTCATTGACTAAGAGTCTACGAATGAGGTGGCAAACATTTAACCATATCAAAGTTATTTCGGATAACTAGTGTGAGGAACATCATCTTGCTGACCTCCTACATTGCTTGAAGTTCTTGTTAACTGAAGCTTTTATCCTCTACCATGATTGACACATCAAAGCTTCCCAGATTTATTGATTCTCTTGCATCGATTCTTAATCTCCTCATGCAGAAAAACTCGCTGAGAATTGGATTGATGCTCAAGATGTACATTCATTGCGCTCTTTGGGCCGTTCTTTTGTTTTTCCAGGTATCTGAATTTGTAGTAATCTTTCTTCAGCTCATGTGGATATTGTACTCACTGTGTTGAAATCAACTTCATCCAGGTGAACAGATTCATGTGTTGGCATGTTTGTCAGCAAATGAGCAGGATACTGAAATTATTACTCCCTTCAAAGTTGCTGCCGTTATGAGTAAAAATGGTATTGGACAGAGTGGCAGAAAGGTGAATGGACTTCTTGGGGATGGCATGGATGCAGTGTCGGATAATGCTGAAGTGTATGCAGATGGTCAAGATATAGAGCAGAATGGTGTAAACCAATTAAAAGGGAATTCTGATGCTCAAAAGGACTTTACTGCTGGTGAATCTCTGCTTAGAATGGAAGACCAAAAACGAAAGACAGAAACGTTACTGCAGAAATTCAAAAGTTCTCATTTTTTTGTCAGGATAGCTGAGTCAAATGAGATGCTTTGGTCAAAGAGAGGAGCTCATAAGACGTCTTCTCACACTTCTGTCAAGGAAGATCAGAGTTCTACCGCAAATGAGAGCAGCATTGCAAAAGATATGTCACAGCTCAATGCAATTATAGATAAAGGGAATTTTGAAGCCAATGTCTGTGGTGGAGTGGCAAGGAATACCGTTCAATGTCATTCTCTTGCTAATGGGGATGTAGTGGTATGTTTGACAAGTCTCCTAGATTCCTAATATGTTTTTCTGGTCGTGTTGCTTCTTAGATAATTGGAGAAGTTAGATATTTTTTCACACATCGATGGAATAGGAATTATGTCTACCTTGACAGTCATCCCGTCAAACCAAGCTTCATTCAAGTCCAAAGCACGATAAAATATGCTTCAATTAAAGGATTGGTTGTCGGACTTGATTTTTTTAGGGCCTTTGAGATTGTGAACTAGGCCTTGTATGCGTGACATGCCCCTCCACTATAATTCCTTACTTCCGTTTTGTGCTAACATAAATTATAGTAGCGCCAGGATGGTTAGCACATACGCAATATGCTTCTCCTCCTCCCCGGGCAAACATTTCAACCCTTCATTTGGTCTGTGAACCCTACACAATGATCTCTTGGTAATTACTAACTTTTCCTGAAACATACACAGGAAGTTTTTTATTTTAGTGTTATCTTTTTCATGGTGTGCACCAATCTCCAACTTACACCAGAACTTCTGGAAGCTGTCCCTGTGATTTTTTTATCAGTGCCATATATGACATGCTGGATGGATTAACTACTGGAACTAGCTAGTTCAATTGGTCATTTTCATTCTGTTTCTTCTTTGGAAGGATGCAGGTTCTTCTCCAAGTGAATGTTGGCGCTAATTTGTTGGAAGATCCTGTCCTCGAGATTCTTCAATTTGAGAAGCATCAGACCAAAAATGTGTCTTCCCATAGCAGGGATGATGTCTTTCATGCAAATCAGGAACCTTGTGGAGAGCTATTGACTTGGTTGCTTCCCTTGGACAATACTCTTTCTCCACCAGCTCGTTCGTTATCTCCCCCACCTTTAATTACCAATCCTGGAATTGGCAGTACATCTCAGAGGCCCAACCTTGCAGGCACCTCTGGCTCTCAGCTCTTCTCTTTCGGCAATTTTAGAAGCTACTCCATGTCTGCAATTCCCCAAACCACTGCACCACCACCGGCACCTGTCACGACGCCTAGCTCTAAGCCCAAATTTGAACTTGAAGATTGGGATCGGTTCTCATACCAAAAATTTGTGAAGAACCAAAAGACTGATAAAGAGGAGCTTTTATCTTTTAGAGGTGTCTCACTGGAACCAGAGAGATTTTCTGTTTGTTGTGGGCTAGAAGGTGTATATATACCAGGAAGAAGGTGGAGGAGGAAACTTGAAATTATTCAACCCATTGAGATTCACTCTTTTGGTGCTGACTGCAACACCGATGATCTCCTTTGTGTGCAGATAAAGGTGTAACCTCTGCCTCTAACTGAATCATGTTATAACTAGCATGTTATTTCTTATAGACAACTGTATACCTTGTGATGTGTTTTATGAAATCATATGAATCGGAGGATTCTATGCTAATGCTTGAACTCACTACTGCAGAATGTTTCTCCAGCACATGTACCAGAGGTTGTGGTGTATATAGATGCTATAACAATTGTGCTTGAGGAGGCCGTGAAAGGTGTACCCCCACTATCCTTACCCATTGCATCTATTGAAGCTGGAGATGAGCATAGTTTGCCAAATCTAGCTCTCAGGTTTTCCTTACAATGCCTATCTCTTTGTGCCATTAATTTCTTGTGGTCATAACATTTCTGTGATGGTCATCCTTTTTGCGATTGGCGCAAAATGATAAGTGAATCTGCTATTCAGTAGAGAACTTGTCTTGTAGGATTCCTAAACTATTATTCTCAATCACGCTCCAATGTGTGCTCTAGAAGAAAAGTACACGCTAAAAAGGAAGATTTTGCCTAATCATTAAGTGACAGCATGCAGAAATGCTTTGCGGCTTTTCAAGCTTGTCTCACGTCTTTCATTGAAGTAATGCTCGTTCAGTCAAATAATTTTGGCTGATAAGTTGTGCGAATGATTAGTAGATAGCCAAAGAGATGCCTATGCTGGCAACAAGGTTGTCAACTGGGTACGTTGGGGCCACAGACCATTTTTAACTGGTCAAACTGGGTCAAAACTGTTTCTACTTGTTCACCTAGGTAGTTTCAGCTCAGAGAAGAAATGGGCTTAGATTGAGGTAAGAACCCTTGACCTGGCGACATGGATTCATCAGAGGTTGGTGCTCCGTTGATATAGCTGCTATAGCTTCTATCAAAGGATCACCTTACTGCCATTGCAAATTAATTTTCCCTATCTGGTCGGCTGCAATGTGGGGCTTGCTGTTCCCTTTGGACCACCATGGTACCAAACTTATAGTGAGATTGCATCTGATGTCATTTCTCTTGACGCAGTACCAAAACGACAATATAAAATAACGCTTGTTGGTTCAAACTCTTAGGGTGGGGTTGGACCAGCATGTGGACCCTTGATTGTTTCGTCTCTGTCCAGTTTCAAAAAGTACTGGCTTTCAGACTCTTCTGAGTTTCACCATACTAATCTGGTCATGCAAGTGAGAATATTTAAGACCATTTTTTTTGGACAATGAAATGTCAGCCGGTTAAATAAATTTAAATGCTATAATTTTTTTTCTGGTTAAATGATGGCATGAGGTTTTTGACCATGCAGAGTTCGGTAATCGCTGATGAATTTTAGACATTTAAATTACTACTTTATTATAGATCTGTACTCCCATCTCCTTATGTAGAGTCATTGATTTTCATTGCAGGAGAGGTGAAGAGCACTCTTTCATTCTTAAACCAGCAATTTCTGCATGGAAGAAGTTTAGTGCTCAGGATCGAAAAGGTACTCAGTCGTCACAGCTTATGGGCGGAACTGCATCAACTCTGCGAGTTTCCTCTAAAATTATTGAAGGGAAGAGTAGTCCTTCAGCATCCGATCACTATGCAGTAATGGTATCATGTCACTGCAACTACACTGGTACTCATCATGCTTTCGGATTAATTTTGCTTCTCAAACTCTCATAGAATTTTTAACTGCTTCATTTATTTGAACTTCCTTTTCTTTTGCATAATTTACGTGCTCTATGCAGAATCAAGATTATTTTTCAAGCAGCCGACAAGTTGGCGACCTCGTATCTCGAGGGATATTATGATCTCTGTTGCTTCTGAGATGTCAAGAGAATGTCCTGGACCAAATGGCGTGGTCCCGCAGTTTCCGGTGCAGGTGTGACATAATCTGAGGAACTCTTTATTAAATCAACCGTTTGTTGACACTTACCTGAATTATTCCAATTCCAGGTTCTAACACTCCAGGCCTCAAACTTGACATCAGAAGATCTAACTATGACAATTCTTGCACCAGCTTCATTTACCTCACCTCCTTCTGTACTCTCTTTGAATTCCTCGCCCACGTCACCTGTCAGCCCATTTTTAGGGCTTTCTGAAGTTGCTGGAAAATACAGCAGCCACGCACATGGCTCTACAGTGCAGAAGTCAAGTGTAGTGGCTCCTTCATTAGAAAATAAGAGCGACGTTCACAGTGAAACCAAATTAGTATCTTTAAATGAGCAGGCTTCCCCAGTATCAGATGCTATTTCAACTTCCGGTTTCGGTTGCACACATTTATGGCTGCATAGTAGAGTTCCATTGGGGTAATCCTTCAATTCACTTATACTTTATTTCTTCCCATTATTAGTCACAGTGGTGATTGAAAGAGTCCTCATTTTAATCTCAGGTGTGTACCCTCTCAAACAACGGCGACCATCAAACTTGAATTACTTCCTTTGACTGATGGTATAATTACGTTAGATACTCTGCAGATTGATGTGAAGGAGAAAGGTAACTTCATTATCTCACTCTCTCCTTGCCTTTTGATGCATGAGTTGTCGAAAGGAAAGCATAACATGGCCATTATGGCACCTTTACTTTGTGTTTGGCGGTACAATTGCTAGCAATGTCTTGATAGGGCATGTCGCTTAATAACCAGACTTTGGGAATCTTGTGTGGAGAACGAAAAGCACTGTATGGGTATTTATAAGTCTTTGCAGTGGTGTCATGCATTTATCAGGTGCTTCTTGTTGCCTGCTTGACATTTGCTGAGCATCTAATATTACTGTTGGGAACTTCTTGGGGCCCATTTGGCAACGTGCCAAACAGTGAAAATTTCTGTTCTTTTGTTCTCAAAAATAGTTTGGGAACAGAAATGCGTTTGGTAAAATTTTTGTTCCCGGGCACATTTTTGCAAAAATTTGTGCCGAGAAACAGTTTTGGAAGAGAAACAAGAAGTAAAAAAAAGTTGCTTCTTGTTTCTCGGCACAATTTTGAGAATCAGTTTTTTTTTCTTATTTTTCTTATTTTTCTTTTCTTATTTTTGTGTTGTTCTTCATTGGGCTGGGCCGGCCGCCGGCGATCGGCCACAGCCCAGGGCTGGCGAGGGCGTGTGACGCTCTCGCCGGCCGCCGGCGGAGGCGAGGGTCGCCCTCGCCGGCGAGGGCCGTGACGCCCTTGCCGGCCCTGGGCTGTGTCCGGTCGCCGGTCGCGCCAAAGAAGAAAATGGGTAGAAAGAAAAAAAAATAAACAATTCAAAATATTGTTAAAATATTATTTGGGAACAGAAATTTTGTGTAGTTACCAAACGCATTTCTATTCTTTTCTACTCTAGAAATAGAAATTTTGGACAGTTTATCAAACGCCTTTAAATATTCAGAAATTGTTTCCAAGCATAGAATAAAAAAAAATCATTTATGTTCAGAAATAGTTCCCAGGCACAGAAAGGTATTCATGCGCACCCTTGGTGAACGTTGATGTGAAGATCGAGTGTACTCATACTATGTTGTGTAGCCGTCCTCTGTCTTGCCCTTGGATTCAGATGAGACTTGAAGATCCTATTTATCTGCTTCTTTCGAAATTCGCAGGTCTTACGTACATTCCAGAGAACTCACTGAAGATAAATGCCACTTCCAGTATTTCCACGGGGATTATTTAGAATCCATATACTACAGACGGTTGTTCTTTCACACCCCTTATAACCGAGTGAGAAAATTCAAGATTCGGCGCCGAGCCATCAGGTAGTTGCATGGCGTGTTCACGCTATCGACGTGTAGCCTGATATGTGCCTCCTTGTTCCATTGGCGCTTCGGATGGTGTGTCGCTGTATTGAATTGAATATGAAAATGAGTGCATTTTGGATGTATCGCTTGGGATCACGAGTTGTATAGCAGGATATGAGGAGAAAAGCATTCTTTGTAATACCCCATGGTGGGATAGGACTTGGCATTGTAGATGATGAACTTGAGAGTGCGTGGATAGTTACCTCATTGCAGTAATATCTCTGAGAGACGGAATGACAAATAGCAAAGAATACTCGATTCTTGCCGTTCGGCTTCGAATCTCCAGGATCTCTTCTTTTCAGTTACTGGACTTTTCTTCTTTATTTGCTCGGATCGATTGCTGATGGACGGAAGCGGCATTTGTCCGCGAATAATGGATGAGCAGAAGTTTTGCGATTCGAGTGCTGTTGTCTGTCTATGGAGTGCGTAAGTTTTGTAAGGAGTTTGAAGACCGTTATGCAATTACGAGGAAGATATACAGTTGCCTGCTGAATTCATGTTTGTTTATAGTGAATGAAAGGGCCAAAATCAATAACGAAACTACGACTCCGGATGTTTTACAAAGAAATCGCGTTTGTCGTACTACTCGCAAGAGTAAATAGCTATCAACTTGTTATGCTCGTCCATCGTGCCCTGCTTATGCTACTAAACACAATTTTTGGTCATAGATTCTAAACTCAATTGTTTATTAACTCGCATATAATGTCTTTATAAATATAATCAAACCTTGAAGTTAAGGATGTGTCGGGTTTATTACATTAATAGTACATTTATGTCGCGAAAAAACGAATTATTTGAAAAATACTTTTTATAAAAATGATCACTCGAATAATTTGTAAAAATAAATAAATAAAAAATATGTTCATCGTTCCTAAAATTATTTTATCGATAACGAAAATATTATTAATTGGTTAATTATTTGAAATAATATAAGCAATCATATTAAAAAAAAACATTTACATTGTTTATTTTTCGCAAAGGAAGAATTTAATTGCCCAGTTTCCCATTCATTTACGAGACGAGTGTGGTGGCATCTCAAGACTTACCGCACGCAGAAACAGCGAAGCGCAGCGGAAGAGGAAGAAGAAGCAGAAAGCGCGAGCTTCGTCTCCTTCGTAGCAGCACATCCATCTTCTTCTTATTCTTCTTCTTCTTCAGAGAGAGAGAGAGAGAGAGAGAGAGAAATGGCGTGGAGAGGGCAGCTGTCGAAGAACTTAAGGGAGCTCAGGTTCCTCTTTTGCCAATCCTCCCCCGCCAGCTCCCCCGCCAGGTTCGTGTTTCCTTTTGCCCTCGCCCCTCACTCCGCGTCGTTGAGTTCGTCCGTCGATCGTTCACGTGTTTTGCGGGTTCGATTTGGTGGTTTTGTGGGGGTGGGTTATTAGGTCGTTCGTGGAGAAGAATTACAAGGAGCTGAAGACGCTGAACCCCAAGCTCCCCATCCTGATCCGCGAATGCCGCGGCACCGAGCCCCAGTTGTGGGTCAGATACGGTAATTGCGCCTTTCGCCCCCGGGCAACTCCCGTTCAGTTTAATGTGATGTGCAATCCTCAAGAATTCGTAGTATTTCGCGTGCGTTGCCGTGCGAGAAATTCGACTCGTCGTCGGGTAAGATTAAGGTCGAATTTTTGTGGCTAAATTGTTCGGGCTTCCTAGATTGACAGCTGGGTGTACTTGTGTTTAGAGCGTGTACGCGCTGAATTGGTGGGTCGGCGGTCGGAATTTCGTGGTTAGTGATGGATCGGGGCAGGCATTGTTTGGAGAAGACGAAACTGGCTAATTTGTGATTAGAATAGATGATAGCCCGACATGCTGCCTCCGTGGGTTGTAGATCGGGGCATTTTGGACGATGGAGCCGCTGCCGGCTTGCCATTACATTTGTAGATGCGTTCCCTCTTCTAAATGATTTTGTGGGTTGCTCCGCCTTGGTGCCTCTTATTGAAATCTTTATATATGCTACACGGGAAAGGAGATTGGAATTGCTTACCATTTTGCTGTCGGTACTTGGTAGATTTCCAAATGCAAGTTGATTCGGTTGTCTTTCTGAGGGAACTTGTGGCCTCTGTCTCGTGCCAAGTTAGTTCTACTTGTTGGTTATATAACTTTGTAGTGAAATGTCCTGGAACTTGAAGGTCATTAATGCTGCAGATTATGACTTGGAGAATTGCATGGAATTTTGAATGAAGCTAGAAGTACTTTAATGATTGGCCCAATAAGTGCCTTGTACTTTTTGCTAATTGTCTATTGGCGGTTGATATTGTGGAGCAACTTAACAAGGGGAATTCTTGGAGTTGTTGATTACAGCTCTTGAAGTGGTTGAATGATTTTTTGAAGTTACTACTGACCTTTAGCAGTTCCTTGGAAAGATAGTTCCCAAGTTTTGCCATGTATGAGGTAGAAATCTGTCAATTTAATCGCTATCGACCACTATGGTATATCTAGTCATTTCATCTTGCAGAAGCTTTTCTGCGGTTGGGATTTCTCTTCATCCTTTGTCTCACCTTTACTTGCTATATGTGCAAATATGAAACTGCATTTACCAAAGTTGTGTGAGTTTTGATGTCTCATCTTCCCTCTTTCTTCTTCATTAGAAACTTTTTGACAGGCTTTATATGAGAATATCAAACAATAACTTGGTACCCCATGTTAATTTTTTCTTTTCAGTTGGTTTTTTTGTATGAATAACCAAAACATGTAGAGAACAGGTTGACAGAGATGATTATCTCTCATCATGGCACGACAACTAACTTCAGTCGATGCCACTGTTATCCTCTAATCGATAATAGTGGTTTGCTGACTAAAGGATTTCTATGAATCCCATGTATTGCCCAAATTTCATGCCATATTATGTCAAGCTTGTTGTTTTCAATGTGTTCTTGTATTTAAGTGTGCGGCTTGTTGGGTTATTGATGTTGTGAAACAAGCTAGGGCATGAACAGCAAAGAAGTACTCTAACAGAGTATCGAAGTCCTTCTTTTAATTATAATTTAAGTATGATGAACCGTGCATTAAGAGAACATGGTTTCAATCTCAGTATAGAGGAGGTATGCCATAGACACAACCAAAAGGAAATCGGAAAAATTTAAATTCAGTCAGACAGCTTATTAATCCATTATGGAACTATGAAATTTTCTTTTTTGAGAAGCAAAGCAAAGATGACAATTCTGCTTTTATGATAAAAGGTTTAGCTTGGTATCTTAAATATCACTCCTAATCAGCACATCTTATGATAATAATTTTAGCTTTTTAAGTGACCCCGGTGATTTACCGGCTGTAGGTGCCCAATTCCTATCCAAAGGAAGTTTTGCCTTTATCTTCTGTTTGTGTTCCTTTCACTTCTTGCCTTAATTGAGTATTCCTGTGAAACCATTAACATATGTAATTTCTTGCTTAATTTAGACTTCGGTGTGGAGAAGGGCATCCGTTTGGATGGTTTGAGCGAGGAGCAGATCTTGAAGGCACTCAAAGAATTTGCAAAACTGTAGCCCGATAATTTTGGTTGCGCCATCCTGAATGAAATAAATCATTTTCTGTGAGGACCATCCTGTTAACTGTTTGTCCTTTCTGGGATGATTGCCGGGTGTTGGAACTTTTCTGTTATTGATCTGTTTGCAGAATCCATCTGAACATCTGCTGCAAGTTCAACAGATATGGGTTATGGCTAATTGAAAATGGTCTTTTGGGGACTCAAGCTTGGTCCATGATCTTGATTAATGTGCAGCTTAAACTTGCTTGTTATTTGAATTATCTCTCTTATTTACTAAGGTACGGCCGGTTGGGCTGTCCTGCTGCCAAATTCAGCAAAAGTAGCTTCTCAAGGATGAACGTCTGATGTACTACAGCTTACCTTGAGGTTAATAAGCAAGCGCAGCTTTTTCAACCTCTGCCGAAGAGCCTAAGGAAGAACGTGAACCCGCATGGAGTAACTTAGTTATTTTAGCCCACAAAGGATGCTTCACAGGAAAATGCAATTCGCCAAGGATTGAGAGTAGATTCGTTTTAGTTCAGCTTTTGAGTGGATGACAAATCAACAGGGGCAAAAAAAGGCTTCTAAATCTCTTCCCGCCTCATTTATCTTCGAACCGTCCACTTACTCTGCTATGTCGCAGGAGAGCAATGCTAATGTATTCGTGTACTGAGACGTGCACCATCTGACTTGACTTAATACGGGTGACATCTTTGTTTACGTATCAATTAGGCCTAATTTATGGATATATTTGAACTATCAACGAATTCCTAGAATTTTAGGCTGGACCGGGCTGTATTCTTGCATCTTATGAGATGCAATGACTGATCAAGCGGCTCGACTACAAGGAATCGGCGGAGGAGAAATTTCGCGTTATGTATGGTAATTTCTCCGACATTCGTAGTTCACCAAAAGGAAAAAGGGTGGGTTTCCCCCCTCGGAACTCCCGCAAGAGCTCGCAGCGAGAGAAACTCCCACTTCATAATAGATGATTCATTATTATCTTAAAGGAACTCTCAACAGCAATCGGAGCTCTCCACGGACGAGGAATCCTAAGGAAACGAGAACGCGATTTGAAAAAGGTCGCTGAATCGGTCGCAAAAGGTTGTCCTGTTTCTTCTCCTGGCGACAACATAGTCCATTGGTCGCCATCCCTAGAAACAAAAACCTCGCAGGCTCCTTTTGGAGTTACTAATCCTAGTAGCAAACGCCACATCGCATTTCTGTTTTTATTGTCTCGTCGCTTGTTCGCCCGTGGGTCTTCATTGCTCAAGGAAATCAGGCAAAAAAATCAGGAAAAACAGAGAAATTTAGCAGCGTCCCCTTTGAGGGGTATGACTCTTTACTATTCTCTTGCGCTCCCTTGGGATTTTAGACAGACCAATGATTAGTTTCGTCATATGATAAATAGGAACTTGATTTATAATTCTAGGTAAGCAAGCCACTTGACTGAGAAACCGAACAAGATATTCTCGAGCATGCTTTCCTTCTTTCTCTGGAGGTGATGTGATGGCTGTTATGGTACTACACAGAGGGAAAAAAGGCAAAAAAAAAGAAAAGAGAAAGGCGGCGTTAACTTTTCATTTGACAAATGCTGGTGTTAGACGGTACAATCTAATCGGTCCTAATTACATTGTACATATGCCAAATCAATCACGAAGTTTTCAATTTTGCTAATTCAATCATAAATTTTTATGCGAAATTTCAATATAGTTCTTTCAATTAATTTTTTTGGCAAAAATCACTAATATGACAATCCAGTCATCATTGACCCTCTTATATGACATACGGCCATGTCTTTTATTTTCGATAAAAATTGATTGAAGGGACTACATTAAAATTTCGTGCGAAAATTTGGAACCAAATTGATAAAATTGAAAAGTTCAGGACTGATTTGACATCGATACAATATGTTCGGGACTGATCGGACAATTTTCCCATCATAGGAACTTTTGACCTCTTATTAGCCTCGTCTAGACACCATAGCGAGCATGAGGGTTATATTTTCCTCGACCTCTTCTTATTTGAGAGGATACAAATATAGAAAATCGCCCCAATGCATTAATGGAAGGAAGGAAGTGCGTATTTTCTATATCCATAGCCCACCAATCAGAAATTTGGCAACAAGAAATGCCTCCTCGGTTAGCATCGGATTCGACGGGCAGTTGTGGAGTCCGATCAGTGGCATGGCAGGCGGCGGCTCCTAGTGACCGTGGAGGCACGTCAGAGCTCTCCGTCTCCATCTGTGGCCCCTTTTGTCCCCAGTTGTCGCAGGTTTTATCGACGCTCCATTTGTCTCCACCCAACCAATCACAATAAGTACAAAGAAGCAAGAGCAACAACAAACACGCTGATATCGTATATAAGCACCCTCCATATCTGTTCGGTCATCCATTACAAAGAAGCAGCAGCAGCAAGAAATTAAGCAGACTGATCTGGGACTGAGTGTGCCAAGAAGGAAGAAGATAAAATGTCGGTGGAGAGCATAATCGCGGTGAAGTCGGAGTTGAGCCCGGGAATGAGCGTGAGGCGACCCTTGTGCATGGCGGAGTGCGACCCCGTGAGCACGGTCGGCAGGCGCGTCAAGAGGAGGAGGCGAGTCCACATCAGTGATGGTGGTTCTGCTGCCGCAGGAGTTCCGGCGGCTGGAGATGATCAGAAGAAGCATCATGAGGTTGATGGGGTTACCGTCGCCGCTACTACGACCATCAAGAGGAGCTCCAAGTACCGGGGCGTAAGCAGGTCGAGCTAATTATTTGTGTGTGCAGATTGATATTTGTCTTTTGAAGCATGATTTGGAAATAATTTCAAGCCGTCGTAACAATTTCATATGTTACTATCGTGTATATGAATGGAATGTTTTCTTGAGGAAAGTACACTTCCATGCCTATGTCTCGTTGTATGAACTCACACTTCTAACACTATGTGATCTAACATATCATAATTGCCTCTGATGGTTTTGGAATTCTGCTTGACAATAAAATTACACAAACTTATGCACTTTGATCCATGTATGCTCAATTCTCCCTTTACTTCCCTAAAGTTTGTGATACTTTGCCTCAAGAACTAGAGCTGAGTCCTTACGACACACGGAAATGTCAGATTGAAATTCAAATCACATTAGGGCCACATAGCCATTGTTTTCTACTGGGGAAGTAGGTAGCTCTCTATTTTTCATTCTTGTGAGTGTTAGCTGCGATATGAAGCTGAAAGTACACTGTTGCTTAAGCAGACATAGATGGACTGGGAGGTATGAGGCTCATTTGTGGGACAAAGGGTGTTGGAATCCAACACAGAGGAAGAAGGGAAAGCAAGTTTATCTTGGTGAGTGCTTGGTTCATCCAGTTGACTGTTTACCTTTTCATTATTTTCTTTCTTTCAGTTGGGTTTTTGTTCTTGATATATTTGATATATCTGAAAATATTGGCTATGAACAGGCGCTTATGATGAAGAAGAATCTGCCGCAAGAGCTTATGATTTGGCAGCACTCAAGTACTGGGGAAGCTCAACCTTCACTAATTTCCCTGTAAGATATAAATTAAGAAGGATCAGCTTAACTTGCATCCCTTTTCCTTTTTAGTTTGGAAGTTTGAATTGGGAAAAGGAAAATGATCATTTGTTTGCAACTCCTGTTGCCTCCTCAATTTGCAGATATCAGATTATGAGAAGGAAATTGAGCTTATGAATACCATGACTAGAGAGGAATATTTGGCTTCGCTAAGAAGGTAATTAGCCCTTCAGCTGAATAAGTTGACCCAGTTTCCGTCATGCATTCAGCTACCATAATGCAAATTGATTTTCAAATGTACAGACGAAGCAGCGGTTTCTCAAGAGGTTTATCAAAGTACAGAGGAGTTGCAAGGTAATAGAGCACACCTGGAACTAATTTTCGTCTCAGCGCTCTTTGAAGTTTGCCACAAGTTCAATAGATTGACGATTCCTTTAGTTTGAGGAAGTTACATAATCGCGTCATATGTTCTTGGATGATGAAATTGCAGGCACCATCACAATGGGAGATGGGAAGCAAGGATCGGCAGGGTGTTTGGAAACAAATATCTATATCTGGGTACTTACAGTTGAGTTTCGCGATCAAAAATTTTTCCTTAGTTCTTCGACTTTCTATTTTTGTTTAGAGTTCTATTTGTACGTTGAGGGAATTTCAATCTGACTGCTTTTGCTAATTCTTTCGCCCTTCTGAAGGTACACAAGAGGAGGCTGCTCGTGCATATGACATCGCAGCAATCGAGTACAGAGGGATCAATGCTGTGACCAACTTTGATTTGAGCTCATACATAAGATGGCTGAAACCAGGACCAAATAATTCTCATGCTTCCCAGAAGCCTCAGTTCACCTTGCACTCTGAACCCACACCGACCTCCTCAAACCACGTCCATGGGGAAGAAGAATCCAAGCCGTCCATCCTCTTTCGCTCCGATTCTTTCGTGCTCAATGATCACGCCACTTCGATGAAACTAGATGCAAGCACAAATGCAGTTTGTGTCTCCGCCAAGTCAACTTCTCCAACTGCACTGGGACTGCTGCTCAAGTCATCGGTATTCAGAGAGCTAGTCGAAAAGAATCCACGTTCACTTGATGAAGAAAAGGAGGATCCTACCAAGGATTTCATGCAGGCGGGCGGTAGGGATAATATCAGAGGAGGCTCTGGCAATGAGATTGGAGGTTTCCCTATCATGTTTACACCAATGGGAGAGAGTGACAGTATGCTGGGTTTGGAATCATGGGAAAGTGCGATGCTGGTGGGCAATAGAACAGGGCCATGGAATTGGAACTAAAGTAACATCTATCTTCTTGCAAGCACAAGCTAACGGCTGTGCGCTTGTTGTATCAATTGACTCGAAGCAGCTTATGCTTTACTCTCTCTCTCTCTCTCTCTCTCTCTCTCTCTCTCTATGCACATGCAGATGTACCGGTGCCGCAGTAGCATTTGATTCTGATAATTTAACAGTAAAAATACATTTAGTTGTCAATCAGTTTTCTTACAGAAGGTATAAAGAGAGCGCAGTCATTGGTATATGGATGATCTGCAACTGCATTCGGTAATATAACAAACAGAACAGTCCGCAAAGCCACTGGACTATTATTAGACACTAAGGAATAAATTCTGCAACAGACTCTGGTAAGAGCATGCACAACGATCAGGAGGTGTAATCCCAAGATGGTCGCGAAGTCACCATCAATGAACTCAAACTGACACGACAGTCAGATTGAAGTAGACGCAGTTGATGCAAACCTACGACCAAAATGAAACACTATGTACCAGAATCAGACATACCCATCTTGAATATTTACATTTCAACAGGTTATTTCCCTTACTTGGAACGCCACTTGATCTACAATGTAAGTTAAAAAGAATTTCCAGCTGGTTGCATCCTGTGTGCAAATCCAAAATCAAATTTCATATGAAGAGAGAACAAATCTACTATTGCAGACATGACCTTTTATAATGTCTTCCCATATGTTGTGCATGTGTCTACTAAACAGAAATATAATGTGAATGGAGAGAGAGAGAGAGAGAGAGAGAGAGAGAGAGAGAGATTGAATGTGCTAGAATTATTTCATTACCATCTGCCAGAATCCCAACACAAAGGGGCAGAAACCTACTGCATCAGAGGTTTTCACACCATAACTGAAAAAATAATAAAAAAGAGCGGCAAAGAACATTCGGTATGAGATTCACTGAATTATTACTCTGACAGCACCAATCCACATCGCCATAATAACTCTCATTCTCTCAATACTTCGGAAGAGAATTCCATTTATATGCCAATCCACCATTATATCTGCAATGAGGACTAATGCTGCCAAAGTCCAACCTTGAGGAATCAAAAGGTGGCGTAACAAGCACATGTACATCCATGGTTAAGAACCACAGTGCGAGGTCAACTTAACATTACTCTGCAATCAACACCTGGTTGAGCTAGCCCTGCACATACATAGACAAATTTGTCTATTAGCTAGGACAAATAAATATATTACATCTATATCGCAGCATCATCAGTTCTAAAAGGCACATGGCAAGTGAGCCAGATAAACAGAACCAGTACCACATAGTGGTAAAACGAGCACAAAAAAGACAAACTCAACCAGTATCTTCTGGCAATAAACAAATCACTGACAAGATAAACAAGTAGTCAGCATAGTTTTAATGCAACCATTCAACCAAGTTTGGACTGTGAATAAAAACAAATCAAGTCTCCTGCAGCATAATAAATAGCATGACAAAGTCATCCTTGACCTTTTCAAACATGGCCAGATAGCACCTTAGTGTAAACAACAATCTTTCCTTAGCGTTTCTGCAAATGACCATGGTAATACAAGAAGTTTAGAAATTAACTATTTCCCAGTCATGATCTCTTCAGAAAGGATAGTGGACATGTAACTTCTATAAATTCCAGAACCTTCTTTTTCCCAACTATGGCAGCTTTATGATGCAACTACTCATAATCCCCAGAAAAAAAAAAGAAGTGGTTAAAAAGACAGAAGAAAGAAAAAGATCTTGCACTTCATTGCATGACATTCATCCACGCCCACACCATCAAATATGAGTGATACAAAGCAATTCGGAATGTTCTCAATGCCAATAAATCTCAAAGTGAACTTTACGCATATGATACAAGGTAGATAGATTCGTGCAAAAAAAGGGCAACTTGAGAGTATTTGCTGAATGGAGCTGCATAAGCAAGCCTAAGTCAAATCATCTAACCATCTTACTTAGCACTCTTCACCAACTTTCAATGTAAACCTGATAAAGTTAAATATGCAAAGACCACAAAACACGACACAACTGGGGACTGGGATTATACCCAAACACAAGAATACATTGAAAATGGTCTATGCTTTTTATGCACCTCAGCACTGTAATACCACAGTAATAACATGCAATCTGCGTCTGTGAGAGTAATAGATGCTGCAAGTGATTTGCATACAAAATATAGGCAAAAGTTGAAATGAATCCACACGTGTAAAGGAAGGAAAGAGAAAAAAGATCAAGCAAAACAAGTATTCTAGGCATGTGCCCACAAAAGGAAAGCATTATATGTGTGATGGAGCAGCAACACATCAAAAAGAGTTCTGCATCATACCTTGGCAATGGCTTTGGTTTTCCATTTAATCTGTCGACTCCATCTTGCACAACAGCATCTGAAGCTGATATATCAATACTTAAGGTCAATGCATCAGCAATGTCCTTCAGACCCTGAGAGCAAGGAGCAGATTATTGATATCAAACGCCATAATACCTAATTCAACCACTTTTGCAGAGGCATAAACGACATAGCATATTATCTGCCACAGGAAAAGAGACTTATTGGGAGGCAAAAATTCCAAACTATCAAAAAAAGTCTTAAGACTCTTAACAGACCATGTTTAATTCAAAAAAAGATTCTTCCCATAAACCCAACACTATTTGCAGATAGACCTTTTCTTTCCTACTACAGACCAAGAATGACGTTTGTTAGCCTTGAAAGAATGAAGGTCCGTGCAATGTCTGCCATTAGCACTCACCACTTCATCCATTAACACTTTCAACACCAAATAAAAAAAATTACAATCTGACAAATTGTGCATCAAAGACAGCAAGGCACAATATCAGAAAACTTAATAGACCCAAAGAACCCTTTTCTTCACTTGGTGGAAGTCAAAAAGTCAGAAGTTCAAGGGAAAGCAGGAACCTTAAGATTTGGAGTATCCGCATATGAGAGTAATCCTCGAGACGAGCCTGAAATCTTAATTTGCTCCTGTAAGAAATATTTTAAAGAACTGTCAGTCGATGGACAAACTCTTTAAAATTCCTCTCTATAAAAGGTTCCAACAAATGAAGAACTCTTTTCTTCACTGGGAAGTCAAAAGGGAAAGTAGGTGGGGAAAGCAAGTCAAGATTCTATATGCTGATATATGAAATATCAGAACCGTTGGTCAAAATGATTAATTAAACAATTGCAGAGAGAAGAAGGTAGGAGGAGGAGGAGGAGATCACAACCTGCAGCATTTTTGGCATTTCCACCTTCTGTCCACTGGCCACACCACAGAGATACCTCACACCCTCATTCGCCCAATCCTGTTGCCACACAAATACATACTTGAACTTCCATGGGGGTAAAGAGGCAGGACTGAGGATAGCAGAATAAATTCAGAAATTTCACACCAGAAGAATCACAACACTAATACTAATCGAATGTCAAGATAATTAGTTAAGCTTAAAGGTATTTAAGCCTAATCGAGCGTCGAGATAACTAGTTAAGCTTTAAAGTATTTAAGCCTGTAATTTATTGCATAGCAAATAAAAAAATGTATGATTCATACCAAATTTTGTCCAGAGAGATTGGTAGCGCAGGAGCTATACCCAAAAACATTGACACACATAGCCTTTCCTCATTAAGCAACACCAAACCAACAAGAACTTGACAAAATATGACATCAATTTCAATACAAAAGATAGATAAAATACACATTACAATTACTCTTGTTTTATTGTGTTGGATAGTGTCCAACCTAGTCCGAGAGAACCCAAAAACAGAATCTCCCAAGTTCAACAGTTATAATGATGCATACTGATAATGGATACGCTACACACACACGAATAAAAAACAAAATGCTAAATGATTCCATGTGCGCGTGTGCATGTGATCACAGAATTTCATAATAAGAAAGGTTATTTTGACCTGCTTGTACTCCAGTGATCCCATTCGTACATCCTACAAGCACAAAAATAACAGCAATGAGGAACTTGCCAGATTGAGATTACCATGTACATACAGATGCAAGTTGCTTAGGGATCAATCAGAAGCATTTGATTCTCCCTTCAAAAAACAGTTATTGATAAGGGGCAAAAAGTATATTAGCAGCAACCGATGTAATTTCACTTTGAAAATGTTTAAATTGGCTCTAAGAAAAATCCAATTTCAAGATCCTGAAACTGTTTCGTGATTTCATCACTCTGGAAAGTCAATGAGAATCTCAGTAAACTAAAACTCACCAAATTGGAAACCATTCTCTGCAAAAAATCCAGGTCACCACCCAGACCATCAAGATTGGCTTTAACAGAAGAAACCTGAGTCAGAGAACAAAAAAAAAGCTGATTAAGAAACTGCTAAGAATAGAATAAGATACTCTGTTTGTTTCACGGAAAATTAATGATTTGGAAAATATTTTCCCAGAAATAATCGTTTATATCACTTACAGAAATGAATGAATTGCAAAGTATTTTCATCGTCCACAAAAATATTCAGACATAAATTATTGTCGATATTGAAATTATTTTCATTGACTAAATATTTCAAGCGGTACAGGCGATCATTTTTAGGAAAATATTTTCCAAATCATTCATTTCCACGAAACAAATGAAGCTTATAATTAAAATTCAAAATTTGAACAGAACTATAAAGCTGTAATCCATGCCATGATATGTACCTGACCATAGCACAATAAGAACTTTAGAAACTTAACAATGTCTAAAAAAAATAACAAGACTTATATGGCGCTTAAAAGTTGTCAAGTATAACCAAACAAAGCCTTAATGAATTACTTTTCCAGAACAATATGGTACCAAGTAAAGATGATCTCATGTTTTCTGGATATCTACAACTCCAACAATTCAACTGTGCATATAAATCAACGAAGAGAGAAGATACCTCATTCTTTATTTCTTTCGATAGCTCCCTTTGGTCATCCATTTTGCCATCCAAGTTCTCAATTCGCTGGGTTAGATGTCTCTTTGCCGCCTGTCACAAAAGAATGGTGAAAATTAGCCCATTAATAAGCATCAGAAGAAGATGAAGAAATCAGACTGTAGAAAATACAAAGAGGAAATAACAATTAAAAAGCTCTTAATGCCAACTAATAATTTAAATTTTGAAGTCATTCAAAGCAATGTACTGCATAAACTATTTCCTAAAATCCACATAAACTAAAATGCGAACTTACGTTGAGAGCCTCTGACACATGCTCTAGATGTTGGGTCAAGTTTGCCACAGCATTGGCCATACTGCGCTTAGTTACATACATGAGATCTGAGAATGAAAGACCCTGCAATTGAAGGAAAAAGAAGATTACTCCATGTTGATCATTGCTTGTAAGTTAGATAACAATGGGCATTAGAAAAGTGAAGTGAGTTTAAAGAGAAAAGATGTAAATCTCTCAAATCAACAAATAAGATTGAGTAATGAACGTTATAAAAGTGACTGATGAAATCAGAATATATGGAATGCAATCAATGAACAGTTTATAATGCAGGGATAACTACCTTCATGCAGAGTGATTAAAGATCAAAGTTACAATAAGCAAGTCAGCCATTCTTATAATCTATCCCTGGGTTGGGTATGGGGGGTCGGTGCAAGGAACGCAAATGAATTTAAGCTTAACTTGGAGTATACCTAGGGTTTTTTTGATAAACAGAGTAAGTGCCGAAAATTAAAGTTTACGGCACTCAATGTCATTAGATGCAGCTGATAACCTCTAACTGCACATAACTTAATTGGTTGTTTAAATAATAAATCACTTAATACGGTAAGTAAGAAGGGGCTTACTTAACTGGTTCCGTAATGAATTATTCATGAAATTGAAACCTTACCAATTATTGGGTTAAAGACATGGTAAGTATAGTAGAATCTATTATTCAATTTTCATCTGTTATCAAACAATTTTTTATTTTCATTTTCAGTGCTTAAAAACTTCAACACTTAATATTCCGTACTTAAATTACCAAACACTTATTTTTCACTTTTAGGAAATGAGCCCTTGGAAAAGTGCAAAAGAAGCATGGAAAGCTGAAGCAGTTTTGATATTCCGAAATACCTTCCACCACATGTAGCCATAACCCAGCGCCCCCAGTGTAGCTGCTGGAACAACCATAGATGTTAGGTTGCCTGGGGAACAGTGAAAGGAAAAGTATATCAGAGATGCTTCATTAGCAGGACAATGCGAATGCACGTGAAATGGAAAGATGAACCTTTAAGAACTCGAATGTTAGACAGAAACATCATATTTATACCACATCAAAATTTTGGATGCATGATAAAGATAAATATAGCACATTCTCCGACTAGTTTGACTTGGAAGGCAATGCCTGGCTATGGCCTTCGGAATCTTTAGGGCTATGTGGTGAAAGGGGAGCACATATGTTGGAAAGGAGTGTGTGTGTGAGTGCGAGTGCGTGCGTGCGTGTGAGAGAGAGAGAGAGAGAGAGAGAGAGAGAGAGAGAGAGAGAGAGAGAGAGAGAGAGTACCCATTTGGCTAGAATTTCCATTCAGGACAGTTATTTGACGTGCAGAGGCTAGCTGTCGGACCTCCATTGCCAATCGACGCACCTGAGCAGAAGGTCAAATACCCAATTGTTAACCCCACCACGAAAGCCATTCATAAGCAGGATGTTTGCACTTATGTCTGTTACCTGTGCGGCAACAGCATCAGCATAGTCTGTATCTCCATCTGGTTGGCTACCAGATTTTTCTAATCCCTTCACCAAACCCTGCTTAGGGCACAGGAAGAAAATGCCACTAAATTGCAACAGAGTGGATCGCAACGATGACGACAATTATCACTCATACTGGCAAAGTACTCATCTTAAATAACAGTGTACAGGTAATTGCATAAAAAATGGGCATGGTCTTCCACTCCTTACCCTCTATGTGCTAGATCAACATATTTACCGAACATCGATGAAGTCATAGAACGAAAGAAGACATTGATTAACGAGCCCAACATTTCCAAGACCAATCCAGCAGAGACGCAGCTCAAGCTTAAAACCTATTCCAAGAACCTCAAATCTCAGGCACGCTCTTGACCAAATTCCTCCCTCTCTCCAGCTCCCGTAACCCCATCTCGAACCCACCCCACCCCCCCCCCCCTCTCCCCCGCGTAAAAATCAACACAAAGGCCGTGATCAACGGGGCCGAATCGCACTCAACGAAATCGACACAAAACAGGAATCGACCGCTTCCGTTTCTATACTAAACACTCAAAGCTAAACAATACGAGCCGAACTTTGACCGCCAGAAAGCAAAAGTAGCCGGTTTTTTCGGCATCCGTACCTGGAGCTCCCCCAGCAAGTCGGACAATTTCCCGTTCTGGAACAGTACCGTGCCAGTGTAGCCTGCAAAAACGAACCAACCACGCAGCGCTCTCAGATCGCGGGGACAGAATCGCACTACTAATCTACAAGTGAGCGATTAGCCAGCGCCGATAGACAGAGAGAGAGAGCCGAACCAACCAGCTCCGACGAGGACCAGGATCTTCGAGAACCCTATCCCAGTTTGCATAGCCATGGCCGCTCTCCTCCGGTGGTGCTGCGGATTCGACGAGAGAGCGAAACCGACTTCGGCTGGCAGCTGCGGGGCGAGGGAAGAAGGCGAGCGGAAGAAGGCTGTTGGGGGGTGTCGTGGAATTTTTATGGCGTTGTGCAGAGGCATGAAAAATTCAACTCCCGAAGCTGCTGGTTCCGGCCCGGACGAAGACGACGTCGTGCTTGCAGCTTCCCCTGCCACGGACGAGACGACGCCGTCTTTGACGGGATTCGCCGCCTTTCTATCCAAATGAATGCGATAAAGCGACCCAAAAAAAAGGGATAAATTTATATTATTAATTCTAAAGAAAAATGTTGTATAACTTTGTATGTACAGTTATATAAGGCATTCCTACATTTTGGTATACGTGATCATCGGCGAGACCGGCCTTAAATTTTTCGACCAAATCCTGCCATCATTATTTTTATGACGTATATAATTTTTTGAGTTAGGCTTTTCACTGAATACCCTTATCCAAGTTCACACGGAAATGCTTCGGGCATTTACAGCTCGAGTCGGGCTTGGGCAGGCTCGTGGCCACCCAAAACCACGATCGGGTCTATTTTTCAAGTCTCGCGATCCTTTTTTCCTCTTCTTCTTCCTTAAAATATACTCAACCGGCTATTTTATAAATATCCTATTAACTGATAAATGTGTTAATCATAATTCTGTTTTATCTCTCGAGTATTTTGATCTTAAAATTTTGAATATTTCTCGTCTTATGAACAATATTGTAATTTTTCCCTTTTCAAATATACGCACCAGTTCTCAATATTGTGTAAATAATTTCTTTCCATTGATGAATGCCTCAAATATTCCGTAACTAGGCGATTTTGCATAAGTTCCCAAATGTCAACTTCTATTAGTGTATCCAGTATTTTGTTACTTTTTTTTGGTCGAAGAATATTTTGTTTCTTAGGGTGCGTTTGACAATCATTCTATTCTTGAAAACTGATTCTACTCAGAAATGATTCTATTTTATTCCATGTCCGAGAATAATTTCTAAACATTTGAAAGTGTTTGGTAACTGCCCAAAATTTCTATTCTTAGAATAGAAAAATAACATAAATGCTTTTGGTAATTGCATAAAATTCTTTTTATTAATAATATTTTGAATTTTTCTTTTTTTTCTTCCCCTTCCCCTTCCTTAGCCATGGCCAAGTCGCCAACGCTGGTGACCGACCATGGGCGATGGCTGACAAGAGCGTCGCGGCCCTTGTTGGCCACAGGCGAGGGTGTCTTGAGGCCTGGGTGAGGGCAGCGGCAAGGGTCACCCACATCAGATCCAACGAAGGCCACGATGCTCTCACCGACCTTAGCCTGTGGGCGGTCACCGGTGATCGGCAGCTGGCGACTAGCCAAAGACCAAGAAGAAGAAGAAGAAAAAGAAAAAAAAATTATTTTCCATTTCTGATTCTTATTCCCAGAATAAAAATTAAATTTTGTTTGCTTCTTGATTTTGCTCCAAAACTAATTCTGGGAACAAATTTTTGCAAATTTGTGCCTGGGAGTAAAAAATTTACCAAACAGATTTTTGTTCCGAAACTAATTTTGGGAACAAAAAAAATAGAATTAGTCACTATTTGGCAAGTTGCCAAACACAACCCAAGAAGAAGAAGAAGAAGAAGAAGAAGAAGAAATTATTTTCCATTTTTTATTCTTGTTCCCAGGAGATTTTGTTCCAAAACTGATTCTAAAAATAAATTTGTGTAAATTTGTGCCCGAAAACAAAAATTTACTAAATGAATTTTTGTTCTTTTTTTTGTTCCTTGAAATAAAAGAATAGAACCAGTTACTATTTGGCCAGTTATCAAACGCACATTTAGAAGGAATAAAGTTATTCGTAATAAATGGTGATAAACACAAGCTGTGTAGGAAAGAAAAGTTTTCCTTTGATTTGATCCGAGAAAACGAAACTATTTTTTTTTCCTTTAAGTAGTAGCGTTTTTAAAGTTATATCATTTTTTTTTTGCGTTACTTCGAATTAAATTATTATTTTTTAAGTTGCTTCGCACTCCAATGTGTTCAGAAAGCTGAGATGTCATGATTTTTCCACGTTTGCATCTTGCTAGCTAATGATATCAATCAGGTAATCATGATCCTAGTCATCAATAACTAAAGTAAGAGTATCATGAAAAACCTTGAATTTGTACATTTATGATAATTTTATCAAAAATTAATTTTTTTATCATTGAAAATTCAAACTGATACACCTGTGACAAATTTACCCTCTGTTATTTTTCGTTAAATTTTATTGTTAACTTATTGAGTTAAATAATACGTAACAATTGACGGATGTACTGATTTGAAGTTTTATCCTCCGTTTGTCATGGATGTACTAGTTTGTGATTTTTTTTTATTAATCCAATTTAATGGAGAATAAATTTATCACAAATATATCATTTTAAGGTTTTTGGTGGTTAAAATATTAGTTTTGGGTAAATTTATCATAGGTATACCGATTTGAGATTTTTTTGTGGTCAAAAAATTAGTTTTGGATAAATTTATCGCAAGTATATTAGTTTGAGATTTTTCGTGGTGTTAATCTTTAAAGTGAATAAGCGATATTAGATATAATGTCCCCCATCATTAGGCTTATCACGCAAAAGATCAAATTCAATTAGTGGAGGATTAGTGTAGGGCACTAATGGCCCACTACGATTTTGGTCATCGCTCTCTGCCGCACGATTTATATTCGATGCTTATTTGCATCTTGACCACGGTCATATCAACGGGCCTACAATGTCGGCCCACTACAGCAAATCACGACGACAAGGGTCCCACACGGCATTATTGCGGGCCCACCCGCACACGATCGGCGGACTTGCATCGAGTTTTCCTAGGATGTAATATCAGGAAAAATTATCAAAAAAATCTTAAATCTATCGTATTGCGGTCAATTCAGTCCTAAAATTTTCTATTTTGATAATTCAGCTCTAAAATTTTTAACAATTTTCTAATATAGTCATTTTTGGCCAATTTTGATCAGCAATCACTAACATGAATGCCGGCAATTTTTGACAAAAATTAGTCGAAATGATTATATTGGCACAATTGACATATCGTCAAAAAGTTTAAGACTGAATTAGTAAAAGTGAAAAGTTTAGAATTGAACTGCCCACCGTATAATAGATTTAGGGCTTTTTGGATACTTTACGGCATTACAATGCTTCGTCAACTACAGTCCTTCCTCACACTTTCATAATTTCAACATAAGTCGCATGCTTCAAATTGCAAGGAATTTCCGTGTGTAAACCTGGAAACAACTTATCGCTTTGTAAAATGCCTTATTTAGTTATTGCTTATTGTATAAAAAAAATTATGGTAACTCCAATTTGAAAATTGAGAGTTGAGTAAAAAACCTATCAAGTGGTTGAGTCGGGTCGGATTGCAAATCGTCCGATTCAAATTGACCCATTAATCCATTTATGATCCATTTATGCGTAATACAATTTTCTTGACCCATATCCGACCCAACTTATATTGTTAAAACATTTCTATATTTAATTAAATTTAGAAAAACTCACACCTAAACTGATATGAGAATGCAAAGTGAGTAAGCGCGAGATTGAGTAAGAGCGAGAGCGATCAATTGAGTTTAAATAAGTTGTAAATCTATTTATGACTCATTTACGATCCATTTATGACTAATTTAACACCCATATTATACATATACCCATTTATGACCCATCTGCTAAATATAATTAACACATTTATGACCCATTAATTGATATATGGGTTAAGAAATGAATTTATGACCTATTTTGATAGGTCCAAGTAAAATGAAAAAGGGCAGTGGAAATTTTGGTTATTCCCGTTTAAGATTGTTTAGATTTTTACAACATATCTGCTCGAGTACAACCTTTGGAATAACAAGCAGCTGATCCGAGGTCAAGGGAAGATGAGAGAAATGGGGGAAGAAGCACCTCTCCTGTTTATGCAAATAATATATCTGAACATGGACCAGACATTATGCATTTGAAACAACCTCTTCTTTTTTTTCCCACCATGTGATTTTCTTACTCATTGACAATAACAAGATAATGTACCACAATTTTCCAAATATTATAAAAAAGGGATAAGTGCACTACAAATCCTAAAACTTATCACAAAAGTGCATTTGAGTTCTAAAACTTGCAAAAAGTTCGTTTGAATCCTAAAACTTGTCAAAATGGTTCATTTGAGTCCTAAAATTAACATCGTTAGATTTACTAACGGAAAACGCTGACGTGTCATTTTTAATTATTTTTGTTGAGACACGTGGCACCACGTCAGAAAAAAAAATAAAAATAGAAAAAGCTGTAAAAAAACCAAAAAAAGGGAAAAAAATAGAACCGGCGGTGGCCAAGCCCGCCTATTTGAGGTGATATATCACATCATTTACATAGAAAAAAAATTATCACGGTCGGTTCCCGATTCCACAAATTGAGAACTGACCCTTCTAGTCCGATTCTCTATTTCACGATAGGAATCGACCCACTTTAAAACAAACCATTTTGAGGTTGGAGTTTAATAATTAAAAGAAATGGTTGATACCACGAAAAACTCCAAACTAGTATATTTATGATAAATTTACTTTAAATTAATTTTCGGATCATAAAAAATCCTAAATTGGTACACCTGTAATAAATTTTCCCAAAACTAATATGGATGCTACATAAACTTGCCACGTTATTGATAAGCATTATTTAGCTTAGCAATTTCACGATAAAATTTGATAGGAGCTAGCGGAGGTTAAATATGTCACAAGCGTACTGGTTTTGAATGTTTTGACCCAAAAATTAATATAGGCTAAACTTGTCATAAATATACCGATTTGAGATTTTTCGTTGCGTAAACCCTAGAAGAAATGATTCCACGATCGAGGCTTTAATGTATAAAATATTCCGCAGAATGTTGGGTGGGTTACCCATTTAGGGAAATGGTTAATATCACGAAAAATTCTAAACTGGTACACCTGCGATAATTTTATCAATAACTATTTTTTTGATTACAAAAAATCCTAAACTGATATACTTGTGACAATTTTACCCAGAATTATTTTTTTGACCATCAAAAACTCCACACTAGTACATTCGTGATAATTTTACCTCGAATTAATTTTTTGATTACCAAAAGTTTCAAACCGGTACACCTGTGATAAATTTACCCTCCGCTAATTTTTGTTAATTTTTACTGTTAAATTACTAAGTTTGATGACACGTGGTAGTTGACGGGTGTACCAGTTTAGAGTTTTACCACTCCGTTTGTCACAAGTTTATCAATTTGTGATTTTTCGTGATATTAATCCAATTTAACGGGCACTAACGGAGGGTAAATTTGTCACAACTGTATCGGTTTGGGGTTTTTATCGGTCAACAAATTAGTTTTGGATAAAATTGTCACAGGTGTATTAGTTTGGGATTTTTGATTGTCAAAAATTTAGTTCGGGATAAAATTATCATAAATGTATCAGTGCAAAATTTTTAGTGATCTAAAAAATAGTTCAGGATAGGAATTTTTGATAATTAAAAAATTAATTTAAAATAAAATTATTATAATTATATCAGTTTGAAGTTTTTCGTGTCGTTAATTTAAAGGAAAAAACAAAAGGGAACGGAGAGCATGCCCGGGACCCACGTGAGATGCTGTCCTTTTCGCTTCCTCTCGGGCATTATAATAGTCTTCCCACCGCAAACGGAAATCCCCTCTCTCCTCCTGCTGCTGCCTCGAGCTTCGTTCTCGAGCCGCGGGATCCTGCTCTCCGGTCGATCCACCGATCGCCGCCATGGATTCCTTCCTCTGACACCGCAGCCTTCTTCCTTCGCCGCCGCCGCCGCCGCCGCCGACCCCTTCGAAGGCCCGGGATCAGTTTCGCCGATCGTTTCGATCCTGAAATTCCACATACTCGCCGCGGTCTGCTAGCAAGTAAGCCCTCGCTATCGGTACGACTTGTCGGCGTTGGTTTAGCCTTCTGTGGTCACTCGATGCTTCAGATCGCGTGGTTTTGTGGTTCGGTCGTTTGTGGTTGAACCGGTTTTGGTCGATCCCGCCGAGTGAATGCTCGTCGGTTTGGCGATAGGCTTGCGCGCGTAGTGGCTCGTGATGGATCTGAGCGTGTGTATACGTGATTGCTTATCAGTAGAAGTTTTTGGAGTAAGAATCCGTGCTCCGAGCTTTTGACCTTGGTCGTACCGTGCGTTTTACCTTTTGTTAGCTCACCGATCTGATCTTGCCGCTGTGTTGCTGGCTAATTATGAAGGATTGATGGTCGGGCTCGCATCGATGTTGCTAGTGTCTTGTCAATTGATAGCTGATACTAATAAATCTGGGGAAGTGAAGTGCTTTGTCCTTCATTGCATATTCTAGCTGTTTACATAGAGTTGGGGAAGATACTCAGGTGGTTGTAGACTGGTCTTGGTTGCAGAGCGTAACTTCTGTTTTGATGTCGTATAGCTGGGGCTCTTGATAAGCTTACATCAAGCATTATAAGAACAAAAATAATTTCTTTTTGGCTATTCTCACCTGCCACAGTAGCTGATATCATAGTATGACTTTAGCAAGCAACAATGGTCGTGTGTATGGTTGAATCTGACTGATGCTTGGTGAGGAGCGCATTCATAATGGCTTTTGGTCTATTAATAGGCGGTGAGGATGTCAACTCCTGCAAGGAAAAGGCTGATGAGGGATTTTAAGAGGTTGCAACAGGATCCTCCAGCGGGCGTCAGTGGTGCCCCTCATGAAAACAACATAATGCTGTGGAACGCTGTTATATTTGGGTGCGTGGTGGTAAACGGAACTGAATTGCACACGAGTTCTTTTTTAGTTTCTTCTTGTTGTTTACGCCGTAATTGCCCTTTTAATCTGGTTGGGGAAGGTCTGATCTAACATGACTTGAACATTTTCTGTTGCAGCCCTGATGACACTCCTTGGGATGGAGGTAAAGCTCAATGACTTCGTTTTTGTTCTCTTGTGATTGCACAGTGTTGGGTTATCCTCTTCTATTATTCCTCTAATACCCATATCAAATGTTTTTCATTCGTGATATGCTTTCGTTCTTATCATGGAAGGGTTATGAAAGCTGTTGTATTCATAGTTGCGCCAGTGAATCTTGAAGTTTTATTTTGGATATATATTGTTCCCAAGGCTGTAAACTGGGACTGGACTAGTATGATGGGGGTGTTTGAAGGATCAAATTGTGGGATTCAATTGAGCATCGTGAGATTCTAAAATTTTCGAAGAGTATAATAGTATTGAATAGTAATTTGAGATTTACATGTTATGACATCTTGAGAGCTCAAAACTCCAATAAAGTGCGATTTTAAAGGCTCACACCTTTTCAAAGCCAGAGTTAAACAATAGTCAATGTTTCTATAACCTAAAATATCAAGATACAAATACTTCTAGATGAGGACTTTTCAAAATTGGATTGGTAGGATTGCACCATTCTAATATTTGGATAACATTATTTCCTTAGTTTTTAAAATCATTGAACTGAACTACTGGGGGCTTGCCCCAGTGGCCATCGTTACCACATAGGAATGGGGAGGTGGGGAGTTTGAAACACCCCTCCTCTGGATAGGGAGTTTATGCGATGTAGGGTTTCCCCAGGTGGGCCCACTAGGGGCCTGCCAAGCTCCTTGCACAGGAGCTCCAAAGTCCAGGAATACACCTAGCAGACCAAGAAAAGAAAAATCATAGAACTAGGAAATGCTACTATCTGGGTTGGGATTTCAACAACCATGATTGTTCCCTTCTGATGATTAACGCAATACCACTATTTATTTTCTCATAAATTCATGCTAATTTATATGAGAATTTCTTTAAATCTTTTGATTAGGAATGAAAAGACTTGAGCACCCCTTTGCCATCTCTAATTTGATTTGGTACGTGGACAATAGTGCCTTTTATGAATCCCATGGATGAGTTCCTTTGGGGTGGTGCAGATTATTCATTGGACCTGTTTGAAATTGCTTCTAAGAATTGGTGAATCCATAAGATCTCATCATATTGTTAATAACATTTTGTGAACTTGCTGTAATGACTTTCCTGTAGATGGGATCTATCGGCCAACCTTGACTGGCCTACCTATGCTTTTGGGTGGGTTTAGTTTAAGCTACATATTAGGTCCACTGTCCGGACGTATTTAAAAAATCCTGCTCGGTGCGTCCGGTCCCTAGTACATAAATGCTTTATCACTGTTACTTGCTCACTTCTTAGTTCTATGCTTCTGTTATATGCCGAGATTGATGTTTGTGAACTTAAAAGATGAAAATGATCAGTTTTTAATACAAATTGAACTTAAGTATTTGGATAATGGCGATATTCATCCATCTTTGGTGCCGGTAAGAATGTTGGAGGGTGATTGAAAAGTATTCTATACGCGTGCACTAATAAGGACTTATTTCTTGCAAAAATTTTGACTTTGGTGAGTGAGAGTGTAGTGATGAAGAAAGGAATGCCTATACACAACCACTTAATTTTTTTTCTCTTAGTAGTAGAGAGTGAAGCACATGACTATCCATTTATCTTGTGCCTTCTATTTAGTGATACAGTGCAAACATGTCCAGACCACATTGAAACAGTTTTTTGACTTGAAAAAGCTTAAGAAAGTAGCAAATTATGATGTTAAGCCTAATGTTTGATAAAGGAATTCTTATCCTTGTAGATCTGATACTTAATTGGTGTAGTCACAACTATCTCTGTGGATTTCTTCTTTGTACTCGACCATTTTTGATCCTTCTTGCATGGGGTATGTAAAGTCCAGATCACACCTACAACTTCTCCATGTGAGATGTCATCTTTCTGTATCATTTCTTTTGTTTAATTCCAATTAGCTTTGAGAAGATGAAAAAAGAATCTTACGAGTGGTAGAAACCAGTACTAAGCAACAACGTAAAGCTAGAGTAGGAAAAGGAATCTTTGTTTGATTCCAATTAGCTTTGAGAAGATGATGAAAGAATCTTACGAGTGGTAGAAACCAGTACTAAGCAACAACGTAAAGCTAGAGTAGGAAAAGGAATATGTGATTGAGATGAAGTTAGAGGTGTTGCAGTAACTGTTTTCTGCAGACATTCCACATGTAATTTTCTCTTTTCCCGTTGCAATGATCTTTCAGATTTAATTGCCTTGATTTAAACCAATGCTTGACTGGAACTGACTAAAAAGCTAATTTGTCACCTGTGCAGTCAATGCTTAATGTTTATTCTTCTCTCTGCTTCTCATGACTGACCTATATCTTTCTGGACATTCAGGAACGTTTAAATTGACGCTTCAGTTTTCAGAAGAATATCCTAATAAGCCACCAACCGTGCGATTTGTTTCAAGGATGTTCCATCCAAACAGTAAGTTCTACTCATATCAAATCATATGCCAGTTCAGATGCAGGCTGTAAATGGTTATTCTTAGTCTTGAGCATGCTTATGGAGTAGCTAATTGCAAACTTTCTCAGTTAATGTTCTTGGATCGTTTTCCTTGTTGTTTCCTCTTCATAAGTTTATCCATGGGTCACACCTCAAATACTAATGATTCTATGCCTTAAGGACAATTGTTTGCCTATTGATCTTTCTGTCTCTCTCTCTCTCTCCCCTCTGTCTCACACACATTCAGGTCTGATCTTTTACTTATACAGAGTCTAGTCTCGCACAAATGCAAATTTAATGCTACTGTCCTGTTATGGCCTTGGCCTCGCTCTTGCTTTTCCCTCCCCCCCTTACACACACACACACCCCACAAAAATAAAATAAAATAACAATCGTGATAACTTGTCCACCTTTTACAGTTTATGCAGATGGCAGCATTTGTTTGGACATTCTACAAAATCAGTGGAGCCCTATTTACGATGTAGCTGCCATTTTGACCTCTATCCAGGTAATTTATTCATTATTTATTTATTTTGACCTCTATCCACGTAATTTATTCATTATTTTTTTTTTTTTTTTAAGAACATGCTCAGTAGCAAAAATATATACTAGAAAAAATGGATTGTTTGAAGTATATCATATGGCCTTCTTCATAACTCTTACTGATGCAATTTATTCCCGTGTACCTAATGCCACATTACGGTCACCAGTACGTTGCTTACTTCTAACTCCATTAGTCAACTTTCTTTATATATGCCATCCTCCTCAAGTCTGCTTCATTAGTTGGAGGACTTACAGGTCATGTTGGACCTCTTGGTGATGGAGTGTCGTCAACTTTTGTACCTTTATTGATTGAACACAATTCGATCGAGCACTTGCACCGGCTGCTGAGTGCCAGAGGAGATGAGAGGCTAAATGAAGTGCATGGTTTATTGAGTGAAAGTTCATATTAATTTATTCACATATTCAAAGCTTGGTGCACTACTACTAGTGATTGTCACAGATTGATCTTGATAGCAAGATCCTCTCTCTCTCTCTCTCTCTCTCTCTCTTTCACCTCAACTTCGCTTGGGGCCCACCAGCGATAGTCCTGGACTAGTTGCCAACAAATTAAGAAATTTAGTTTGTTTTCGCCCCTTCATATCTGTGCTTATTTTACAATGATTATAGTATATTCGGTCCTATCTGATGCATGCCAAACATTGAATAGGATCAGGTGTCTGTCTTAACTGGTTCTATGATATATTGCTCTTTAAATAAAAGATTAGGTATGAGATTCCAGATACTGATGTTGATCTAACTCATCCAATCCTACTTATGTGGGCAACCAATTGCAACTCTAGTGTCAAATATAGGGAGTGTATCTGAATTGAATCATCTTTCCTAAAGTACGATGAAGTACATAATCACATGTTCCAGCGAAAGCTTGTCTACCACTTAAGTTTATGTAAGCCCAAGGGGCAAGTACTGTGTTTGCAGAACCACTTAATGTTATAATTATATCTATAACAGTTCACTCTCTTCCTGTTTGATTATATTTGTGGATGGATGATATCGTTTAAATGATATCTGTGTCAAATGAATGATGCCCATTACGGTCACCCAATAGTATCCTTTATCTTATTGATTAAATCTAGAGGTCGTCTTTAAGACGTTCTTTTTTGTGAATTTGGCATGTTCTGACATTAGCTTCTCTCTCTTTGTCATGCATAATCTGTTTTCCAGAGCATTCACATCGTGTCTATTTTTGTTTTTATGATTGCAGTCATTGCTGTGTGACCCAAACCCAAACTCTCCTGCAAACTCAGAAGCTGCCAGATTGTTTAGTGAGAACAAACGTGAATACAATAGGAGAGTTCGTGAGGTAGTCGAGCAAAGCTGGACTGCTGATTAAAGTGTGCCTTGTCGGATGCTCAATTGCTTGAGAAAATAGTTCACTTGCCTGTTTAAATAACATTGAGAAACCTGAGAACCATTGCAGTGTGAGCTTCTTATTAAGTGAATATTTGACTGGCTTGAAAGCAGTGTGAATGGGCAATGTCTCCTCTCTACACTCTATTTTTCTCTGCGCTGATCAGCAAAGCATCTTCCAGTGCATGTAGCTTGGACCGGGGCAAAATTGACCACCTGTTTTGGTCGGGATGCTTCAGAAACCACAAGAAACTAAAATGATTTGTCAGTCGAAACAATTTAGCTCCGGATGTATTACTGTTCACTCGGTAAGTTAAAATGTCCAAGGATTGAGATTTTCAGTCCTTCGACCAATCTCTGGTTGGTGGCTGCTGCCATGTTAGGAAGACCAAGGTTCTGAAATGTATGTGGGTCTACCTGCTGTCTGCAACGTTAGAAAATGAACTTAGAATGTAGAATTGAATCAAGTATTATTTCATTTTTAATTGAAATAGCAGTTCATGGGAATGCCTATTGTGGATTTATCTGCAGAGAGCTTGTGGCGCGTGGAATTACTATTTGGGCTCTTTTTCCCCTGAAAATTTGAGATGGTATTTACTTCTGGAAGACAAAAGCTATTTAGCGAAGGCTATCATATATAAATGGTTGAATTAGCAGTAATTCTCTAGGGAAGAAACAAACCTCCCAGTGCTAAACATCGCCAGACGATCGCTCGTCTTGCATAATTAGTTGAACCGAAGACTCAGAGAGGCCAATCAATGTCACATGCAAGAGCCATGCCAAAATTATAGTAGGGATAGTATTTGTGAAAACATGCCTACTTTAAAGGAGTGCCAGACAATGCAAACAATACCAAAAAGGGGGGGATTTAAAAGATCTGGAAACTCGATGCATAAATACAGTTTGCACAACTGTGGTGGAATTAAATCTACAAAGCACGCAACCAGACAAAATCTTAATTTTCTCAAAACAGGTGGGAATATCTTCAGTTCACAGTAGGAGCTTAAACTAGAAGAAGAAATTCAATTCTACGCCAAACTCCATTTCTGCACGGTTAACTTTGGAGCCTTCGAGTGGATAATGTCTCGAGACTCGACATAACGACATAGAAACCTTACTTAGAAAGCTCAAGACTAAACTCAAGTCAGTCATTTCTTGCGCCACTGAAACAAACGAAACACACAGCACATTCAACAAAGACAACACTCTGGTGATCAATGTCAGATGTCACCCGGTGTTCCCCCAAACACTTCAGTAGGGATGTAGTTGAGTCAATCCTTTATTTTCCATAAGGGATCATGTGCCCCAATGAAGTGGTCAGAGGAACTCCAGGGAACACCCGACTCTTTTTTGCCCTTCTTTTCCTTCTTTCTTGTGTTTTTGCCTGGGTATCGAGGGTGTACTAAGTAAGAACTGCTATTTATAATGATAACTTATTACTGGTAATTCCATAGAACAAGAAGGTTGGGTTTGTGGAGGAACCTGGAAAAGAGGAGAAATTCGTCGATTCTTGATTGGCGAAAATGAACCTGGCCAGATTTGCTGGGTAGATTGATAAGGGAGGAAGGAATCACATCAAGTTGAATGTCCACAAGTTTTGTTAATATCCCTTTTTTTTGGATGTGAAAGTTTTGTGTTCAGATTTCTGGCATTTAACATGCTGGGTTTGCTTTCGATGCTTCTGAATAAGGATGGCTTGCTCAGGTAATGTGGCGGAGAATATTAGCGACTAAAATCCACATGTTTGGTGAATGACCTAAGAAACAAGTTTCAGGGAGTAACTGCATGCTTTACATCAAAAGCAATGTTGGAGTTTTAAGTAATCTGATGACTTGTTTCAAACAATATGGTGATTAACCGTATGCAATGTCGTGTATTAAGTGAAACGCCAACTACTCTAGAAGTCAATTATGACCCAAGTTATGTTTCGATTTAGAAATTTTAGTCAGCCAAGAATTCCTGTGGTGCAAGGAATAATATGCTTTTTGAGATAAGATTTATGTGGCAAAGGTAAATCTCATGAAAAACCTAAAAATGTAAGTGAAGATTCTGTCTACGCAAGGAATGATATGCTTTTTTGGTCCTGGACCATCTGATGTGATCAGATCCATGCAATTAACAAAAATGAATCCGGTCGTCTTCATGCATCAGATGAACAGCGAGGATACTATCTGATGGCATGCTGCCACAAGCCCTTTTGCACCATACCGGCCTTGTCTTGCTTGCCTCACCCACTTCAGTCTTCCCTTCACCCTTACACTTGAGAGGGCTCTTTCATGCTTAATTAGGTATTGGAACTAAATGGGGGTGTTACCACGAAAATACACAAAATAACCACTTTAAAAGGAAACAGAAAGAGCTAGGACTTCAGTAGAATTATGAATCCATTGATACAAATTATATGACTTCTCGTCGTAAAGGATGTCTCGAGCACTGTAGAATTACAAATAATAGATACTGTTTATATCAAATATTGCAGTTGAGGATGTCTCAAGCACTTCAAAGGATTTCTGACTTTGAATCAATAGAGATTTTCAGTCAAACGACTCACCACATCTGAACATCTAGATCACACATTTATGTAGTATGTCCAGTTCACAGAACCCTCTCCTTTCAGGAATTTGGTGCTAGGTGAATTGGAATTTCAGCCACAAACACTCTTTAATCATCTAATGAAAACTCGATTCTGAGGGCCAAGAAAGTGTATGCTCGGTGGCAGATGAAGCAGGCCGAGAAATGGGCAAAAATTCTTGCTAAGCCGCGAATTAATCATCGCATTGTCAGAAGATGAGGAAAAAGCGATTTGAAACTAATAAAGAAGGAAAAAGGAAAAGAATCGCATACCCCAATAATTCACGCCAATGCATTCCAGGGACTTCCATGTTGCACAGAAGTGTGTCTAGGTACATGGCAAGAGCCTTATCCTGACACGCGATGTTCCTTCCTCAAGTGGAGCAGTTCCTATATATGTAGAGCACTGCATTGTTTCTTTTGCTCATCCACTCAAGGCAGATAAGATAACACACTAGAAAGGAGAGGAACATTATGAATCGGGTGTCCCCTAGAGTTCTCCTGAACACTTCAATGGGGCTTTCATTGGATGCACTTCCCAATGAAGTGTTTGGGGGAACTCCCGGTGTCGCTTGATGCTATGCCCAGAATTGAATACCACACAAAAAACTCTTTTCAGGTAGTGTGTACACTGTACACTCATGTCGCTGCTACATCAGACTTATCATCCTTTGATGTTCGGTGGCTTTCCCCTTAATGCTTTTCAAAGTTTCTCTCGTTCTGTTGGCCATATAAATAGTGAGCTACGTATGTCACACAGGCTGCTCTCATAAGTTTTTTCATTGGATTCTGCGGGGAAAAAACTTCAGGATCTTCCATTGAAGTATAATAGTGACAATAAGGTGGAGCCCGACAACATCCAAAATAATTGAGACACTGATATGGTTCTATTTTTCATTTAGTTAGTCGGTGTTCAAGTTCCTTATTCCCCGGGACTACAGTTGCTGGAGGAGACTCTTTGCATGGATAACTTGTTGAACTGAATCTGAACAGTTTCAATTGTACTTCATTCACAAACGAACTGGGAGAGTCAGAAGAGCGTTCGATTTTCATTTCATTGCTAATTTCTCTTTTGCCTTATGTGCCTCCCCCATGATGGAAGTGGCAATGCAGCTGGCGCATCATCTTGTTAGAAATTGTGAACATTGAAAGCTGATGAAGACAATTGTGAATATTGAAAGCTGACGAACTGATGATGTTCACTGGTCTAATAATGCTACTTCGGGAGGTCTTCGCAGCCTGCTTGCAACAGAAAATTCACTACATAAGAATGGTTAGAAAGAACTGACTCACTAGGCGACCCAGACTTCTCCCGTTTACATCTTGGTCTTTTAACCAATTCTGGTCGTGGACAATTGTTTGATATTTTCTGGAATGTACATTGACCGGTGAAATCAGGCGAAAATCTTCGGGATGTGCTAAGAATGAAGAGAAAATGGCCCTAAAGGAAAAATTTAATCTTTATCAGCCACTGTCTTTCCGAATGATTCTCCAACTGATAGGGCGAAACTCTCCAACTGATACAGTGAAAAAATACACGGGTGTAGATCTGAAGAACATCAAGACGTGGTTGACACTCTTCTGTTCGTTTTAATGCGCACTTGTTTGCCTGTGCTAGTGAGTGTAAGCGCGCACAGAGAGCGAGAGAGTGAGAGAGAGAGAATCACAAGAATCAATTACTGAAACCAACCGGCAAGCACAGCAAAAAGAGAAACGAAGCTCATGGAGTGACAGAAGATACATCGTTGATAAGCACAGTTTAACTGACGGTGCAACAATTTCGTCAAACATTTTATGCTCGTATAGCACACCTATCAAAACCACATTATGTATGTGGAAGAAAGAAGACATGCACCCATAAAGGAAAATTAGAAAGAAGACAAGCACTTTATCTACGAAAATTTCCTCAATATTTTGTTGTACTTCACAAGAATCCAGCGTTATTTCCTAAATTTGATTTTTAACTTCCAAAGACGTAAGATATGTAGCACTTGAGACATGCCAACCACTCCTTGTGGCCTTAAAATTTAGACGAAACTAAAGTTTGTTCTGTAACAATATCGTGTACGACACCTCTGAGGAATTGACTATGGACCTCCTGTTGAACGAGTGTGAAATGAAACCACCTTGCCTTCAAACCAAAGGATGCGCCAACAGGTCGTTTAAACCATTTTGGAGCTATCAGAGTTGCAGCAGCAAATTCATTTTTCCTGACACCATAGCAGCTACAATCCTCAACATTGTAGATGCCAATATTCCATCAAAATTTCCTGCCCCATGAGCAGAAAGTATGCATCATCTGGTCTTTGATCAATTTATGAAAAGGAATGCATTTGAGAAGTCAAAGAAGTAAATTCAAAACATTATGCTCATGGTTCTGAAGTTTAAGCTAGCTTACAAGATGAAAGGAAGTGACAATCCTTGTAATTGCAGGTGACGATATTGGGTACAAACTCAATGCAGAGTCTCTGTATGTTTATTGGGATGATGGCTGTGTGAAGCTAGGAATTGAATAGTACCTTTGCTCGGAGCCCCTCATCAAACAGAATAGTGCTCGTCTTTATGTCACGGTGTGCATAACGATCCATTGTGCGGTCGTGTATGTACTCGAGACCTTTTGTGGCATCCAATGCTATTTGTGTTCTTGCTGTTCGAGGCAGGGGCTGCCTACCTGGTTCAGGAATTTACTTGGTGAAGAGGTGGCTATAAACTTGGGTTCTTGCTGGTAACAATGTTGCTTTGAGATTCTTCTGTTGAAGTTTCTAATTTCACCATACTACAATTGAGCGTAAAATTTTGCCATTAGCTAGGTCTTATGCATGCCGCAATTGCTCTGGTCTACCTGCTGTCTGCAACGTTAGATAAGGAACTTGGCACGTAGAATTTAATCAAGTATTGTTACATTTTTAATTGAAACAGCAGTTCTAGGGAATGGCTATTGGGGATTTATCTGCAAAGAGCTTCTTGCGGTGTGCGGAATGACTATTTGGGCTCTTTTTCACACGAAAATTTGAGTTGGTGTTTACACCTGGAAGACAAAAGCTGTTTTAGCGAAGGCCGCCGTATACAAGAGATAAATAGCAGTTATTCTCCAGGGAAGAAACAAACCTCCCAGTGCTAAACATCGCCAGACGATCGCTCGTCTTACATCATCAGTTGAACCGAAGACTCAGTGAGGCGAATCAATGTCACATGCAAGAGCCATACCAAACATTATAGAAGAGATAGTACATGTGAAAACATGCCTTCTTTAAAGGAGTGACAATGCAAACTACACCAAAGGAAGGGGGGGTGGGGTTGTGGTTGGTGGGATTGGAAAGATAATGAAATTTGCGCATGAATGCAGTTTGAACGACTGTAGTTGCATTAAATTCACAATATTTTCAGTTCACCGTAGGAGCAGAAACTAAAAGAAGAAATTCACTTCTACGCCAAACTCTATTTCTGTAGGGTTAACTTCGGAGCCTTCGAGGCACAACGTGAGTGTTGAGAGTATTTGGCCAACGGGGCATCTTTATAATTGTCCTTTATTATTTTATATACTGCGACAATAAGAGTTATATTGTAATTATGGACTCTTGGCTTTATTATAAATATATAGCTTGGGGCATATCGATCTAATTAAGCATTCAGTTCAGTTTTTTATCTCTCGACATGATATCAGAGTAAAGGCTGAATTATAACCCTAACCCAATCTCTTCTTTGCACAACCCTTCTTTTCTCTCTGTCTGCTCGCGTTCATCATCTCCCAACGCAATTCCTACTCACATTCTCTTTTTCTCTCTTTCTTAGCGTAGGAAAGCACTGGTTAGGTGATTATTTGAATCCAGTGTCTACCTTAAATCTCACCTCTGTGAGATAGACTAAAGCTTCTTTGCAATATGTGATATGTGGTTCAACTTCTTCTGCAATTCTTTTGGATCTTCTTGTTTGAGATTGTTCGGGAAAATTACCAAAAAAGTCCTAAACCTTTTGCAATTGTGCCAATTCAGTCCTAAACCTTTTTTTTTGGCCAATTCAGTCCTAAACCTTTTATAAATAAGCTAATTCAGTCCATTTGGCCGGCCGGCGCTGACGTGGCCACCGGCCGGCGCCACGTCAGCGGCCGGCGTCCACGTGATAATATTTTAATATTTTTTAAATATTTTCGAATTTTTTTTCCTTTTTTCTTTTTTTTTCTTTTCCTTCTCCCCCTTGGCTGTCCGGCCAAGGGGGAGCCTCGCCGGCGAGGGCCCAGCTCCAGCGAGGCGAGCTGGGCCCTCGCTGCAGCTGGGCGAGCTCGCCCAGCTCCGGCGAGGCGGAGGTCGCCCAGCCATGGCGAGCTCCGCCTCGCCGGATCTGGGCGAGGGCGGAGCTCGCCCAGCCATGGCGAGCTCCGCCTCGCCCAGATCTGGGCGAGGGCGGAGCTCGCCCAGCCAAGGCGAGCTCCGCCTCGCGGCCGCTGGGCGGAGGTCGCCCAGCCATGGCGAGCTCCGCCTCGCCGGATCTGGGCGAGGGCGGAGCTCGCCCAACTCCGGCGAGGCGGAGCTCGCCCAGCCATGGCGAGCTCCGCCTCGCCGGATCTGGGCGAGCTCCGCCCTCGCCCAGATCTGGCGAGGCGGAGCTCGCCCTGCCATGGCGAGCTCGCCCAGCTCCGGCGAGGCAGAGCTCGCCTTGGCTGGGCGAGCTCTCCCAGCTGCGGCGAGGCTCCCCCTTGGCCGGACAGCCAAGGGGGAGAAGGAAAAAAAAAAAAAAGAAAAAAATTCGAAAATATTAAAAAAATATTAAAATATTATCACGTGGACGCCGGCCGGCGCCACGTCAGCCGGCCGGCGGCCACGTCAGCGCCGGCCGGCCAAATGGACTGAATTGGCTTATTTGTAAAAGGTTTAGGACTGAATTGGCAAAAAAAAAGGTTTAGGACTGAATTGGCACAATTGCAAAAGGTTTAGGACTTTTTTGGTAATTTTCCTGAGATTGTTCTTTCCTTGTCGTTGGTCTACAATTTTCTCGTGTGTGAAGAACAAAGTACTGCAGTTTGTGGACCGCCATATTCTTTCTTTTTTCAGGTTTTCACAACCCTTAAAAAATCAAATTTTGCCTTCCTTGATCTGATTTGGCCGATTTTTTTAGGACAACTTCTGCCAACTACCAGAGGACTTCGATCCGACTTTTGGCCTTTTCTGGCAAGTTTTTGTGGTTTGATTGCTCCTTTCACACTTTTCAAGTCGATTTCTAAGCATAATATCTGAGAATTCAACTCTGAGCTCTCCACCTACATGAAGATGGCCGTATAGATTATCTTATTTTTTCTACGATATTTGCCAAGCTTGACGGTACAAATTATTTGATATGGTCTTGATTTGCACCCTTCACCATTGCAGGCTATGGGCTTACAAGATATATCAACAAAACTTCTATAAAGTCGGTTAAATCAGGTATTACTTAGGACAAGTGGAATTTCTAATTTTTTTTTGCTTTACTCGATGCAGCCATATATTGCAAAAGGACAATTGCTTCTTAATATTGCGGTACAGATTTGGTTGGCTGTAAGGGATACTTATGGTTAACTCGGGAATGATGCATGTGACGCCCTAAAACGTCACGCGCGATACGTGTCTTTTCCAATTTTTACTTATAATTATTAAGGCCCGCGGAAGCATATTAAAGCATTCACAAAGTCCCATACAAGTTTAATAACATACATATGCATCTTTTTATATATATTATCACCAGTTTTACAATACAACATTTAGCAAAAAAAAAACAAATACATAATTCTTGGGAAGGGTCAGGCTCACCTAATTTCAACATTATACTTCTACGCCCAAAAGCCTACCTATACACTGTCGGACCATCAGCTAAGGAACGACAACTTTACCTGACGACGAGCCATCATCACAAAAACCCGGAAGACCATCAAAACCTCTAAGCGGTCCGACTAACTCACCCTTGATGTTAACATATCAAGCGACATAATGATGGAGTATATACTCTGGTAACCCCACGTCGACCAATATAACAGAAGTACACTTAGTATAAACTACTGGTGATCCAGGTATAACTATATCTTCATAACTATAATAAAAAAACACGAGAGCTTCAAAAGGTGACTGCAGCGAGGGATCCATCTTACATTTATGAAAAATAAGGAGTGAGCTGAGTCCCAATAATTGAAATCTCTAAGTCTAAAATAGAAGATTCACTTACCACTCAATCTAGTATCAACAATAATTGTGAGTTTAAGGAGTGCAAAATACATGAATAATGGTACTACTCTTCCAATCATGACATGTCAATGAAACAACAAAACATTACATAAAATCAATCACTCATGTGTAAGCGGATGGCATATTATATATTATAAATATCACGTAACATCTCATCGATTCACACATACGAATTTATATTCGTCATTGGCCAGGACCATCTCGATTTACGAGGCATTTCGACTAACTAGGCATCGTCACCACCAACTTATGGGGAATGAAAACATACATACCCATTTGCCATGCCTTTTAGCGTATCCATCATGGGTGTCTTTTACATTAGTGAGGATAAATACATCACCGTACATCCGCATGATGTTGACCATTTCTTAGCATCATATCATAGCTACACAATCCATGTCAAACCATGACTACACGAGTCATATCATCATAAAATTTCATGTTGTCTTAATCTTATAGAGGACCGTCTCATACGATAGACTATCTGGCTAACTCTAGAGTCTCACATACATACTCGTACAAGAGAATTCGCTCAATGGCGAATAGGTCGTGGCAAAAGTCTTAATCACGTAGCATTAAATATATACACAATTAATTACATCACTATAAATGTCACATATTTTCATAATTACAAATGCAAACAATTATACGTTAATATTTTGGCATTTCACATAATGTATAAGACAATTGATTAATATGCATCTTTCAACGTGAAAACTTTCCTTTTCTTTTCACCGGCCAATATCATTTAGAAGAAAACTTTTACAAGTTCTATAACATTAAACGCTACTACTTCATAATTAAGTAACTCATCTAATTTTCATTTTTTTAAACCATCCTTAATTAAATTCATTTTTACCACATATACTAGAGATTATTTCTATAGTTCCAAATCCTTACACTTAGAATAGTTTCCTAGTAATTTTTTTTTGTAATTTTACCCCTAACTAATGATTTTCAAGCAACCAAGCCATAAAAATTAAATTAAAAACTAAAGGATATTATTTTTTTTTTAAAACACACAAAGATTTTATTTACTCTATAGACACTACATATTTTACAAAATTTTCAAAACTGTCCACTTTCAATTAATTATTACAAATTGCTCCAATTTTACATAGTTAGACTTATGTCCTAATTAAGCAATTATTTCAAAAAAATAACTTAACCACTTATCAAAATGAGGTTCCACATGTTGTGAACAGTCCCCAGAACTTCCAGTTTTTATAGATTCGCCCCCTCAACTTGGTGAAATTGCAAATTTGCCCTAAAGCATATGAACTCATTTTTTTTCAACCGGTTTGATTTCCTTTAATTAATAACCCACTAATTAACACTAAAAATCATAAAATAACACTGTTCACAGCGCCTCTTCATTTCTGTAAATTCGAAATTATCCCTTACCTTGACAAGAAAAAAAAAACCAAAATAACCTTTTTATGCCTAGTTTTACCATTTTCACACTTTTCCAACTCAAAATGCAACAAAACCTTTTAGTAATCTCTCAAAGACCACCCAAGCATGTGAAAAGCTTTTTACTTCAAGGTCAACAATCAATCAACCAAGATCAAGAGTACTAAATAAATCATTCTAGCTTAGTCCTTAGAGTTTTCACTTACCCAAAGTGCAATCTTCAACAAAGCAAGCCTCTAACCACCTTGAAATCAAAATAGATACTAAAAAAATTAACAAGTCTTATTCTTTAGAAAACCATAAAGCTTATTTAATAAAGAAAAAGGAAAGGGAAGTCTAACAATATACCTTGTCAAGAAACTAGATTGAAAGTGAGCTTGAACTTTGAATTTTTTTTTGTTGAAAGGGAGTGGGCAAAAGAAAAATTTGCAACTTGAAGAAGCGGAAGGAAGTGATGTACATGCCAATAAGAAGAAGAAGAGATGCTTTTTAGCCTCTTGTCTTCCAAAGTTTTGCCATAATGAAGAGTATTTGGGGTCACATTAAATGGCTTAGGTTAAAAATAATAATACCAAATAACTAGAGTTACAATTAGATAATAAGTTACTGGAGTTAAAAATGTAATATGTCATGCATGAGGTCATAGGCTTAGGTTCAATGCATTCAATTAGGCATGTGGCAAAGATAGGGTGAGAGTTACATTTGTCCATGATAATATAGTGACAAATGGCATAACTTAATTGAAAAGAGGGAGATATTAGGTTATTTTGGGTAGATATTATACATTGCGGTAAATAAACAGAGAAATCGGTATTCGTTTGAAATGCTGGTAAATCAAATTTTTTTTTACAACCGCTAAAATCATTAATAAAAAGTACAGAAGAAAAGTGACATATTAACTCAATAAAATTTTAATGTTTGAAAATCATTCGATATGTAATATGGAGTGTATCGGTCCCCGTTGACAATTACTAAACTAATTTTGTTACCTTAATAACTCTCACTACTTAATATCTTAAATATCATAAACTACAAAGAAAATTTCTTATGTCACAATGCACAAGTGTATGAACTTCGAAAAAGGGTTCACGACGCCGCTCCGAAAATAGATGACTCTATCTCAATATTATGGTGAGCTTCGAAATTTGAGGCAAGAATTAAATCATTATTTCGATTATCACCCAATCAATACTGCAGACATTGTTGCCTACAACAATCATGTGGACAAGATTATAATTTGTGATTTCTTGGTAGGATTGAATATTGAATATGATCATATAAATATTCAAGTCCTTAGGCGGTCTCTATTCCCTATTCTAGAATAGTCCGAGGCCTTAGTTCACTTTAAAAAAAAGCCGTAAGACAACAATGCTCTATCCCTATGCCGTTGATCGATTTGCTCTGCAAACCAGTGTTGGCATTATTGCCAAATCTTATTTGACATCTTGATCTAATGATACCTCTAAGAAGGTTGTGAAATTTGAGCATTATCTTAAGCCGTATCATACTGAGGCTACCTGTTGGAAGTTACAAGAAAAACACGTAGACTTTGAGGCAAAAAGGGCATATAGAAAGGTAAAAAACAAGGCAATCTTACTGCACCTACTACTAATATTGGTTTATTCTAGGAAGAACTTTCGGCATTTCGATGTGTAGCGAAAGCTTCCGTTGCTGTTGCCTCCTCCATGGTTGCCAATTCGTCTTCCCCTTTTGCTTTAAAGCTAGCTAAGGGATTTAATACATGTGTTATTTCTAGCCTACGGATTGTTGATACGGGTTCTTCTAATCTCTTTCATTAATACACCCCTATTTTTAGTGGAGACAAAGTTCCCATAGATGACGGAACCCTCTCTTCCATTTCTGGAAAATGGTCTATCAATTGTTCCTCCACTCTTCCTTTGTCTTCTTTTTACATGTTTCTTTATTTTCTACCAATCTCCTTTTTATTAGTAGTTCGACTCAAGACTTAATCTATAGAATAATGTTTTATCCTTCTTGTTGTATTTTCCAAGTATCTGGTAACGGAGAAGGAGATTAGATATCATAGATTGGATGGTGGTCTTTATTTGCTCAAGGGTAGTGGGTTTTCTAATTCTAATTTGTCTTCTACGCTTCATCAAGTTAATTCGGCATTGATAGATCCCTAGCACTATAGATTAGGTCATCCCCATTTAGCATCTTTATAAAAAAAATTTCCTAATCTCATATCAGTTTGTGATAAAGATGAGTTTTTTTTATGAAGCCTATGTTTTGGCTAAACATGCCCATTTTTAAATAATAAAGTTCATTTCCCTTTTCATGTGATTCATACTGATGTGTGGGGTCTTTCTCGGCATACTTGTATTTCTAGTTATCGATAGTTTGTCATTTTTATTGATTGCCATGCTTGTACAACTTGTGTTTATTTGTTGCAACATAAGAGTGACGTTTTTGCATTGTTTTCAAATCTTTCACAAAATGGTTCAGACTTAGTTCAACACCACCGTGAAAATTCTGATAATGGCATTGAGTACACCCAGGGTCAGTTTCAACGGCATCTCTATGATCATGACATTATTCATCATACCATTTGTGTTGATACCCCGGCACCATCAACACAAAATGGTGTTGTCGAAAAAAAGAATCAACATTTATTAGAGTTACTAGTTCTCTTATGTTTGCTTGTCATGTCCCAGCTCAGTATTGGAGTTATGCTATCTTAACTGCTACCTAATTTAATCAATCGGATGTTGACTAAATTCTTGATTCTCACACATCAAATGATGTTTTACCGGGATTGTCGACTTTATTCTTCCCCCAAAAAATTTTGGTTGTGTTTGTTATGCTCGTAACATCACCTCTAAGAGTAAGTTGGAACCCTATGGTCTCCGCTGTATTTTTCTTTGGTATTCGGCTACTCAAAAGGGTTATAAGTGTTACCATCCTCCTTCTAGGTGTGCCATTATATCTTTGGACGTGATTTTTCACAAGTCTAATTCCTATCATTATGACATTCAAAATTTTCTTCGTACTTTATGATATTAAAGATATTAAGTTAGTGAGAGTTATTGAAGTAAAAAAATTAGCTTAGTAATTGTCAATAGGAATCGATACTCTCCAAAATACGTATTGAATAATTTTTAAACATTAAAATTTCATTTGGTTATGGTGTTTCTATTGTTCTATACCTTTTGTTAATAATTTTAATGGTTTCAAAATAATTTTCAGATTTCCCGACATGTTAAACGAATACCGAATTTCCTGTTTACTTATCGCAATGAAAAATATCTAACCAAAATAACATAATATCTCTATTTTGTCAATCAAACCATGCCATTTGTCACTATTTTAGTTTCGGAAATGTCTTAATTCTCTCCTCATGCATGACATCTTATATTTTTAACTAGTACCTTTATATCTACTATTAACTCTAGTTAATTAGCACTATTATTTTTAACCTTAGCTAATAAATGTGATTTCAAGCTACTATTTAATATGAAATAAATGTGGAAGACAAGAGATTAAATATAGAACTGCTTTATAGTAGCAGAATTCTAATGCATAGGTTCCATACCATGGCAAGTGCAGAGCATACTACCGGGACTAATCAGCGCACGTACGTTTGTTTAGAGAATAATACCAGGCAGAAAGATAGAAGCAAAGATTTAGAGATTCATAATACAAGTTTTATTTCTTGAAGCTTTTTTCTGAGAGCAGATCGTGCCTCCAAAATTTACAAGTGTGGCCTTTTATATGCCCGAACGATTGTACAAACGAACTAATTATTGTATGCAACTCTAGGTTGGGTCTACAGGCTGAGGGAGATAGGATGAATGCAAGGATATTCTGGATATAGCCAACTAGGTCTGAGACTCAAGAGATTTCTGTGCTAATACAATCACGTGATACCACCATAAGTATGGCCAACTGATACCAAGAAGAGGCTCTAAGATGCAAATCAAGGAAAATGAAGACAAGGCTTGTGGCAGGCATACTATCCCATACACAAATGGCTCTCTAGGCCTTTATAAAAGGGACTGCATTTTAGCCACCAAGCCCCTCTTTGAATTTTGATTCGCACCTTAGAACTGCTTTATAGTAGCAGAATTCTGATGCACAGGTTCATATCATGGCAAGTGCAGAGTATACTACCAAGACTAATCAGCGCACGTACATTTATTTAGAGAATCATACTAGGTAGAAAGGTAGAAGCAAAGATTTAGGGATTCATAACACAAGTTTTATTTCTTGAGGCTTTTTTTTTAGAGTAGATCGTGCCTCCAAATTTTACAAGTATAGCCTTTTATAGGCTCGAACGATTATACAAACGAATAATTATTGGTGAGGTTCTAGAAGTCACCAATAATTTAACACTCTACAACTGACTCTAAGGACTTTTACATCGACATATGACTTTTTCAACCTACAGATGATTGGCAAACACATAATAAGCTTTCGAACGACATTTTTCTTTATTGCTACAGTGCCGCTATAGTACTGCTATAGTGTCAAAACAATGCTTGAACAATGTATGAACAGTGTGCTACAATGATGAGCAATGTGTGAATAGTGCATGTGAATAGTCATGAACAGTATTTTCCCCGACAACGGACTGATTTTTTAAACGCGCTTGTCATGGCTTCAGAAGTCATATTTATGGATAGTTTCTTTGGTATTGTCATCATCGGAGTTGTTCGAACTACTTCCGTCATTTTGTCTCCTGCAGTTTCTGAGGATTTGTTCAATTTTCGTAGTCTTGATATCCACATCTTCATGAAGTTTTGAAGGCTTTTGCTTTTTTTGTGAAGACTCCGGAACGTCTGCAAAACTTGAGGCGTTATCAGTGGAACTTGATAGCATATGTGGTTGAGGAAAATTCTCTAAATTATCTTTGTCATCGCCTAAACCGAGTGCTAGTTGTAGCTCACTGTTATCATAAGGGTTTTGCAATAATGGCCCTCCCCATGGATCTTGTGACTAAGGGGCTTGAGATGAAAATGAGACTTCTTGGGATCAACCGGCTGATCATAGCTATCAGGCAATAATTGATATAGCATTGGGACAATATTATGGCATAGATATGCAAGTAGATATGGATGTTGCTGCTGCTTGAGTGCAGAATCTTTTAGCTTATTCTAACCAACGCTCAAATTTACATTGATGATATCCTCCTCTATAGCCCAAATGAGGATTCTTATTGTAAATTGTTAAGCCAATTTGCCGAATTGGTCTTAACAATTTACTGAATTGTCCAAAAATATGGCATCATGCTGTCCTAGAAAAGATGATTATTGTCCAATGGGAAATTGAATTTCTCGGAATACATCTTAGGGACGAGATATATTATCCCGATCCATATATTGCTAAAGAATTGCAAAAATTTCCTGATGATAATCTTTTTCTCAAATAGATCTAACAGTTTCTTGGGATAGTCAATTATCTCAGAGACTTTGTTCCAAAAATCAAAAAACCTGGTGAGTCCATTGCAGCAGATGCTAAAAAAGGATGCCACTTTATGGGGACCTCAGCAAACTAAATCAATCCGCCACCTTAAGGAAGTCATGCAGCATCTTCCTCCCTTACAAATCCCTTTTACTGGGAAGAGAGTTCTGTAAATAGATGCCAGTGATGAATATTGGGTTGCTATCCTATTCGAAGAAATTGATGGCAAGCGTAAGATCTGTGGATACAAAAGTGGAAAATTTACACTAAGTGAAACGCATTATCACTCAACTTTCAAGGAAATCTTGGCGGTAAAATATGACATCAAGAAGTTTGACTTTCACCTTATTGGACATCATTTCTAGTGGAACTAGATATGTCCTCATTCTCTCAGATGTTGAAGTTTAAACAAAAGCAAATTCCTTATCCTTAACTCCTCATATGAGCGGAAAGGTTTTCAAAATATTCTTTCGAAATCAAGCATATAGCGGGAAAAAAGACTGTGCTTGCTGATTTTTTATCTAGGTCAAAAGAATTTGATGTACCAGTTTCATCCATAAATAGGAATATATCGCGAAATCCATTCGGCGGATTCAAACCCACCAAGATAAAACCTTCTTGGCCAAGTAGGCAGTACCCACCAAAAGTTCCTAAATACATTCAGAACAACACCCATTATGAAAATTTGTCAGCATTAGAGTGAAAATATCAACAATTGATTTTCAGCAGGTTTGGAGGATTAAGTCTCAAACCTAGTAGGCTGTATCCAGAATATCCTTTCATTCATCCTATCTCCCTCAATCTTGAAGACGAATTCCCAAAGGAATTCAAGTGGTTTTGTTGTTATTTATTCAATCTTTATACCATTGCCATTGAATTTTCAACGATCAAAATTATTCTCATTATTGGTAGAATTCTCTCGGGAGAAAAGAAGTTTAAGCATTTGGGTGACATGCGTAATTGGTTCAAACCATTGGGAGCTTGGAAATGCATATTTCAAGAGCAACTTAGAGCCTATAGACCCAACCCAAAGTTGCATACAACAATTATGTTTAGCAGACCATGGCTTTTTATTCGTCCAAACGGATATGTGAGCAAAACTCCATCTGACGTAGGAGTAACTACCTACAAACTTTAGCCAATTCCAGAAAAGTTATGCAAAACCCTTCCATGCAAAATCTCAACACTTCCCCAGGAATATAGAGAACTCTAGAGATTTCTGTGCTAATACAACCACGTGATACCACTAGAGGTATGGCTAGCCAGTTCTACCGGCGTGTCTTGGGATCATCGAACTGATTATAGCTATCAGACAATAATTGATATAGCATTGGGATAATATTATGGCATAGATATGTAAACAGATATGGATGCTACTGCTGCTTCAGATAAAGTTGCCTCATCCTCATCTTAAGAAGCCTCATCCTCATCTTAGGCCCCTCAGTCACAAGATCCATGGGAATGACTATTATCGCAAAATCCGTATGATTACAGTGAGCTACAATTAGCACTCAATTTAGGCAATGACAAAGATAATTTAGAGAATTTTTCTCAGCCACATATGCCATCAAGTTCCACTAATATCGCCTCAAGTTCTGCATACGTTCCAGAGTCTTCACAAAAAAAGCAAAAGTCTTTGGAACTTCATGAAGATGTGGACATTGAGACTGTGGAAATTGAACGAATCCTCAGAAATTACAGGAGACAAAAGGACGGAGATAGTTCGAACAACTCTGATGATGACAATACCAAAAAACCTATCCATAAATATGACTTCTGAAGCTGTGACAAGCGCGTTTGAAAAATCAGTATGTTGTTGGAAAAATTACTATTCATGCACTATTCACATGCATTGTTCACGCATTGTTCATATAATGTTCAAGCACAGTTTAACACTGTAGTAGTACTATAGCAGCACTGTAACAACAAAGAAAAATTTCGTCCGAAAGCTTATTATGTGTTTGTCAGTCATTCGTAGGTTGAAAAAGTCATATGACGATGTAAAAGTCTTTAGAGTTAGTTGGAAAGTGTTAAATTATTGGTGACTTACGGAACCTCACCAATAATTGTTCGTTTGTATAATTATTTGAGCCTATAAAAGGCCACACTTATAAAATTTGGAGGCATGATCTGCTCTCAGAAAAAAAAGCCTCAAGAAATAAAATTTGTGTTATGAATCTCTAAATCTTTGCTTTTACCTTTTTACCTGGTATGATTCTCTAAACAAACGTGCGCGCGTTGATTAGTCTTGGTAGTATGCTCTGCACTTGCCATGGTATGGAACCTCTACATCAGAATTCTGCTACTATAAAGCAGTTCTAAGGTGCGAATCAAAATTAGAAGAGGGGCTTAGTGGCTAAAAGACAGTTCCTTTTATAAAGGCCTAAAGAGATATTTGTGTGTGGGACATCATACCTGCCACAAGCCTTATCTTCATTTTCCCTAATTTGCATCTTAGAGCCTCTTCTTGGAATCAAAGCAAGAAGAGTATGCCAGGCAATGTGAGTGGGGTAAAGCTCTCCAGGCATTAGTGGCAGCATCACCTGTACAAGCTACAATAAAAAAGAAATCACAGAGAAAAGATCAAAAGGAGGAGAAGAAGGCCGGTGGGTCATTTTTCCAGTTCAATAATAATGTTAAGATTGGTAAGAGAAAGAAAACAAAAATTGAGACAAGGCTTACCATGGGATGCTGGTCTTGGTTGGCATGTTCTGCCGGTGATGAAAAGGGAGAGGGAGATATTCGTCGGAAAAGGAGAAGAAAGGGGAGTTGTAGGAAGAAGAATATCAAGAGTAGAATGAACATGGCCAGGACGCCATAAGAGATCCCATTGAAGTATAGCTCGAGTCCTTTCTACTTAGCTTTGTCCCCCTCTCACTGTTCTTTGGTGAGTTTCCTCTCCCAAGAAGTCGAATTTTCCATCGCCAACGGCTTTAGCTATGCACCACAACAAAATGTAAGGAACGAAGATGATGACCACTTTTCCTCTTCTTATTTTTTGGACATCAATTAATGCACCCAACCCATTTCCTTAATTGACATTTCTTTGGGAGCTCCCATGCTAGTTGATTGTCTTTCGTGAATATGCGTTTGTACTTGAATCCACTGTAATATATGCTAAGCGTAGTACAATCATATGGGTCGAGATGGGGTTACCAGAGTGGATTACCAATCAATATGTCGCTTGGTATGTTAATATCGAGGGCGAGTTGGTTGGATCACTTAGGGGCTCTGATGGTCCTCTAGGTTTTGACGATGATGGCTTGTCGATGGGTGAAGTTGTCGACCCTTAGTTAATGGTTCAACAGTGTATATGCAGACTTTTGAGAGTAAGAGTATAATGTTGAAGTTAGGTAATCCTAACCCTTCCCAGGAATTATTTATTTTGTATTTTACTTAGACATTGTATGATAATGCTAATATTAATATAAGAAGATGCATATATATTTTATTAAACTCGTGTGATCATTTTCGTATGGGATTTTGTGAGTGCAAGCTTAGGTGTCCCATGAGTAATAATAGAAGGGGTTACTCACCTTACTAATAATTGGAGTGTCTTGAAGAGGCAAGAAGCCTCACACGCCCAAGAGGCCTTTTACGCCCAAAACATGAAAAATAAGAAGCCAAAGTGAGTCAAGTCAATTGGAGGCAATTATTGGAACTTGTCTTGAAAGCAATTATTGAAACTTGTCTTGAAAGCTTAGCCGTAAATGAACTGATAGGGCTTCATGACCCTATTTAGAGACTTGGGGACTAAGTTTAGAGAAACCTGACCCAAATAAAAGGCTTGTGAGACAAGCTTAATCATTACAACGACTTTTAGGCAATCATAATCATTAGATAGGACTTTAAGCAACCTTTCATCATTAACCTTAGGAAAGGCCACTAATAAGTCTTGGCATTTAAATAGGTGTGTCCCCAGCTTACCACCACTTCCTCACACCACCACCACTACTTCCTCACGCCTACCTCTCCCTTAGTCATCACTCTTCTAATGCCCACCTTTCCTCTCATTCGGCCCCACTCATCTTGCCCTTTTTGTCTTTACCGAAAACACTATGACCACCTCTTTTGGTCTCTAGTAGTAAGTAGATTTCCTAATCTCGGATAGGATATTGAGATACGTTGTTGACTTATGTTTTACCTGATTCGTGACTGGGACTTGCTTGATGTTTGTTTGATTATTTTGTTGTTTGTGTAACATAATCATGAGCCGAAGCATGACTTGGCCGCGAAAAGGGAATGTAGTCTTGTATGCACGCTATGGCGTTATGGACCAGACCTTACTTGGTAAAGGTTCGATATTGAGGCGTATCGAATCCGAGCTAAGTTGGGTTCTAGTTCGATGTTTGGTGCGTCGGATCAAGTCACGAGCCCTGGACCGTGGCCGACGTACTAAAGGATTACGGATTATTATCCATGAGTTACACTAGCACGCATGCCTTCGGGCCCTTTTGTTTGCATGGGCTAATAAAGAGAAGATAAAAATCAGATTGTGTGATTTTGATGCATGGACACACGAGGAACTAAAGCTGTCACTGATGGATTTTGGGACGTTGCCCAATGGATTTTGGACGCCTGGTGAATTCTGGATGCCCGATGGATTTCGAAACAACTAATGGATTTTGATTAAAAATAAATGAGATCCCGTGTGCTTGTTCTCGCATAATCAAGATACCGTGTGTTGATGCCTGTTTAATTCTACTTCTAAAGATACTTTTGCTACAAGAGTCCGAAGCAAACCCATTGCCTTTCAGCTCTTCTCATAGTGTTTCCTCACCACTAAAATCTTTGGTTCTAGGTCACCGAACAAAGATATCCTCATTGGATTAGATTTTCAGCAGTTAGATGTAAAGAATGCCTTTCTTCATAGAGAGTTATAAGTAGAGGTGTATATAGAGATTCCTCCAAATTTTTCTTGTGACAAAACTCAAAATAAAGTGTGCAAGCTAAAATGCGCACTCTATGGTTTAAATAGTCACCTTGAACTTGGTTTGGTAGGTTTCAAGAAGCTATGGTCTCTATTGGGTATAAATAGAGTAATGTTGATCATACTTTATTTGTGAAAAGATCGGGTGCTAGAGTCGCTATTCTCATTGTCTTTATAGATGACATTATTGTCATAGGGAATGGTAGTGATGAAATCAGCAGGTTGAAGAAGTTTCTTGGATAAGAGTTCGAGATGAAAGATCTTGGACAATTTTGATACTTTTTTAGGATTGAAGTTGCCATATATTCGAAATGTATCTTTCTATTACAAAGGAAGTAATGCAAGGGTCTATGTTCAGAATAACAACTTAGCAAATGCAGGTATTCAGTCTCCTCGCGGTGCCTCTCTTAGGCCTTACTCTATCGAAATCGACTTTTAGCATCCAACAAAACCCTTATTCCAAACATAAGGCCTTTTGGCCTCAATTTTTGATGCACAAGATCCTCATGGAGGCAAGTGCAGAACATACTACCAGGATGTGATGGTATCATGCCATTATAAAATCTCTAATACCGGACAGGAATTTGAAGAGAAAAATAAAGAATTAGCTTTGCATGATTTAGGCACTCAAATACATGATTTTATTATCGAAGGCTAGTCTTGCCCATGTTATTACAAACGATGCCTTTTATAAGCATGAGGGAAAAGAAAAGACAAGTAAAGTTACATCATCGATGACACAGGCAGATTAATATCTAAAAAAAATACATAGATCACATTAGGACACCTAAGGCCATGACTTATCATAAACAATAATTACGATACTGTGACTCACCTTATATATTGATTACAACATTATGATTCAACATGTGACTCATCAACATAACGTGACTCATTCTTGTGACTCATCAACATGTCATTTATAATACGTGAATCATTCGGACATCGTTTTTTATTCATCATCTGATGGTGAAGGGGATGGACATCATGTCTCTATTGCATTTTTTGAGTGGTGCATGATAACTTCCCAATCACACATTTTTCTCATTTCTTCGATACTTTCCTTAGCAGGTCACAAAAATCTATATGGGAGGATCTCAATGCAGATTCTTATCGCGACTTTTTAGGAGGAGACTGATAAAAGTTTGATGGAACATCATTAGATCCTGAAGGGATATCACTTAGATCTATAGGAATATTACCGAGAGATAAATATATTCCTAACATAATAGGCTGAGGCCAGTTGTCCACATTTATCATTAATGAGAAGTCTCTAAGACTTAATGATGGTCCAAATCAAAGGGATCTTTAAAAAGTGGTCCACCAATAAGTCATGTGAAGATGATGGCCGGTCTGATTTATCTTTTCTGAATTCCGCTAAAGCAGCCCGAATTAGGGGTTTTGTCTTTTGATAATCGGATAAACAATCTCATGGCACATTAGTATTGTCTTTTGGCCAAACTCCTGAAGGAATGGTGTAATTATATCCATAGAGTATTCGCTGGATTATCCTATTTTCTCGTGGATTAACTCCAATATAACATGACAATGTCTTACAAAGCTTGATAGGGACTTCCTAAGCTTTGTAGGTTGTGACTCCTACATCCATCGAGTATCTAAAAACATTACTGTTAGGCTTGATAAGTATCCATGGCCTGTAAAAGAGAACGATTGTATGTAGTTTCTATATATTCTCAGTTGTTTTGTGAAAAAGCCTTTCCATGCTCCCAAGGATTTAAATTAACAAAGCATTTCCGCATGATGGTATTTTCCACCATCACAAATTTTTCGAATTGTTTGGCTGATAATTCTTGGCATCTTTGCTGTTGGAAATTGAATGGCAAAAATATGGCAATTAAATGTGTGACGTTCCAACTCGGAATCACGAATGATGCTTAATGACCGAGCATGACCCGAACGGACCTGTGACTCGTGGAAATATATTAGTTCATCCCGTTTATTTTAAACAATCAATGCGCACGCGGAAGCAAATAACAATAAACGAGACAAACATGAGTAAGATAAGCAAACAACGCCCGTTATATTTACATGAGACGTGCTTGTTTATGTCGAGCCCTTCTTTACGGACCCTGACAAGCCACGCACATAATTTACATGCCCATTCCAAGGGCGGTTCCGACACAAGCCACTATTGACAAATAAAACTTGGCTTGGGTTCCTAGCTTCGCTATAGCTTCTCGTTCCTCTCGCTCTTCCCACTCCTCCTGCTCCTCGTCCGCTTGGCCATCTCACGCTCCACCCCCAGTTTACCCTGGAGTCGACCCGCCTGGCTCGCCGAATGGCCCGTTGAACCAGCGGAGGGGTCCAATCCATTCCCCGTGTGTTAGGTGGTACCACGCCTCATACGGGTGAGGGATTGACTCATCACGGCTTTCGTCGACTATCACGTAAGTTGTAATGCGACGATAAGCGCGGCCTTCTCGGGCGTCGATCACGGTGAGGAGCTCGACTCACGTTTCCATTGGGTTTCCGAATTGGGTTGGAGGAGATGCCATATCACGGACTTGAAAAGGAGAAAAACAACGAGAGTGAGTCGGGGAGATTTAATAAGTGAAAACTCTAATATCAAGTGAGGACGAGATAATTGTTATTCACACAAGTCGACTCTTACCGTATCGGCATCGATGGTAATTCAAATAGCAAAGATTATGCTACGACACCAACAAAAATAAACATCAAACATGAGCATCACCCGCGAGCATCATTAGTTGAGAAAGAACGAACTATAAACAACCATGAAACCAAGAAACGGGCCAAGCGACCCGTGGTACAACGTTTCGCAACTTCCTTTTCCGATATTAGGGAATTCACTTACTCAATAAACCACTAGAACACGAAAGATAAGAAGAAGAAAGTGGCTGGTGGCTTGGCTTGAGCACGGAACAAGCTTGATTTTGGAAGAAACGAGGCCTCGGGCGAGTCTCGGGTGTGATTTTCAGGCTTTCTTCTTGCTTTTTCCTTACTTGGCCGAGCAATACTAGGCCTACAAGGGCCAAACCGTGGGCCCTTGGGTGAAAACGAGGAGAAACACGGGCCGGTTCGAGACTCTTTTGGGCGTGATCTTCTCGGGCCAAAAGGTAAGAAAAACAAGAAACAAAAGGGAGAGGAAGCTGATGGTGAAGTTGGCATGAGAAGAAGAAAGGGGGAGTGTCTTGCTATTTATAGAGCTCTTGGAAAACCCTAGAAAACCTTAGAATTAAGCTAATAATGGAGGACCTCTAAGTCGAGTCATGATGGCATGCATTAAATGCTATTAATGAACTAAGGCCAAAGGAAAATGATGAAGGGCCAAGTTTATTCGAATCTTATTGGTCCCCTCTCTCTCTCTCCCTCTCGGCTCTCTCTCTCTCTCTCTCTCTCTCTCTCTCTCTCTCTCTCTCTCTCTCTCTCTCCTCCTTGGCTGAATGGCCTTCTTTCTCGGCTCCCTTGGCTTGGCCAATTATTGGCCTTACCTTGGGCTCCATTGTTGGTGACCATGAGTCACCAAGGAGCCTTAAATGAGCCATAATTGGGGAGATGGGGCACAACTCAGCTTGGTAACAATAATGGAGGAGGGACACCCCATGGGAGTCCAATTATGAAGGCTTAATGGCAATAATTGAACCTTTTGACCAAGTCAACCCTTTTTATCTCTTTCTTCTTAGCAAAACTGAACCGTGGGAGGCCTACAAGCTGGTTGGTTCCACTCAAAAACCTCTTGGGCCACTCGGTTTACCCGAAATCGGCTAAACGACACTATAATCGCAACCCCGCATCATATTAATTCTCAAAATTTTTGAGGGTTTTCTCGCGATAAAAACACTCATAATAATCCCATTCAAATGAGGTTTAGTGTGGAAAAGCCCTCACAAGTGACCAAATAGAACTACACAAAAATCTAAGCTCAACTAGGCGAATTTGGGCTTCTTGGGTGGCCTAGGTGCGTAGCTGGGCTTGACCGGGTAAATGGCCGGGTATGTTGTTAGGCCACATGGGTACATGGCTGAGCGCGAGACCGGACCACATAGGCACTATGCCGGGCCGCACGGCAACGTGCCGATCCTAATCTTATTGGCCCTCTCTTTCTCTCTCTCCCCCTCTCGGCTTCTCTCTCTCTCTCCCCCTTGGCCGAATAGCCTTCTTTCTCGGCTCCCTTGGCTTAGCCAATTATTGGCCTTGCCTTGGGCTCCATTATTGGTGATCATAAGTCACCAAGGAGCCTTAAATGAGCCATAATTGGGGGACACAACTCAGTTTGATAACAATAATGGAGGAGGGACACCTCATGGAGGTCCAATTATGAAGGTTTAATGGCAATAATTAAATCTTTTGACCAAGTCAATCCTTTTTGTCTCTTTCTCCTTAGCAAAACTAAACCGTGGGAGGCCTACAAGTTGGTTAGTTCCACTCAAAAACCTCTCAGGCCACTCGGTTTACCTGAAATCGGCTAAACGGCGCTATAATTGCAACCCCGCATCATATTAATTCTCAAAATTTCCAAGAGTTTTCTCGCAATAAGAGCACTTCTCATAATCCCATTCAAATGAGGTTTAATGTGGAAAAACCATCACAAGTGACCAAATAGAATTACACATAAATCTAAGTCCAACTAGGCCAATTTGGGCTTCTCGGGTAGCCTGGGCGCGTGGCCGGGTTACCGAGCACATGATCGGGCCTGACCGAGCAAATGGCCTGTATGTCGTTGGGCCACACGGGCACTGGCCGAGCGCGAGACCAGACCGTACCGATGCTACGTTGGGCCGCACGGCAACGTGTCGAGCGCCTTGCTTGGCCGCACGGGCGACGTGCCGAGCGCTGTGCCTAGCCGCACGAGTGACGTGCCGAGTGCCTTGCTGGCCGCATGGGCAACGTGCCGAGCACCATGCCTGGTCGTACAAGTGAGGGGTCAGTTCATGGACAAACACGCGCAACGGCTCATGAATGGCACGATGCACGACTCATGACCATATTTCTTTGGCATGGGACGAGATCGGGATCGGATCTTATGGGTACAACGCCTAGCATAAGGGTCGGACACAATGGCCGACACACGACCGGACACGTAATTGGTCCGTGGCCTAGTTGATGAGCACAGTGGCCGGTCATGACCAGGCACATGGCCTTGGCTGGCGTGACTGACAATTTTGCCCGGGCCGCGACCGAGCCACTAGGCACATGACCTGGCACATGTCTCGTCCATGGCCTACCTAACTCAATGCAACGATCCGTAGTCGATTTGTGACCGAGCCACGTTCAAGTATCAACGACTCATGGCTGACCCTCGGTTGTCATGTAGCCTCGTGGAATCCAGTACCCTGGAATTAACTCATGGTCATCCGTGACTAATGTATGGCCGTGCGATATCACTCGCGATCGACACATACCGACACCGGACTAAACCATAATTATCCCGGACTGTTCTACTAACGGCCCTTATGGTCGAAGGGTCACCGCGGTCATATTACTCTAATCATATGCGTAGTCAGGGAGTCATTCTACTGTCAATCCCTAGGCCACTTCATGGATAATCTTTCGATCGAACCATAACCAACTCTTAGTACACTCGTTTCGATCATGCTATCCATTCCATTACCGACCCTCGACTCAAGTTACTTGCTCATCCATTTCTTATTAGCCCTCGGCCTCCTAGGCCTGAAATCGGGGATGTCACAAAATGTATACCAAAAAAACCATTTGAGTTCTTCCGAAAATTCATCTTTTGGGGAGAAAAACAAAGGATAAATAAACGGATAATCCGAATGTATGCCACTTGATTGAAGATTCAGCCTATCATATTTCTTGAAGATCTTGTATTAATATTCTCACATGAGATTTGTAAGGTTATCGAAAGGAGTGTTGGATTCGATCAAATCTAGAACTTCAGGAGAATACATTCTACTAGAGAATTTGGGCTTCGTGTCTTGTGTTCAGAATCCACTGGTTGGACTTTTGGAAACATACATTAATAATGGAGAATCCTCTTTAGGCTTGGAAAGGAGGTATGCAAGGATATTTTTTATGATACATCTACTAAGCCTAATACTCGTGACAACTATGGTTCGAACCCCGAATCAACAAAAGGAAATGGCTAGGGAATTGGTACGTGGACCGATTTGAGGGTTGGCCATAAAACAATCGGTTTGGTTGGAATGGGTAACTAAGAGATCGATCATGGTATGATCAAAGGATCGGCCATGGATCGGCAGTGAAATGACTTTCTAATCACGCAAGTTGATCAGAGTGATTCAACCATGAATCGATCACTCGACCATAAGGGTTGGCCGTGGGATGATCACGCACCGAGTCGATTGATGGGCGGTCATGGATCGATGTTGTGCAGGCATGCGCCGATTGCGGGTGATTCTGCTCGGCCATACACCAGTCGCGGTCGACCATGAACAAATTTCGTGCGGTCATGCATCGATCACCGATCGATTCCACACAACTACATGACAATCAAGGATCGACCATGGATTGTTGATGCTCATTAGTCGCAAATCAGCTATGAATCGTTATGGTGAATCAGGGTAGGCTATGGACGGGCCATGGACCAGGCCAAGAGCCCTGCTACTTGGGTACAAGCTAGGCCTTGTGCCGGCCGTGCAATCTAAGCCCTGTGCCCGGCCATGTGCCAGCCACTATGCCTGATACTTATGCCAGTTTCAGTGCCCGTCGATCCCAGCCAATACCCAATCCGATGCCTGGTCAGACTCAACCTTACGCCTGTGCAGCCCGGCCATGTGCCCAGCCCTATGCATGGTCAGTCTGGGCCAAACAGGCCCTGCACTTGGTCAGCCTAGTTGATTCGGCCGGTCCGGTCATTGGCTCGGCTACACCCGGCCATGCTCAGTGTAACGGCCCCACCTCGGGGTTATTCATGTGACGTCGCATTTATTATTATCTTTCTTTACAAATAAGCGGAAGCATACTTTCGGGACAATCACATTAAAAACAACAGCGAGATTAAGAATAACAGCATCATGAGCAAACCTTATATTTATAGGACACGCAAACATATTTTACAAGCCAACTTAGCCAATTTTAGCCATTTACACAACAAGAACAAGTGGCTTGGGTGTCCTAAGTCCACTACTTCGGATTCACAGCTCCTAGCTTTTCTCGAACTCCAACATGGATCAAACTCCCCCTTTCGTCGCCGTCCGTGTGACCATCCTACGGACCTGAGAGGGAAAATAATGGGAGATGAGTCGGGGAGACTCAGCAAGTGAAAACACCAATGTCAAGTGAGGATAAATCGATCGCCGTTAACATGAGTCGGCTCTTATCGCACCGGCGTCGATGACAAATCAATAGCAAAGTTTATGCCGAAAAATACTAAAGAACTCTAAGCATGGCTATAACACGTGAATATCACTAGCCAAATTTCGGCTTCTATCTTAAGATGTGAACCTCAAACATAAAACATAAACAAGCCAAAGAGATAATCAATTAAGACTTAACACGATCCAAGCAAACCACGTCACAACGCATCTCATCATCCTTTCCCAAGATTAGAGAATTCACTTACGCAACCAACAAAACTAGAATTAAAAGCGAGAGGCGTGAGTCTCGATCGACTCTCGGACGATTCTTGGTGGTTCTCGAGCTTAAGCACGAATACACGGCCTTGGACGTGGCTTCCTTACTTGATCGAACCACAAGAGAGACACGGGCTAGTCGGTAAGTTCTGTCTCTTTCTTTTTCTCTCTTTCTCGGTCATGAATACGAAGCAAGTAATAAGAAAGAAGGTTGGCCGGAGCTCTCGGGGCCTGAACTAGGAGAGAGAGACGTGAGAGAGAGGGAAGGGAGGCGTGAGAGGGGAGAAGGGGGGCTTCACGTGAGGCTCTCCCTCTCTCTCTCTCTCTCTCTCTCTCCCTATTATTAGAAGGCTTTTCTTGGTCACTACTCTAAGCCATCAATGCATGTCATCATGGAGGGGCCCTAAAGTCTTGATTCATTTATTGCGAGTCATGATGAAGGGCCACCAAAGTCCAACTTTAATAAATGAAAGCCATAATGAAGCTTGGAGGATAAGCTTTGACTCGGTCAAGGCCTTATCCTGTAGATTCTTCTACCAATTTTTGGAACCGTGTACTCCCTCGAATCTTCCGGATTTACTGAATTCTCAGGCAAATGACTCGGGCCAATCAGGTCACATGAAATAGACTAATCGGCACTACAATCACAACCCATATCATAAACATTTAACTTATTTTTCGAAGTTTTTCACGACAAAACACATATAATAATTCCATCCAACCCGAGGTTCGGTGTGAGAAAATCTCTAAATATGCCTTAAATATCACCAAAAGACATCAAGTCGGGATTCCAACCTTCTCATATAGAAATTGACAAATCTTTCAAATCTGATAAAACCGGACAGCTTTGCACTGTTCTCGAAATTGAACTTGAAAACATAGTAAATGGACTCCGAAAATTCTCAAATTTGGATATGTCATAAACAAGGCCTTAACAAACATTTTTCATGAAAATATGAAATCTGAATCTCTCTGTAAACACCATTTTTAGTAGCTCAAATACAGACTAAAAATAGTTCGCTGGAACAAAATTTTTGCTTCTAAAAGTAAGCTCTGTCCAGAATCCAAATCATCTTGGAAAATTTCCAAATTTGTATACGTTATAGAAAAGGAAGTCCTCAACAACTTTTGTGAAGGAAACTTTTTCAAAATCGGCCTAGAAAAGCTTATAGAAAATAAATAAAGGGTGAACATCATCGAAATACCAATTCCGGGCAGTTTTACACAGTTCAAAAATTAGGCCACTATACTACTCATATCAAGTTCAAAAATTCCGAAATTAAATTATGTAAAACTTCAAGATGTTTTGAGAAACTTTCAAGAAGAAAGTGTTTAGAAATTCGGACCACAAAAGTCTCCCAAAAAATAATAAAACAAATGGGTACAAAGGATCCAAAATAGGGTTTTCGAAAACAAGAGTAAAATTTTGCTCCGATTGGAAAACCACCAAACTTAAATCATAGCCATTTCGCAGGAACTGAAATTGAGGATGTTACAATTTACCCGCGGCTTCCCAGGAGCAAAAATCAGGATGTGACAATTATCCCTCTATAATAAAATTTCGTCCTCGAAATTTAAACGCGTACTTGGTTCCTCGAATAAATGCAGTATCAACTTTTCCTCAATTCCTCACTCTCCCAGATAGCTTCTTTTATGCCTCGGTGACACTATAGGACCTTAATTAAGGGAATGGCCTTACCTATCAATACTTGCTTCTTACAATCCACGATCCGCACATGCTCCTCAGCATAAGACACTCTACTGTCTACTTTGACCTCGTCGAAAAATTCAACACGCGTGCCAGATCGGGCTCAAACTTTCACAATATCAGTACATAGAACACAACATGTACCTGAGCAAGTTTCAATGGTAATGCCAACCGATAGGCCAATTCCCTTTTCGTTTTCAAATTTCAAAAGATCCTACGTACCTGGGACTTATCTTACCTTAGTACCTTTACAGCATCCGCTATAATATGGGCTAGCTCTAGACCAGCGACCTTCTTTTCCCCGACCTCGTTCCAACATACTAGAGTGCAGCAAGCTTGACCACGCTTCCGTTGTGCTACTCTGATAAAATCTTCTTTAAACATAGTTTACTTACTTATAACAATCATGAAGATCACACTTATCATTTCAAGTAATAGTTTCCGTCTTACTTTCAATTCAGTACCTAGTTCGATTTATTCCTTTTCTTACCCACCATCCTAGAAGTCTGCCAGGAGCCGCACCTTATTTAGGTCTTTAACCTTGGCGATCACTCTTGCTAGAAGCCGCACCTTGATCAGGCCTCATGCCCCGACGTCCACTTCATAGCTAAGAGCCGCTCCTTGATCAAGTTCTCCCCTTGCGATCACTCCCCGCCCTCATGGGATCGGGTTATGTCAAAATTCAATAGCCTTCTCTTGGCTCAACACCGAACTGCAACTTACTAGAGGGGAGCCTGCTTGGACTTCTCTTTCGAGGTCGTGGCGTCCTGATGGGACTTTTCTTTTTCTTCAGTGGTCGTAACCTGGTCCTGAGCACTTATTTTGCTATCAATAATCTAACAAGACTTTCTACAACACAAGAATAGGTCAGTGATCACAAACAAATAAGAGCACTTAACCTATTCAACCACAATCAATCATTCACATGCGCAGAGGTGTTTCTTAGCTAACTACCTCAACTTCAGCATACCTTATCACTCCAGGTCTTTATTTCCGCTTTGATTTCAGAATCGTTTTCCCAATTCGGTGCACAGTTCAGTCGTTCTTGCCCTTAGCCATCCTAGAAGTTTGCCAGGAGTCGCTCAATGATCAGGCCCTTCACCCTGGCGGCACTTCTGCCCAGAGGCCGCTCAATGATCATGCCTTTTACCCCGGCGCCATCTCTGTCAGAAACCCCTCAATGATCAGGTCGTTTGGCCCCGGCGCCATTCCCTGCCCTCGTCGGACTAGCCAATTGCAAGCTACCCCGAATTGCACCTACTGGAGGGAAAATCTGCTCTGATACCAAATTAAATTGTAATGCCCCCACCTCGAGGTCATTCATGTGACGTCCCGTTCATTGTTATCTTTCTTTACAAACAAGCGAAAACATAATTTCGAGACAATCACATTAAAAACAACAGCGGGATTAAGACAAATAGCATCATGAACAAACCTTGTATTTACAGGACATGCAAACATATTTTACAAGTCAACTTAACCGATTTTATCCATTTACACAACAAGAACAAGTGGCTTGGGTGTCCTAAGCCCACTACTTCGGATTCACAGCTCCTAGCTTTCCTCGAACTCCAACATGGATCAAACTCCCCCTTTCGCCGCCGTCCGTGCGACCATCCTATGGACTTGAGAGGGAAAACAACAGGGGATGAGTCGAGAAGACTCAGCAAGTGAAAATATTAATGTCAAGTGAGGATAAATCGATCGCCGTTAACATGAGTCGGCTTTTATCGCACCGGCGTCGATGGCAAATCAATAGCAAAGTTTATGCCGACAAATACTAGAGAACTCTAAGTATGGCTATAACACGTGAACATCACTAGCCAAATTCCGGATTCTATCTCGAGATATGAACCTCAAACACAAAACATAAACAAGCCAAAGAGATAACCAATTAAGACTGAACACGGTCCAAGCAAACCACGTCACAACGCATCTCATCATCCTTTCTCGAGATTAGGGAATTCACTTGCGTAACTAACAAAACTAGAATTAAAAGCGAGAGGCGTGAGTCTCGATCGACTCTCGGACGATTCTTGGTGGTTCTCGAGCTTAAACACGAATACACGGTCTTGGACGTGGCTTCCTTACTTGATCGAACCACAAGAGAGACATGGGCTAGTCGGTAAGTTCTGTCTCTTTCTTTTTCTTTCTTTCTCGGTCATGAATACGAAGCAAGAAATAAGAAAGAAGGTTGGCCGGAGCTCTCGGGGCGTGAACTAGGAGAGAGAGACGTGAGAGAGAGGGAAGGGAGGTGTGAGAGGCGAGAAGGGGGGGCTTCACGTGAGGCTCTCCCTCTCTCTCTCTCTCTCTCTCTCTTTCTCCCTATTAATAGAAGGCTTTTCTTGGTCACTACTCCAAGCCATCAATGCATGTCATCATTGAGAGGCCCTAAAGTCTTGATTCATTTATTGCGAGTCATGATGAAGGGCCACCAAAGTCCAACTTTAATAAATGAAAGCCATAATGAAGCTTGGAGGATAAGCTTTGACTCGGTCAAGGCCTTATCCTGCAAATTCTTCTACCAATTTTTGGAACCGTGTACTCCCTCGAACCTTCCGGATTTACTGAATTTTCAAATAAATGACTCGGGCCAATCGGGTCACACGAAATAGACTAATCGGCACTACAATCACAACCCACATCATAAACATCTAACTTATTTTCTGAGGTTTTCCACGACAAAACACGTATAATAATTCCATCCAACCGGAGGTTTGATGTGGGAAAACCTCTAAATATGCCTCAAATATCACCAAAAGACATCAAGTCGGGATTCCAACCTTCTCATATAGAAATTGACAAATCTTTCAAATCTGATAAAACCGGACAGTTTTGCACTGTTCTCGAAATCGAACTTGAAAACATAGTAAATGGACTCCGAAAATTCTCAAATTTGGATATGTCATAAACAAGGCCTTAACAAACATTTTTCATGGGAACACGAAATCTGAATCTCTCTGTAAACACCATTTTCAGTAGATCAAATACAGACTAAAAACAGTTCGCTGGAACAGAATCTTTGCTTCTCAAAGTAAGCTCTGTCCAGAATCCAAATCATCTTGAAAAATTCTCAAATTTGTATACGTTATAGAAGAGGAAGTCCTCAACAACTTTTGTGAAGGAAACTTTTCCAAAATCGGTCTAGAAAAGCTTATAGAAAACAAATAAAGGGTGAACATCACCGAAATACCCATTCCAGGTAGTTTTACACGGTCCGAAAATTAGGCCACCGTACCACTCATATCAAGTTCAAAAATTCTGAAATTAAATTATGTAAAACTTCAAAATGTTTGGAGAAACTTTCAAGAAGAAAGTGTTTGGAAATTCGGATCACAAAAGTCTCCCCAAAAATAATAAAACGAATGGGTACAAAGGATCCAAAATAGGGTTTTCCAAAACAAGAGTAAAATTTTGCTCCGATTGGAAAATCACCAAACTTAAACCATAACCATTTCGTAGGAACTGAAATTGAGAATGTTACAATTTACCCGCGGCTTCCTAAGCGCAAAAATCGGGATGTGACACTCAGTCATACTCCAACCCCCGAACCTCGGTCCGAGTGGGATGGTCGATTGTAAATGAACACATAAAACTCTTGTTTGCGTTAGTTCGTCTCTTAAATTGGGCAATAATGATTTTTGAGTCAAGTGTTCAAGAAGAGAATGAGCCATTGGATTAGGTGTTTTGTGCCAATAATTTAGTGTTCTTGAAGGTGAGAAACAAGGCCACACGCCCAAAACTTGGTGAGCAAGAAAACACTTGACCTAGTCAAAGTCAAGTCAACTTACTTTATTAAAGCCTTATCTTGCAAGATAACAATTGAGTGCAAGCTTAGGTGTCCCATGAGCAATAATAGAAGGGGTGACTCACCTTACCAATAATTGGAGTGTCTTGAAGAGGCAATAAGCCTCACATGCCCAAGAGGCCTTTCACGCCCAAAACGTGGGAAACAAGAAGCCAAAGTGAGTCAAGTCAATTGGAGGCAATTATTGGAACTTGTCTTGGAAGCAATTATTGAAGTTTGTCTTAAAAGCTTAGTCATAAATGAATTAATAGGGCATCATGACCCTATTTAGAGACTTGGGAACCAAGTTTAGAGATACCCGATCCAAATAAAAGGCTTGTGAGACAAGCTTAATCATCACAAAGATTTTAGGTAACCATAATCATTAGATAAGACTTTAAGCAATCTTTCATCAGTAACCTTAGGAAAGGCCACCAATAAGTCTTGGCATTTAAATAGGTGTGTCTCCATCTTACCTCCATTTTTTCTCACACCACCACTACCACTTCCTCACGCCTACCCCTCCCTCGGTCGCCACCCTCCTAATGCCGACCTTTCCTCTTATTCGGCCCCACTCATCTTACCCTTTTTGTCTTTATCGAAAACATTATGACCACCTCTTTTGGTCTCTAGTAGTAAGTAGATTCCCTAATCTCGGGATAGTATGTTGAGATACGTTGTTGACTTATGTTTGACATGATCCGTGATTGGGACTTGCTTGATGTTTGTTTGATTATTTTGTCGTGTGTAACATAATCGTAAGCCGAAGCATGACTCTGCCGCGAAAAAGGGAACGTATGGTCTTGTATGCATTCTATGGCGTTACGGACATGACCTTGCTTGGTAAAGGTTCGATATTGAGGCGTATCGAATCTGAGCTAAGTTGGGTTCTAGTTCGACAATTGGCTCATCGGATCAAGCCACGAGCCCTAGATCGTGGCCGACATACTAGAGGATTACGGATTATTATCCATGAGTTACACTAGCACGCACGCCTTTGGGCTCTTTTGTTTGCATGGGCTAATAAAGAGAATATAAAAATCAGATTGTGTGATTTTTATGTATGGACACACGAGGGACTAAAGCCGTCATCGATGGATTTCGGGTCATTACCTGATGGATTTCGAATGCCTGGTGAATTCTGGATGCCCGGTGGATTTCAGAAGAATTGATGGATTTTGATTAAGAATAAATGAGATCCAGTGTGCTTATTCTCGCATAATTGAGATACCGTGTGTTGATGCTTGTTTAATTCTGCTTTTGGAGACACTTTTGCTACAAGAGTCCGAAGCAAACCCATTACCCTTCGGCTCTTCTCATAGTGTTTTCTCATCACTAAAATCCTTGGTTTTAGTTCACCGAACAAAGATATCATCATTGGATGGGATATTCTTACCAATGTCCAAATTTATATTCCGCGATAAGGATTCTCATTGTAAATTGCTAAGTCAATTTGCTAAACTGATCCAGAAATATGGCATCGCCATATTTGAAACGTGTGTTGAACATGATTGTTACGGATGTGAATAATGTGTTGTACGTAGTTGAGGTAAGGTACGACTTTGCTATTGATGTACCATCGACACTCAGGGTGATAAAGGTTGAAAGCGTGTTCAACGGTGATTGCTTCCTCCTAACTTGAAATTAATGAATTTACTTATTGAGTTTATGACTCATCTCCCGTTGTTTTTCCAGATTTGTAGGATGGTGTTCCTACCGGTTCGTTTCGGTACTCTGGTCGAGTTGGAAGTTGAGGTGGTCGACGTTACCAATGTGAGCGAGGGCCGAGCCTTTCGTAGAGTCATCACCTACGTTATGGTGGACGAGGGCCTAGATAACCTCGAGACAACCCCATTTCCCACACTTACATATCATGGTATATGTGGATCGATGGTGGCTTGTTCGGCCACCTTCGTGGTTTCAATGGACCGTTTGGAGGAGCCAACGATTCTGTGCCCAGGGAAGCTGCAGACGGTGCCTAGGTGGCCGGCCTAGCGTAGGAGGAGCAACAATTTTTTAGAGCCCTTTTTGAGGGCATTTTGTGGATATCCACTGTAGCGGAGTTAGGTGTACCCCAGCCATGCGATCAAAATATGTAATAGCGGATGTGCATGCCGATTGTGGCCCGTAGAAAAGAAGGGCTTGTAAATAAAGCTATTATGTAAATACAAGTGTGATGCTTTTTCTAATCCCAAAGTTGTTTTGATTGTACATATATGAAATATGCTTCCGCGTGAACGTAACGAAAGATAAAAATGAACAGGATGGCGATGCGCCTCGGACGTCGTGAAAATAACCCCTGCGAGTCATGATTTCGAGCCAAGGCTAACAATACTCATCTTCGAGAAAATGATGGTGATCTTGTTATTGGTTGTTTGTGGGTAAGTTAATTTATTTGTCCCACACCCGACCTGATATTACTTTTGCTGTGAACCCGGTGAGTCAATTTATACAGGATCTATACTCTACTCATATGGATGATTTTCTTCGAATCCTTTGATATTTAAAGTTTGCTCCTAGAAATGGATTCTTTTGTCCCCTCTTACTTAGGCTACGAACGATAATTATTTTATTTCTATTTTTCTGTTCCAGAAATAGGTTTGGAATAGAAATTCATTTGGTAATGCAATTTCATTTTTTTATTTCTAGAACAAATTTTTGTTTCAAAAATAGGTTTGGAATATAAATTAGAAGTTAAAATTTTTTGCTTTTCTATTTTTAAAACATAAATAAAAATAATTTCTATCTCTTCAACTAAAGAGACTTCCACCAAATAAAAGACGAAGACATTCTTCCTTTGAACTCCCCCCCACCCACCTCTTCAACAGAAAGAGAGATAAAAAATCCTAGGCACCTCGTTGCAACTCCGACTTCGACTTTGACGCTATCCTTCTCGCCGCCACCCACTTCGACTCCGACTCCGTCCTCCTTGTTGCTATCGACTTTATCCTCCTCGTCGACCCTCACTTCACAAGGCCCTCATCGATTGCACGAGCCTATCTACTCAATGCCTCCAGGTAACTAGCTTTCCCACACAATTGGTGGGCTTCGTCTCTTCATATAACTCATGCTCTCATCTTGTGTGGGGCTAGGAGTTTCCGTGATCGCTTGAATAAGGTGTGATTTGTGATCTTTCTAGTGGGCATTAAAGATTTTTTTTTGGGGTCAGGATGTGGTGCCGTGAGTTTTCACCATTGCTCTGAGAGGGTTTTGTGTGTTAGCTTCTTAACCCATAACAACCGAGTAAGATTTGGCAAAAAACTGGTAATGATACTCATGGGTCCTATTTACTCTGTACTCCTGAGTTGCTCTATCTCCTGATTTAGGGGCCGCACAGATTCTAATAGCAAAGTTGTATTTGTTTTATACATTAGTTGCATGCGTTGCCAGAATAGTTTGGTCTTTGTAAAAAACGATTAATTACTGTGACCATATTGTAAGTGCCACAGATGGAGGCCATTCAAACGAAATCCATAGAGTCCAATGATGCTATATTCTTTATTTTGCTTATATTCTTCATTGGTGCATGTATGCAAACGATTTGCACAAATCACAACCACAAAAGTTTCTCAAACAAATCGCAGAAGGATGAAATTTCTTTGTACAATTTGATAATCTCCGGTAATGGCAATATTAGGAAACAACAAACAACTAAAGGAGTTACCAAGTTTTGGCTTTTTAATTGTGGAAGGTATGAGTTGAGTCACTAGTTTATACAAGTATGCATATGCTTAGATCAATTGGGGACTAGCACATACTCTTCTCACTTGTGCTCTCACTTTAGTGATTTTGAAGTTCGGTATTAGACATCATGATCTAATATTTTCCTTTGGGGTGTGGTGTCATTACATGAAAAGAGTATGTGTGGTACATATTGTTGTAATTGACTGTATGGGAGTCAACCTGTTTTTTTTACACAGTTTCTACAATAAAATGTATTTACATAGTAGTAAAAGTGATGTTAGGATGAGTATGGGCTGTACATGTATGCTTATTTACATATGCTTGCTTGATCTAATAGGAGGATATTCTCTTTCAATTTCTTCGTGTATTTTGGTTTATTAATAGTCATTATATATGATTGTGATCTTAACATCAATGCTTCTGTACTTGAATTGGTACATCATCTGATATGGCTCATTTTATGCTCAGCCAGTTAAGGTTAAATGACATCCCACAAAGAGGTTCTTATGGCTAAGTGGACCAAGCCTTTGACCAATTTGCTTGTAAGTTTGTTGGTGGAAGAGATAAAAAAAAAGGAAATTGCACCACCTGTGCCTACATCAGAACAGGGTAGAATAGCATACATGCTGAATTCAATAAACAAACAGGACTCGACTTTAGTGTAATTCAGTTGAAGAATATGGTAAACAAACTAAAGAGATAATATGGTAGTTTTAAAAAAATTATTTCACAATCTGGATTTGGATAGGATAATGTAAACAAAAAGGTTACTGTAGACGATGCAAGTGTATGGAAGTCTCACATCAAGGTATTACTTTAATTGGGTCATTTTGTTTTTATTAACAATGTAAGCTTCGATTATGTTGCTGACATAAGCCATTATTATCAAAATTATAGGATAATAGCGAATGGGCTAAATTCAAGAATGATGGATTTCCTCAGTATCCTGAGCTATGTATTGTGTTTGGTGATATATATGCTACTGGGGAGTATGCAACAGGAAATGTAGAAGGCTTGGTAATGTCGGAGGGAGAAGACAATGGTGTTGGTGGTGGTGGTGATTTTGCAGTAGGTGATCCAGAGGAATTTAATGAACACCATATTAATGAGGGAGTCTTTACACCTGACGTGACTGCCACCCCAGTTCGTGAGAAGCGCAAGTTGGATAGAACTCCAAATTTCGAGAGAAGGAGAAAGAGTAACACATGTGACGTTAGTGGCACATGCAAAGCCATTCAAGAAATAATCAAATTTCAGGATGGGTCAATCAACAATGGCTCCATCACCTCGCATGCCCCACCACCTATAGATCCTTGCTCCATAGGAGTTGTGGTTGCCATCCTAAATGACATGCCTAACTGGGAGTAGGATCTTTACAATAAAGTTGTGAACCAGACATGCCTTCATGCCACTTGGAGAGAAGTTTTCATCATATCTCTATCTGAAAGGAGGCGTAGACTTCTTGAATCTCTTTAAGTAGTTGTTGAGAAATATGCTATGGATTTATATTTGGCTTAATTTCATTGTATGACTTGTGTACTTGAGACTTTGGTTTTTTTATGATACAACCATAATGACATTATGGCTATTGTTTGGTTTTTATTTTATTTTATGATGCAACTATGATGACATTGTGGCTGTTATTGATTGTTATTAGAGTCCTTATCCGATGTGTTTATGTTCTTATTTCGTGTTATGGCACAGGTAATATGGAGAGGGGTGAAAGTAGCGTTTATAATGATCAAGTTGCATCAGTTGAATCACTTGAACAAGACTTTGATGATTTTAATTTTGATATACTGATAGCCTGGTTGTGTACTATTATGGTGGATATGTCCATGCACATGAGAGAACCTATTAAGAACATCATATTGTTAGGACCTAAATAGGTAAAGCTTTTAGAATGGATAGACATGTCGTTCTCAACCTTTGTGATTTTAGAAGGCAAAAGGTTGGTTGGAAGATAGTCGATATGTTAGGGTAGATGAACAAGTTTGGATTTTCTTGTATATGATTTGTCACAAGAACTCGAATAGAAATTTATGTGAAAGATTCCAACGCTCGGGATATGTCACATCCCGATTTTTGGGCCTGGGAAGCCGCAAGTAAATTGTAATATCCTCAATTTCAGTCCCTGGAAAAAATGACTATGGTTTAAGTTTGGTGGTTTTACAATTGGAACTAAGTTTTTACTCTTGTTTTGGAAAACCCAGTTTTGGATCCTGTGTACCCTTCGTATTGTTATTTTTGGGGAGACTTTTGTGATCCGAATTTCCAAACACTTTCTTCTTGAAAGTTTCTCCAAATATCATGAAGTTTTACATACTTTAATTTCATAATTTTTGGACTTGATATGAGTGATATGATGGCCTCATTTTTGGACCGTGTGAAACTGCCCAGAATGGGTATTTTGGTGATGTTCACACTGTCTTGATTTTCTACAAGCTTTTTCAGGATGATTTTGGAAAAGTTTCCTTCACAAAAGTTGTTGAGAACTTTTTCTATAATGTGTACAAATTTGGGAATTTTTCGAGATGATTTGGATTCTGGACAGAGCTTAATTTGAGAAACATGAATTCTGTTCTAGCAAACTGTTTTTAGTCTGTATTTGAGCTTCTAAAAAAGGTGTTTACAAAGAGATTCCGATTTTGTGTTCTTCACGAGAAATGTTTGTTAAAGCCTTGTTTATGACATATCCGAATTTGAGAATTTTCGGAGTCCATTTACTATATTTTCAAGTCCGATTTCGTGAATAGATCAAAGCTGTTCGATTTTATCAAATTTCAAAGATTTATCAATTTCTATATGAGAATGTTGGAATCCCGACTTGATGTCGTTTGGTGATATTTGAGGCATATTTAGAGATTTTCCTACGCCGAACCTCGGGTTGGATGGAATTATTATACGTGTTTATCGCGGAAAATCCTAAGAAAATCTTGTGATTAAGTATGGCACGGGTTGTGGTTTTTGTGCCAATTGATCTATTTCGTGTGACTCGATTGGCCCGTGTCATTTACGTGAGAATTCAGTAAATCCATAAGGTTCTAGGGAGTCTACGGTTCGAAAAATTTATAAAGGAATCTAGAGGACAAGGCCTTAACCGAGTCAAAGCTTATCCTCCAAGCTTTATTAATTAGCCATTATTGTTCTTGACTTTAGAGGCCATCCTCATAATGACTTGTATTAATTGCTTGGACTTTGGTGGCCCTTCATGATGGCTTGCATTAATGAAGCTGCGAGGTAAGTAATGACCTCATGTTCCAATGACACATGCGCTTATCTCATCCAAACTTTGGCCCCAAGTTTTTCCGCTCTATAAATAGAAAGAAGGCCATTCGGCCAAGGGGAGAGAGAAATAGAGAGAGAAAGAGAAGCCGAGAGAGAGAGAGAGAGAGAGAGAGAGAGAGAGAGAGAGAGAGAGAGAGCTTCACCAACTCATCCTTTTTCTTGTTGTTCGATCAAGTGAGAAAGCTACGTTCAAGGCCCGAGTGTTTGTGAATTGCCCGAGAGTCGTCAAGACTCGCGTGTCCTTTACACACCTCATTTTCTCTAGTTCTTGTTTGTTGTTGAGTAAGTGAATTCCCTAATACCGGGAAAGGATGTTGAGATGCATTGTGACGTGGTTTGCTTGGACCGTTTCTCAATTGTTTGGTTGGTCGTAGTTAGTTCATTTCTCGATTTGATCATGTTTCATGTTTGATGTTGTTTTGAGATAGAACCGAGCCCTGGTTTGTAAAGTATGCACGATGTGGCCATGCGTGATGTTCTCTTGTTTGAACTTTGCTATTGATCTGCCATCGATGCGGGTGCAGTAAGGGCCGACTTATGTTAACGGCGATTGATATATCCTCGCTTGATATTAGTGTTTTCACTTGCTGAGTCTCTCCGACTCATCCCCCGTTGTTTCCCCTTTTTCAAGTCCGTAGGATGGCATCTCCCCCAGCCCGAGTTGGCAATCCCGTGAAGCTGAGAGCCGAAGTGCTCACCGTGATAAATGTCAGAGAAGACCGCGCCTACCGCCAAATCACGACGCTTGTGATGTTCGATGAGGGCCTAATGGATATGGTGCCTTAGGGCGGGCCGGCTCCGGGATAAAGCCACGGGTGGGATGTGTGATGGCCAGGCAGATGGGACTGGGGTGGAGGTGAAGAAACGAGGAGCGAGAAGCCGTAGTGGGTATAGGATAACCCAAGTCAAGATTTGCTATTTATAGTCGGCCATGAAATATGTGTTGTTTGTCATGGCCCGAAGGGCTTGTTAAAACATGTTTGTATGCATTGTAAATATAAGGTTTGCTCATGATGCTACTTGTCTTATTTCCACTGTGTATTGATTGTGATTGTCCCGAGTTATGCTTCCACTTGTGTGTAATAAAAGATAATAATAAATGGGACGTCACATGAATAACCCCGAGGTGGGAGCTTTACAGAATAAACTATCAGTAAGTACTTTACTATAGTGTTGAAAGCAGTTCTCAAATTGGTAAGAGAAGTTATTGTACCACCTTCCTTTGACGTCGTCCTAGAGGAGATTCTTATGGATCTTAAACATAAACGTTACTTTAAGGTAGGATTCTCACGCATTCCTTTACACCATCAGTTTTACTTTGTTGATAATAATGTATAATACTAGTCTTTAATAAAATGATAGGGTTGCGTAGGCGCTATTGATAGCACCCATCATCATGCTTATGTACCTGTGGTGAAGCATATCCCATTTAGTGGCAGGAAATGAATTACCACTTAAAATGTGTTGTGTGTTTGTTCATTTGATATGAAATTTACATTTGTGTACACTGGTTGGGAAGGCTTTGTTAACGATTGTCAGGTGCTCTCGGCAACACTCGAGACTCCTTGCTTGGAATTTTCTCGATCACCACCAGGTATTTGCTGGTTCTTTAAGCAGTAACTTTCTTTATGATTGGATTGCGATTGCAAATCATGACCAATAAATGAATACCTTGTTATAGGCAAATACTACGTGGTAGATTTTAGTTATGCAGCAACTTCGGGATTCAAAGGTGAACGGTATAATCTAAGTGATTATAGGGGTAAAGCAAGACAGCCAAGAACAGCAAAAGAATTATTCAACTACAGGCATTCTTCACTAAGGAATGTCATTGAGAGATCATTTGGGGCATTAAAAAATTACTTCTTCATTTTGAGACACATGCCTTCATTTATAATTTGCAAGCAAGCACGTATTGTAATTACATGTTGTGCTATCCAAAATTACATCTGTGATCAAGATAAGATGCATAAAAACTTTTCCCTATATGGAGATCTAAATTACGAGTTTGGATCTACACAAGATGAAGTTACAGACGATATATTGACCGGGGAAGAAATCAAGATGAACATGCTTAGGAAAAGTATTGTTAATAAAATAGCAAGGGATGATTATATGCTGGAGATTCCATGAAATTGTATTTTCGACTTATGTAATGTATTTCTATTATTCTGTATTTGAAGATTTTCTATGCTGGCTCTTGTAAGGTGATATGGTATTTGAGGACTATATTATCAAATGAATTTCTGTTCTAGGAAATTGAAATTTTATGTTGTTATCAAACGAATTTTTGTTCCAGAAATTGAAATTTTGTGTCGTTATCAAATGTGTTTTTTTGCTCAGAAACTCATCCAGGAACAGAAATAGAAAAATCTATTTCTAGCAAGAAATTGATTTCTGAAATAGAATGGTTATCATTCGTAACTTTAGTACTCTTGAACCTGGTTAATTGATTATTTGTTTATTTAGTTTAGATTTTACTCTATGTGTGAGTAAGTTTCAATAGTTGTACGTTAAGTTATTATGGTTATGGAGTTTGAATTAAAAAGCTTTCTATATGTCTAGAACGTCTTTGAGAGATTACTAAAGGTTTTGTTGCATTTTGTATAAGAAGAATATGAAAATGGTAAAAAAAAATAGGCATAAAAAGGGTATCTTGGTAAATTTTTGTCAAGACTAGGGGAAATTTCAAAATTTATAAAAGTAAGTGGGGGCTGTTAAGAGGTTTATTTTTTGTGTTAATTAGTGGATTATTAAGTAAGATTAATTAAAGGACATCAAACCAGTTTAAAAAAATGATTTTATAAGCTGCATGGGAAAATTTGTAATTTCAACAAATTGAAGGATGAATTTACAAAAAAACTGAAAGTTCTAAGGACTGTTCACAGCTTGTAGAATCTTATTATGATAGGTGGTTATTATTTTTAGAAATAATTGCTTTTATCTAACTATGCAAAATTAAAGCAAATTGTAATAATTAATTAATAGTGGGCAGCTTTGATGGTATTGTAAATTTATGTAGTGTCTATAGTGTAAATAAATTTTGTGTGTTTTAAATAAAAAAATAATATCCTTTAGTATTTAATTTAATAATATGGCTTGGTTGAACGAAAATCGAAAGTTAAAGGAAAAATTATAAAATGAGAAATTTTTACTAGGACAATAATCTAATTCTAAGAATTTGGAATTACAGAAATAATCTTTAATATTTGTGACAAAAGTGAACTTAATCAAGGGTTGTTTAAGAAAATGAAAATTATGTTTTGTTTAATGCTAGTCAATTGTGTTCTTGAAGATGTGTTTGTACCGGGATTTGCTATAATACATGCTAGGTGTAGAACTATCATATGGGTCAACATGGGGTTACCAGAGTGGATTCACCATCGGCATGTCACTTGGTATGTCAACATCGATGGCGAGTTGGTGGGATCACTTAGAGGCTTTGATGATTCTTCAGGTTTTGATGATAATGGTTCATCCACAAGTGAAGTTGGTGACCCCTAGTTGATGGCCCAACGCTGGACATGCAAGCTTTTGGGAGTAAGAGTATAGTGTTGAAGTTAGGTGACCCTACCCCTTTTCAGGATTTATATATTTGACGTTGTATTGTAATATTTATGTTAATATAAAAAGCTGCATATGTATTTTATTAAACTCGTGTGATTGTTTTTGTATGGGATTTTGTGAGTGCTTTAATGTGCTTCCGCATGCTAATAATAATTATGAGTAATAATTGAAAAAAAAATGTGTCGCACGTGACGTTTTGTTACGTCACAATTATTCTACTCTACCTCTTTTGAGGAGTGTCCTAGTGTATAGATATTACCAATTCTAATAGTCTCTAAAGGTTTTCCTCCTTCCTAAGAGGAGAACAATGCAACACAAGAAGAGAATTGTACAGTACCTTAAGGGGAGATAACAAAGCAATCATTTTAGGGGGAGAACACACTAGTTAGGCAAGTTATTGGTATCTTTCAGAGGCGAATTAATAGTTGAAGACATATCGTCCTAGGAATTCTACTACCAACACATAGTTTAGATTATTGATACATTGCATGTTCGGTCATCATCATTGGATCCGGATTCTATTGCTCCTTCCGGTGAGGTTTCTCTTTCTAATCTTCCTATCGCACTTTGAACATATATCCCATGTTGTCTCGTATAACTCTTTGTCTAGCTCTTATCGTAGTTTTGTGTCTTTTCTATCTTCTGTCTCTATTCCATTAAACTAGCAAGAAGCTTTTGCAAATAAAAGTGGAAGGCAACAATGGTGGAGGAGATGCATACTTTGAAGATAAATGGCACGTGGTATCTTGTTGTTCTTCTTCTTGGGAAACAACTGGTAGGATATAAGTGGGTATTTGCAGTCAAACAGAAGATGGATGGTACTGTGTACAAATATAATGCACGATTGGTGGAGAAAGAATTTACTCAGATTTATGGGATTGACTATCAAGAAACCTTTTCTCCTATTGTCAAGTTGAATACTATTCGAGTGCTGTTAACCAGGGATGGAATTTTCATCAGTTAAATATAAATAATGCTTTTCTTCATGGAGAGTTAGAAGAGGAGGTGTATATAAAGATTTCTCTAGGTTTTTCTTATGACAAAACTCAAGGTAAAGTGTGCAAGCTGAAATGCACACTTTATGGTTTAAATCGTCACCTCGAATCTGGTTTGGTAGGTTTCAAGAAGCTATGGTCTTCATTGGGTATAAATAAAATAATCTTGATCATACTTTCTTTGTAAAGAGATAAGTTGCTAGGGTCACTATTCTTATTGTTTTATGGACGACATTATTGTCATATTGAATGATAGTAATAAAATCAGTAGGCTGAAGAAGATTCTAAAACAAGAGTTCGAGATAAAGGATTTGGGGAAGTTTCGGTGCTTTTTTGAGATTGAAGTTGTTAGATCTTCAAAAGGTATTCTTCTATTACAAAGGAAGTATGTGACATCTAGATAATTCCTAAAAGAAGTCGGGTGTGATTGACATTACGTGTATGAATTTTAATCGAACGAGCGATAGATTAGAAAATTTACTGAGTTTATGTATCGTTTGAATGATGAGTTAGAATTTTATCGAGTTAAGTATTTTCATTTCGTTCGGTAATTTTTGCTAAACGTTTTAGTGGATTTTAAATATTTTCCGTGTTGCCAATGTTTAAAGCGGACACCTATTGTTTCTCGTTTACGTATTGATCCACTTAATATTTTGTTAAAGCATCTACTTTGGCAAATTACCCTTTGAATTCCCCTTGATCGATATGTTTATTTCTTAATGTACCAAAATCTTATTAATACTCTAAATAAGGCATTGAGCTTATTCAAGCTTTGATGTCATGCTTTATATCATATCATATCTCATCAAATTCAACTTGAGTTCATAAATGAAATGGGTGACTCATGCACTTACTTGGCTAATGGAGAAGAGGCATCTCCAAATTATCTCCTCTCGTGGCTAATCATATTTAGCCACATTCCCCTAACTATTTACCTTAGGTCACATAAAGCCTTTTTATTGGACCATTTGTATCCTATTACTTACTTAGGGGCCACATGAATCCATTTAATTGGAACAACAAGCCTCTCTTCCCATAGACCTCATGATTTTACCCTTGGTTAATTAAGCAACTCCATCAATTCACTTTTAAATATTCACCCTACCGAAGGGTAAGTCTTTAAAAACTTCAAAAGAGAGAACATTCCCTTCACTTGCTTCCAATTATATAATTTCCTTCTTGAATGCTTTGTCTTCTATACCCAGAGTAAAGACGTCAGCCCACGCTTGCATTATTAAAGTCTCGGTCTTAATTTTTGAGGTTTGAAAGTGGTAACCATTAAATTTCCAACAACTTTCCATAAATGAGTTTTGTCGTTTTTGAAATGAGAATTATTGATTTTCTATTTTGGTCATTTTTTCATTGAAGGAAGTTAAAGTTTTGGTCTTTTGTGCAAGTTGTTTGAGATAAGTGAAACTCTAGGAACTAAGTTTGGTTGTTCTAATGAGTACTCTTGACTTGGTTGTTTTGATGGGTGTTAACTTTAAGTGAGTTTTAAGGTCATGTGTGAGTAAACTTTGGCAGTGGCATGTTGGGTTCATAACTTTTGTAAATTCTGATGGAGACATGTTGAGTTGTGTATTGATGAATATACTTGTTTTGTTAAGACTTATAAGTAAATTCCATGATGATTGGTGGTATTTTGGTAAAAAGTGTGTGAATTGGTAAAGATATGAGAAAGTTGTCAACTTAAGAGGGAAATTTTTTATTCCAGCATGTAGTTATCAAATTTGGAGATATGCAGAATTTAAAAAAAATATTTTTACATTTTTTCAGTTCTCTAGAATTATTGGTCTTTCAAGTGTTTGTTAAGTATCATTACTTAATAAAAGCATATTTGTTACATTTGAGGTAAGTAGCTTATTACTATTTGTGTAAATAATGCATGTAAAAGTGATGAGGTTCGTAATTCGGTGATGGTTAAGTGAAATGATGTGGTGCATAAAATGTTGATGTTGAATATGTTCATGTGCATTAATGCTTTATGATAACTTTGAATAATAAAAAGAAAGTGTTCTATCGTCCACATGATGGTGGCAACAATGCCCTATGTGTTAGGATACTCCAGGAGTGTTCGGGATGAGAAGTGAAGAAGATAATGTATGTCCATAAGTGTATATATATATATATATATATATATATATATATATATATATATATATATATATATCCTTACTTCTTCTTATCGTTTTACCCCTTTCATTCAAGTATATCCATACCACCTACATGGTTGGTTTAGAATTGCTAGCAGTTATTCTTATTGTCCTTTATATTCTGTTCCAGTACCTCTTAATATTAAATGCGCGCTATTTTATTTAATTTAATTTATTTAATTTGTTTCTGTGTTGAATATATATATTCTAACTTGCTTTCCATTCTTGCATTCCATAGAGCCTTTTCTACTCCTATTAATTTAAATAATATTTTTGTCTGTTTAGACTCTTTTATAAACGACTATTACTGGCGACTTCGTGGAATAGATCAAGTTCTAAATATACTTAGAAGATATCTTCTACATCTATTTCTCTTCTCTTTATAGATCCCCAGATCCTTGGATACTTATGGTATCAGAGCCAAGGGGTAGATAAAGATACTCTTTATAATTTCATCCGCAGTTAAGACGATTCCCTTCGTGGGGTCTTTTCATAGAGATTTCTGGAAGTGTTCCAGGCAGTAAAACCCAGTGGGGTAGTAAGTCCGTTGGTAAGCTTCGCCGAAATCTATCGAAAAGAAGAAAGTAGTCTTATGCAATGAATTTATTAAGAAGATCTGAGTCTTCTTCTAGCTCTTTATCACAAATGTCCTCTGATCAAGGACCCATAAATAGAGAAGAAATAAATATAGAAGATTTCAATAAGTCTATTGAAAATTGGTTCATTCCAAAGGTCAAGTTGGATAAAATTTATGAACACTCTAAATTTAAACTCTTTGGAAATAATGACTATGTCATTGTTACTGAAGAGAGAGATATTCCTCTTTCTGATTCTTTTGCTTCAATACAACTCTTAAATAAGGAGTCCATAAAGAAACATTCTCAAAAATGGAATTACATGCATATAGGTTTGGTACAGGTAGGTGCAAAACCCCTAACCAAAGAAGGTTTAGATACTTCATTACTTCTTGTTTTGAGAGATGCGAGACTTTTAAAATACGATGAATCCATTCTTGGAGCCGTAGAAACTAGTCTTTGCAGTGGACCAATTCACTTTGATAGTCACCTTGGTCTTACTGTTTCTCTCAAAGACAAAAACATTTTAAAATCTCTCACTCTTCAAATAAAAACTCATAATTATTCTATAGCCGAAGGATCTATTCCCATAGCTCTAATCTACAGAGTTTATTACAAGGTAATGAATTCTGCTTTTGGCAGCAAAGCTTTTAAATTAAATTCCAATAGAGAAACCCTTCTGTTACAAACTGACATTTCTAAAGCAAATATCACCATTCCCAGGACAATTCCTTGGAATCAGATTACTCTTCCTGATCAATGGGAATTAGAAAATCGTATTCCCCAACCAATTGTTCAAAATTCTGATCCTACCAATATCATTCAACATCCTGAAGGTAGGGTGACAATTCAATTTTCTAGAAAATCTTTTGATATTCCCAGAAGATCTTGTGACATCAGATCACTCCCTTCCTGGCATTCTACTTCTTCTCGAAGGTCTGTTGATATTATTCCAAATATTCCTTCGAATAATCCTGGAGAAACATCTGCAAGTGCTCCTCCTATTCCAAACATCAGTGGTATAGATAACAGGTCAGGAATTTCCAGACCAGTTTATCAAACTACTCCTGATTTCTCTGATCCTACTCCTTCCGAAATGGAAGATCCTGAGATCAATGTTTTGGAAATAATTTTTGAACCCGATAGAATTGCTTTAAATAAAGAATTTAATTCATCAGAAAATAAACTTTTTAGAGAATGGTTTTTTACTAATTTTCGAAATCAAGCTCTGATACCATAAGTATCCAAGGATCTGGGGATCTATAAAGAGAAGAGAAATAGATGTAGAAGATATCTTCTAAGTATATTTAGAACTTGATCTATTCCACGAAGTCGCCAGTAATAGTCGTTTATAAAAGAGTCTAAACAGACAAAAATATTATTTAAATTAATAGGAGTAGAAAAGGCTCTATGGAATGCAAGAATGGAAAGCAAGTTAGAATATATATATTCAACACAGAAACAAATTAAATAAATTAAATTAAATAAAATAGCGCGCATTTAATATTAAGAGGTACTGGAACAGAATATAAAGGACAATAAGAATAACTGCTAGCAATTCTAAACCAACCATGTAGGTGGTATGGATATACTTGAATGAAAGGGGTAAAACGATAAGAAGAAGTAAGGATATATAATGTATGCAGAAAATTGCTATAAATTAAAGTGCAATATAGACCATCCACAGGCGGTTCGACCTGCCGTTTGTGGGGTATGTATAAGTAAATGCAGTAAAGAAATAAGAAATGACTGATATATATAAATGGTACTGAAAGATTACACAATGTAGAAACTGAAATACAAGTGCAGGGCAATGAAAATTTCTTTGGTAGAAATTCTTTCGTTCTTAAGACTATTGTAGTCTAGAACGACAAGTTTTTCTACTCTATAAAAGAACTCTAGAAAGACCAAGACTTTAGCTAGGACCAGGAGCTTACTTGGACTAGAAAGGATATAGAAAGAACTGGTCTAACTTGTCTGATGGTTTAGAAAATATAGAAAGGGTGGAAAGGGACGTGGAAGACTTTCAGAAGGGTTGAGAAAGTGAGAGGTTCTGCAGAATTTTTCCGAATGCCTACTTAGAGAATGAGAGTTCTCTTTTATAGGCAGGCATGGTTCCTGTAGAAATAGTTCACGGGTAATACTGTAGCAAATAGTACTAAGTGCACAGTGTTACAGTGAATAGTAATTATGAAAAGTATAGAAAAACGGGAAAGCACGCGGACTCCTTTCGGCTTTGTCATGATTTTGTCGTCAGGAATCTTTCGGCGTTTTCTTTCTTTTATGAAAATTTAGAAAGGTCTTCTGCTGGCTCTTCTTCTTCTTCCTCATCATCTTTCACACTTGCCCAATTGCGAGGGATGGGACTTATTCCAGGGATGCCATAGCAGTCATCCTCATTGGAATTTCCACTGTGATGAGATTGCTGAGAACTTGCTTCTTCCAGATCAGAAAGAGCTTGCTTCAACATTCCTGTTAATTGTTGAAGGGATTGGGCAGAAGCCAGTCTAGAAAGTACAAATCCTTTATCATGTAAAAAGGGGGTAACTTCTTCATTGGTGATTGGTTTAGGACCCCTAGCAAGTAACCATTCCGCCACTGCTGTTCTGGTTGCCTTATGGAAAAATTTAAAACCATCCCACCATTTGACTTTGAATCGTCTGATGAGGATAGGAATATTGCTATCATTGGACTTTCTGTATTCAAAATACCATCCGGTGACCCATGATAGGCCGAAGTAATAGAAAAAGAGCATTAGTTTGGGGAGACTTTTCTCATATGGAAGTGGAGAGAATTTTTCTAGAAAGAGATCGTAACTGGGTATGAGCTTTGGATGGATGATTTCATCGATGGGTCCCAAATGATCCCACCAACGAATAAACCAATATGGGAGATTTTGGATATTGAAGTTTTCAAAATAGAAAAGCCAGGTATGGGAATTGTTGGCATTCTTTATCCAAAAGGTATTCCACCAAGCCTGTTGGTAGTCAAAATACGAAAAGGATGTTTTATATGGAAGGGCTTCATTTGTTTTGATATTGAACTTGGTTAATCCCAGGGGATTTGGTTTCCATTGGGAAGGGTGGATGACCCTGTGAATTATGGCTTTGGAATAATTTATGTGCCCTTGGCTAGAAAAATGTTTGAAGGTAACCGATTCGGTTTCCTCCAAGATTCTTTCATAAAATTCTCTTGTTTTGTAAATATCATGGGGTGTATAAAGAAAACTTTCCGAAAACATGTTTCTAGCAAAAACATAGGGATCTGCATTATAAAAACCATTTTCAGTGTTGCAAACATTTTGAAATATGGTTTTATGTGAAAACTTTGATTTTGGAGGGGTATCTTGGGTTGATTGAATTACCACCTCGCTAGAAATTGTTTTTCCCCTAGCCATTGCTATGGGAGAGGGATCAGAACTTACCATTGCCTGGGAAGGCTGTGGCTGACTATTAAAAGCTTGCTGGAGGAGTCTTAACGCCTCTTCTCTAGAAAGTTGTGTAATATCAAATTGTGAGGGTTCAGGGGCAGGCTGTTTAGAAAGAGAAATAGGCTCTTGTTTAGCCTGGTTAGAAATGGTGGTTATATTTAAAGATGGTTGTGTGGCTTGGAGCCAAGTTTTGATATTCGTTAATCCGGGTGATTTTTTCTCAGAAGAGGGTTCTGCAATTTCTTTACCTTTGTCTCTTCTGGTGGGTTTGTTGGGAGGCTTTGGAGGCATTTTCCCTGTAAAAATTCTCGAGTAAGAAAGTCTGGGAGAGAATTTGAGGATCCATTAATGAACTCTATATCAAAATCAAAAACAGACAAGATGGCTTGCCATCTAGCAAAAATCTGCTTAGAAGCAATGTTTTGAACATCCTTTTGTAAAACATCTTTTGCAGATTTACAATCAATTCTTAATAGAAATTTTTGATTCAAAAGATCACCTTGAAACTTAGAAATAGAAAGTACAATAGCAAGAATTTCTTTTTTGATTGTGGAGTAATTCTTCTGACAATCGTTCCAATGTTTGGAGACAAATTGAACAACTTGTTCTTTGTTGTCTTTCGATTGCTTTAATATTCCTCCATAACCAATATCAGAAGCATCAGTTTCAACAATTTTAAAAGCATGAGGATCAGCGAGATGTAGGCAAGGAATTTCCTTGACAGTTCGCTTGATTTGTCTCACTATATCTGTATGAACCTGAGTCCACGGTGGAGGATCCTTTTTGAGCCTCTGGTGGAGTGGTTTACAGACTATATTGATGCGGGGAAAGAAATCAATAATGTAATTCAAGCTTCCAAGAAATCTTTGCAATTGATTTTTGTCTCTGATTTCATCAGGAAATTTTTCAGAAAATATTATCGACCTTTCAATTGGAATGATGGTTCCTTGGTGAATATAATGTCCTAGAAACCGTATTTTGGTTTTAAAAAGGGAAATTTTGGTAGGTGAAACTACCAAGCCATTTTTCTTTACAACATTTATGAAATGATGGATATGTTTGAAATGTTTTTCTATGGAGGTAGAAAATATTAAAACATCATCAATGTAAACAATAATATAATCAGAACAATGATTAAAAATGTCATTCATGATCCTTTGAAATTCAGAAGGAGCATTTTTTAATCCAAAAGGCATGACGTTCCATTCATATTGGCCAAAAGGAACAGTGAAGGCTGTTTTGTACCGATCCTTTTCGCTAATCTGGATTTGCCAAAAACCGGATTTCATATCAAATTTTGAAAAGATTTTTGCATCATAAAGTCTATTTAACAAATCTTTTTTATTCGGAATTGGATATCTTATCCATTTTAAAGCCATATTCAAAGGTTTGTAGTTAATAACCAATCTTGGGACTCCTCTTTCTAGTTCAGCATTTTTGTTGACATAGAAAGCAGAGCAACTCCAAGGTGATTGGCTTTTCCTAATAAGCTTTTTCTCAAGGAGTTCTTGTATTTCCTTTTGACAGAAATTTAGAACTTCATGACTCATTTGAGAAGGTCTGGCTTTAGTAGGAATATTTTTCTCAGAAAAATCTGGCTCATAGGGTAAGTCAACTATGTGACTTTTACGAGACCAAAATGCATTTGGAATATTGGAGCAAATAGAATTCTTGATTTGATTTTCAAGATCAAAAATCCTCTTCTGAAGGCTTTCTTCAGAAAGGGTTTTGTCAATTCTTTTGTATTCAAGATCGTCTTTCAAAAATTGTAAATGAGATTCTTTATTTTGAATGATACAATTAATCTCGGAAATAGAATGTTCTTGAAGGGTATTTAAGTTTCTGGTCTGAGGTTTCGAAATGAAATCAAAGCAAATTCTTTTGCCTAAGGTTTCGGTTTCAATTCCTCGTTCAGAAACTTTAAAAGGTTGAAGAAGATTGATGAAAGGTGATCCCAAAATAACATTTTGTTTAATATTTTTAACAAGAAGAAAAGGAGTTTTGAAAGAGATTTGGTCTTTCACAACTTCTGCTTCAGGAATTTTGAAGTTTATTTTCAACTTGTCTCCAGAAGCTGATTTAAGGGATTGGCAGGTTTTCTCAAAATATTTGGTAGGGATAAGACCTTCTTTTATGCAATTAAGGTCTGCACCAGTATCAAAAAGGGCTGTGGTTTCCAAAACGAATTCATTTTGGACTTTTATGGAAATATTTATAATCCATTTTCTAGTAGTTATTTCAGAAAGCATTAAAAGAAAATTTGTGTCGGAAGAAGAAGGATGTTGAGGAACGTCTTCAAAGTCTTCTTCCTTTTGTTTTTCATTTAAACTTTTTAATTTGAGTTCCAAAATGTCCTTTTGCATAGAAATTTGGGCTGTTTTGAGCTCTCGAATTTCTTGCTTTTGTTTGTTGATTTCTTGAGAAAGATCATTTATAGAAATGGGTTTAGAAACAGACCTTTTTGTTTTGCTGAGGATATTAGAAATATTATAAGGATTATCAGTTTGGACAGAGGGTTTTTGCTTTTGAAAATTATTCAAATATTTTAACTTTGTTTCAGGATCAGAAATTTGATCAAAAGTTTGTAGAAGAACTTCTTCTTCTTTTGTCAAAACATTTATTTCAAAATCTTCTTCTTCGGTTTCTGTATTAGAATAAGTTTCTAAATCATAAATCTGTAATCCTTCTTCAAAATCAGATTCCTCAGAAGAACTATTATCAGTTTCAACCATTAATTGATTGAGCTGATTAATAGTGTCTTCATCTAAATTTAATTCATTGACCTTTTTGCTGATTTTGCAAAATCGGGACGTGTGACCTTTTTTGCCACAGTTATAGCAAGTGACATTTTTGAAATTTTTCTTTGATTTTTTGGATTTTTTATCCTTTTCAGAACTATTGTTCTCTTCCTTTTTAAAAGATTTTTTATCAAATCTCTTTTTGTAAGGTTTCTTATAAAATTTTTTATGTTCTTTCTTTTTGGAAGAACATTTTCCTGAACATTTAGATTTTTCAAAAGATGCAAAAGAAGGGTCATATTGTGCACAAAAATCTCCTAAACCTTTCTTAGAAAGTTTTTGTTCTTTCTTGATTTGTTTTTGGAGGCGAATATTAGTGCACATTTGTGTTCCAATTTTATACACATAAGAGGTTAATTCACCATAAGAAAGATGATCATATGGAATTTGATTTCCATATTCTTCTCTTATCTTACAGCGGACTTGTTCTCCTATGAGTTTTGGTAAACCAGCAAGAAATTTTTCTTTCCAGAAAGATTGATTGCAATCAGTTCTTTGGAAAACTCTTTGTAAAAATACCTCTTTATATTCTCGGAATTCTCCTAAAGATCTGCATTTCATATTGGACAAAAGATCTTGGTTCTTGTCGAGAATATGAGAAGAGTCACCGAGAAAATGTTGGGAGATAGAAAATATCAAAGTATTGACAGCATCTTGGATAGGTTGTTCATCTTCATCAAGAATTACTTGACCAAAGGGGTCGAGTTTGTGAGCATTTAAAATTTGAGATCTTTGCTCATCATTCAGGTAGTTATCCCACCATCCTTTGAGCTGACCAGTGAATCCGGCTATTAAAAGATATGCAACGGAATGATCAGAAGTATCAGGAATGGTTTTGTAAGTGTTTGCAAGCATGACCATTTGGGTCAGAATATTTATGAGGTTTTGCTCAGAAACACCATCTATATTCCACTCATAGATAGCATCAGAAGAATATTTATTTTGGACTTTAGAAAAGGTTTCTTCTGTGAGAATATCAGGAGGAGTGGCACGAGAATAATATAATTTCTGAGGATCCTTCCAAGTGATACGATTTATCTCGGGAAGAGATTCAGTATCGGATTTATCTAAAAGGTTAATTTGATTGGAAGGTTCAATACGATCTGGAGTGTCTTTGACACTCAGATTTTGTATTAAAGGAGTATCCAGAATTATGGGATTTTTAGGAATTAAAACTGATTTTCCCTTGAGGAGTTTTTTCCTTTCCCCTAAGGCTTTAGCAAATTCAAGACTAGGATTTTTTGGAATTTCAAAATTTTTAAAAAGTGGGGTTTTTAAATCCCTTTTTGAATTTGTTATAGAAGAGGATGAAGAACTGTTTTGAGCTAGATTTTCAATTCGATCAAGTTGTTTCCCTATGGTATGAAGATGTTGATTAGAAAAATTATTTTGTTCAACAATCTTTTTGATGCCTATGCCATCTATTTCAGAAGCTGTTTTGAAAGGAGAGGCTATAATTTCAGTCTCTCGATGTTCAAATTTGATTTTTCTGAGAGGAGGATGATTGGATTCGATGATATGTCCATCATCCAATTTCCATTTATAAAATTGATCTAAAACAAAAATCTGTTTTTCTTTTAGAAATATATTTTCAAACCAATCAAAGAAGAATATTTCGATTTCATGTTGATACATGTAATCATAATATTCCTTTTTGATTTCAAGAGCTTGATTTCGAAAATTAGTAAAAAACCATTCTCTAAAAAGTTTATTTTCTGATGAATTAAATTCTTTATTTAAAGCAATTCTATCGGGTTCAAAAATTATTTCCAAAACATTGATCTCAGGATCTTCCATTTCGGAAGGAGTAGGATCAGAGAAATCAGGAGTAGTTTGATAAACTGGTCTGGAAATTCCTGACCTGTTATCTATACCACTGATGTTTGGAATAGGAGGAGCACTTGCAGATGTTTCTCCAGGATTATTCGAAGGAATATTTGGAATAATATCAACAGACCTTCGAGAAGAAGTAGAATGCCAGGAAGGGAGTGATCTGATGTCACAAGATCTTCTGGGAATATCAAAAGATTTTCTAGAAAATTGAATTGTCACCCTACCTTCAGGATGTTGAATGATATTGGTAGGATCAGAATTTTGAACAATTGGTTGGGGAATACGATTTTCTAATTCCCATTGATCAGGAAGAGTAATCTGATTCCAAGGAATTGTCCTGGGAATGGTGATATTTGCTTTAGAAATGTCAGTTTGTAACAGAAGGGTTTCTCTATTGGAATTTAATTTAAAAGCTTTGCTGCCAAAAGCAGAATTCATTACCTTGTAATAAACTCTGTAGATTAGAGCTATGGGAATAGATCCTTCGGCTATAGAATAATTATGAGTTTTTATTTGAAGAGTGAGAGATTTTAAAATGTTTTTGTCTTTGAGAGAAACAGTAAGACCAGGGTGACTATCAAAGTGAATTGGTCCACTGCAAAGACTAGTTTCTACGGCTCCAAGAATGGATTCATCGTATTTTAAAAGTCTCGCATCTCTCAAAACAAGAAGTAATGAAGTATCTAAACCTTCTTTGGTTAGGGGTTTTGCACCTACCTGTACCAAACCTATATGCATGTAATTCCATTTTTGAGAATGTTTCTTTATGGACTCCTTATTTAAGAGTTGTATTGAAGCAAAAGAATCAGAAAGAGGAATATCTCTCTCTTCAGTAACAATGACATAGTCATTATTTCCAAAGAGTTTAAATTTAGAGTGTTCATAAATTTTATCCAACTTGACCTTTGGAATGAACCAATTTTCAATAGACTTATTGAAATCTTCTATATTTATTTCTTCTCTATTTATGGGTCCTTGATCAGAGGACATTTGTGATAAAGAGCTAGAAGAAGACTCAGATCTTCTTAATAAATTCATTGCATAAGACTACTTTCTTCTTTTCGATAGATTTCGGCGAAGCTTACCAACGGACTTACTACCCCACTGGGTTTTACTGCCTGGAACACTTCCAGAAATCTCTATGAAAAGACCCCACGAAGGGAATCGTCTTAACTGCGGATGAAATTATAAAGAGTATCTTTATCTACCCCTTGGCTTTGATACCATAAGTATCCAAGGATCTGGGGATCTATAAAGAGAAGAGAAATAGATGTAGAAGATATCTTCTAAGTATATTTAGAAATTAAATTCCAATAGAGAAACCCTTCTGTTACAAACTGACATTTCTAAAGCAAATATCACCATTCCCAGGACAATTCCTTGGAATCAGATTACTCTTCCTGATCAATGGGAATTAGAAAATCGTATTCCCCAACCAATTGTTCAAAATTCTGATCCTACCAATATCATTCAACATCCTGAAGGTAGGGTGACAATTCAATTTTCTAGAAAATCTTTTGATATTCCCAGAAGATCTTGTGACATCAGATCACTCCCTTCCTGGCATTCTACTTCTTCTCGAAGGTCTGTTGATATTATTCCAAATATTCCTTCGAATAATCCTGGAGAAACATCTGCAAGTGCTCCTCCTATTCCAAACATCAGTGGTATAGATAACAGGTCAGGAATTTCCAGACCAGTTTATCAAACTACTCCTGATTTCTCTGATCCTACTCCTTCCGAAATGGAAGATCCTGAGATCAATGTTTTGGAAATAATTTTTGAACCCGATAGAATTGCTTTAAATAAAGAATTTAATTCATCAGAAAATAAACTTTTTAGAGAATGGTTTTTTACTAATTTTCGAAATCAAGCTCTTGAAATCAAAAAGGAATATTATGATTACATGTATCAACATGAAATCGAAATATTCTTCTTTGATTGGTTTGAAAATATATTTCTAAAAGAAAAACAGATTTTTGTTTTAGATCAATTTTATAAATGGAAATTGGATGATGGACATATCATCGAATCCAATCATCCTCCTCTCAGAAAAATCAAATTTGAACATCGAGAGACTGAAATTATAGCCTCTCCTTTCAAAACAGCTTCTGAAATAGATGGCATAGGCATCAAAAAGATTGTTGAACAAAATAATTTTTCTAATCAACATCTTCATACCATAGGGAAACAACTTGATCGAATTGAAAATCTAGCTCAAAACAGTTCTTCATCCTCTTCTATAACAAATTCAAAAAGGGATTTAAAAACCCCACTTTTTAAAAATTTTGAAATTCCAAAAAATCCTAGTCTTGAATTTGCTAAAGCCTTAGGGGAAAGGAAAAAACTCCTCAAGGGAAAATCAGTTTTAATTCCTAAAAATCCCATAATTCTGGATACTCCTTTAATACAAAATCTGAGTGTCAAAGACACTCCAGATCGTATTGAACCTTCCAATCAAATTAACCTTTTAGATAAATCCGATACTGAATCTCTTCCCGAGATAAATCGTATCACTTGGAAGGATCCTCAGAAATTATATTATTCTCGTGCCACTCCTCCTGATATTCTCACAGAAGAAACCTTTTCTAAAGTCCAAAATAAATATTCTTCTGATGCTATCTATGAGTGGAATATAGATGGTGTTTCTGAGCAAAACCTCATAAATATTCTGACCCAAATGGTCATGCTTGCAAACACTTACAAAACCATTCCTGATACTTCTGATCATTCCGTTGCATATCTTTTAATAGCCGGATTCACTGGTCAGCTCAAAGGATGGTGGGATAACTACCTGAATGATGAGCAAAGATCTCAAATTTTAAATGCTCACAAACTCGACCCCTTTGGTCAAGTAATTCTTGATGAAGATGAACAACCTATCCAAGATGCTGTCAATACTTTGATATTTTCTATCTCCCAACATTTTCTCGGTGACTCTTCTCATATTCTCGACAAGAACCAAGATCTTTTGTCCAATATGAAATGCAGATCTTTAGGAGAATTCCGAGAATATAAAGAGGTATTTTTACAAAGAGTTTTCCAAAGAACTGATTGCAATCAATCTTTCTGGAAAGAAAAATTTCTTGCTGGTTTACCAAAACTCATAGGAGAACAAGTCCGCTGTAAGATAAGAGAAGAATATGGAAATCAAATTCCATATGATCATCTTTCTTATGGTGAATTAACCTCTTATGTGTATAAAATTGGAACACAAATGTGCACTAATATTCGCCTCCAAAAACAAATCAAGAAAGAACAAAAACTTTCTAAGAAAGGTTTAGGAGATTTTTGTGCACAATATGACCCTTCTTTTGCATCTTTTGAAAAATCTAAATGTTCAGGAAAATGTTCTTCCAAAAAGAAAGAACATAAAAAATTTTATAAGAAACCTTACAAAAAGAGATTTGATAAAAAAATCTTTTAAAAAGGAAGAGAACAATAGTTCTGAAAAGGATAAAAAATCCAAAAAATCAAAGAAAAATTTCAAAAATGTCACTTGCTATAACTGTGGCAAAAAAGGTCACACGTCCCGATTTTGCAAAATCAGCAAAAAGGTCAATGAATTAAATTTAGATGAAGACACTATTAATCAGCTCAATCAATTAATGGTTGAAACTGATAATAGTTCTTCTGAGGAATCTGATTTTGAAGAAGGATTACAGATTTATGATTTAGAAACTTATTCTAATACAGAAACCGAAGAAGAAGATTTTGAAATAAATGTTTTGACAAAAGAAGAAGAAGTTCTTCTACAAACTTTTGATCAAATTTCTGATCCTGAAACAAAGTTAAAATATTTGAATAATTTTCAAAAGCAAAAACCCTCTGTCCAAACTGATAATCCTTATAATATTTCTAATATCCTCAGCAAAACAAAAAGGTCTGTTTCTAAACCCATTTCTATAAATGATCTTTCTCAAGAAATCAACAAACAAAAGCAAGAAATTCGAGAGCTCAAAACAGCCCAAATTTCTATGCAAAAGGACATTTTGGAACTCAAATTAAAAAGTTTAAATGAAAAACAAAAGGAAGAAGACTTTGAAGACGTTCCTCAACATCCTTCTTCTTCCGACACAAATTTTCTTTTAATGCTTTCTGAAATAACTACTAGAAAATGGATTATAAATATTTCCATAAAAGTCCAAAATGAATTCGTTTTGGAAACCACAGCCCTTTTTGATACTGGTGCAGACCTTAATTGCATAAAAGAAGGTCTTATCCCTACCAAATATTTTGAGAAAACCTGCCAATCCCTTAAATCAGCTTCTGGAGACAAGTTGAAAATAAACTTCAAAATTCCTGAAGCAGAAGTTGTGAAAGACCAAATCTCTTTCAAAACTCCTTTTCTTCTTGTTAAAAATATTAAACAAAATGTTATTTTGGGATCACCTTTCATCAATCTTCTTCAACCTTTTAAAGTTTCTGAACGAGGAATTGAAACCGAAACCTTAGGCAAAAGAATTTGCTTTGATTTCATTTCGAAACCTCAGACCAGAAACTTAAATACCCTTCAAGAACATTCTATTTCCGAGATTAATTGTATCATTCAAAATAAAGAATCTCATTTACAATTTTTGAAAGACGATCTTGAATACAAAAGAATTGACAAAACCCTTTCTGAAGAAAGCCTTCAGAAGAGGATTTTTGATCTTGAAAATCAAATCAAGAATTCTATTTGCTCCAATATTCCAAATGCATTTTGGTCTCGTAAAAGTCACATAGTTGACTTACCCTATGAGCCAGATTTTTCTGAGAAAAATATTCCTACTAAAGCCAGACCTTCTCAAATGAGTCATGAAGTTCTAAATTTCTGTCAAAAGGAAATACAAGAACTCCTTGAGAAAAAGCTTATTAGGAAAAGCCAATCACCTTGGAGTTGCTCTGCTTTCTATGTCAACAAAAATGCTGAACTAGAAAGAGGAGTCCCAAGATTGGTTATTAACTACAAACCTTTGAATATGGCTTTAAAATGGATAAGATATCCAATTCCGAATAAAAAAGATTTGTTAAATAGACTTTATGATGCAAAAATCTTTTCAAAATTTGATATGAAATCCGGTTTTTGGCAAATCCAGATTAGCGAAAAGGATCGGTACAAAACAGCCTTCACTGTTCCTTTTGGCCAATATGAATGGAACGTCATGCCTTTTGGATTAAAAAATGCTCCTTCTGAATTTCAAAGGATCATGAATGACATTTTTAATCATTGTTCTGATTATATTATTGTTTACATTGATGATGTTTTAATATTTTCTACCTCCATAGAAAAACATTTCAAACATATCCATCATTTCATAAATGTTGTAAAGAAAAATGGCTTGGTAGTTTCACCTACCAAAATTTCCCTTTTTAAAACCAAAATACGGTTTCTAGGACATTATATTCACCAAGGAACCATCATTCCAATTGAAAGGTCGATAATATTTTCTGAAAAATTTCCTGATGAAATCAGAGACAAAAATCAATTGCAAAGATTTCTTGGAAGCTTGAATTACATTATTGATTTCTTTCCCCGCATCAATATAGTCTGTAAACCACTCCACCAGAGGCTCAAAAAGGATCCTCCACCGTGGACTCAGGTTCATACAGATATAGTGAGACAAATCAAGCGAACTGTCAAGGAAATTCCTTGCCTACATCTCGCTGATCCTCATGCTTTTAAAATTGTTGAAACTGATGCTTCTGATATTGGTTATGGAGGAATATTAAAGCAATCGAAAGACAACAAAGAACAAGTTGTTCAATTTGTCTCCAAACATTGGAACGATTGTCAGAAGAATTACTCCACAATCAAAAAAGAAATTCTTGCTATTGTACTTTCTATTTCTAAGTTTCAAGGTGATCTTTTGAATCAAAAATTTCTATTAAGAATTGATTGTAAATCTGCAAAAGATGTTTTACAAAAGGATGTTCAAAACATTGCTTCTAAGCAGATTTTTGCTAGATGGCAAGCCATCTTGTCTGTTTTTGATTTTGATATAGAGTTCATTAATGGATCCTCAAATTCTCTCCCAGACTTTCTTACTCGAGAATTTTTACAGGGAAAATGCCTCCAAAGCCTCCCAACAAACCCACCAGAAGAGACAAAGGTAAAGAAATTGCAGAACCCTCTTCTGAGAAAAAATCACCCGGATTAACGAATATCAAAACTTGGCTCCAAGCCACACAACCATCTTTAAATATAACCACCATTTCTAACCAGGCTAAACAAGAGCCTATTTCTCTTTCTAAACAGCCTGCCCCTGAACCCTCACAATTTGATATTACACAACTTTCTAGAGAAGAGGCGTTAAGACTCCTCCAGCAAGCTTTTAATAGTCAGCCACAGCCTTCCCAGGCAATGGTAAGTTCTGATCCCTCTCCCATAGCAATGGCTAGGGGAAAAACAATTTCTAGCGAGGTGGTAATTCAATCAACCCAAGATACCCCTCCAAAATCAAAGTTTTCACATAAAACCATATTTCAAAATGTTTGCAACACTGAAAATGGTTTTTATAATGCAGATCCCTATGTTTTTGCTAGAAACATGTTTTCGGAAAGTTTTCTTTATACACCCCATGATATTTACAAAACAAGAGAATTTTATGAAAGAATCTTGGAGGAAACCGAATCGGTTACCTTCAAACATTTTTCTAGCCAAGGGCACATAAATTATTCCAAAGCCATAATTCACAGGGTCATCCACCCTTCCCAATGGAAACCAAATCCCCTGGGATTAACCAAGTTCAATATCAAAACAAATGAAGCCCTTCCATATAAAACATCCTTTTCGTATTTTGACTACCAACAGGCTTGGTGGAATACCTTTTGGATAAAGAATGCCAACAATTCCCATACCTGGCTTTTCTATTTTGAAAACTTCAATATCCAAAATCTCCCATATTGGTTTATTCGTTGGTGGGATCATTTGGGACCCATCGATGAAATCATCCATCCAAAGCTCATACCCAGTTACGATCTCTTTCTAGAAAAATTCTCTCCACTTCCATATGAGAAAAGTCTCCCCAAACTAATGCTCTTTTTCTATTACTTCGGCCTATCATGGGTCACCGGATGGTATTTTGAATACAGAAAGTCCAATGATAGCAATATTCCTATCCTCATCAGACGATTCAAAGTCAAATGGTGGGATGGTTTTAAATTTTTCCATAAGGCAACCAGAACAGCAGTGGCGGAATGGTTACTTGCTAGGGGTCCTAAACCAATCACCAATGAAGAAGTTACCCCCTTTTTACATGATAAAGGATTTGTACTTTCTAGACTGGCTTCTGCCCAATCCCTTCAACAATTAACAGGAATGTTGAAGCAAGCTCTTTCTGATCTGGAAGAAGCAAGTTCTCAGCAATCTCATCACAGTGGAAATTCCAATGAGGATGACTGCTATGGCATCCCTGGAATAAGTCCCATCCCTCGCAATTGGGCAAGTGTGAAAGATGATGAGGAAGAAGAAGAAGAGCCAGCAGAAGACCTTTCTAAATTTTCATAAAAGAAAGAAAACGCCGAAAGATTCCTGACGACAAAATCATGACAAAGCCGAAAGGAGTCCGCGTGCTTTCCCGTTTTTCTATACTTTTCATAATTACTATTCACTGTAACACTGTGCACTTAGTACTATTTGCTACAGTATTACCCGTGAACTATTTCTACAGGAACCATGCCTGCCTATAAAAGAGAACTCTCATTCTCTAAGTAGGCATTCGGAAAAATTCTGCAGAACCTCTCACTTTCTCAACCCTTCTGAAAGTCTTCCACGTCCCTTTCCACCCTTTCTATATTTTCTAAACCATCAGACAAGTTAGACCAGTTCTTTCTATATCCTTTCTAGTCCAAGTAAGCTCCTGGTCCTAGCTAAAGTCTTGGTCTTTCTAGAGTTCTTTTATAGAGTAGAAAAACTTGTCGTTCTAGACTACAATAGTCTTAAGAACGAAAGAATTTCTACCAAAGAAATTTTCATTGCCCTGCACTTGTATTTCAGTTTCTACATTGTGTAATCTTTCAGTACCATTTATATATATCAGTCATTTCTTATTTCTTTACTGCATTTACTTATACATACCCCACAAACGGCAGGTCGAACCGCCTGTGGATGGTCTATATTGCACTTTAATTTATAGCAATTTTCTGCATACATTATATATCCTTACTTCTTCTTATCGTTTTACCCCTTTCATTCAAGTATATCCATACCACCTACATGGTTGGTTTAGAATTGCTAGCAGTTATTCTTATTGTCCTTTATATTCTGTTCCAGTACCTCTTAATATTAAATGCGCGCTATTTTATTTAATTTAATTTATTTAATTTGTTTCTGTGTTGAATATATATATTCTAACTTGCTTTCCATTCTTGCATTCCATAGAGCCTTTTCTACTCCTATTAATTTAAATAATATTTTTGTCTGTTTAGACTCTTTTATAAACGACTATTACTGGCGACTTCGTGGAATAGATCAAGTTCTAAATATACTTAGAAGATATCTTCTACATCTATTTCTCTTCTCTTTATAGATCCCCAGATCCTTGGATACTTATGGTATCAGAGCCAAGGGGTAGATAAAGATACTCTTTATAATTTCATCCGCAGTTAAGACGATTCCCTTCGTGGGGTCTTTTCATAGAGATTTCTGGAAGTGTTCCAGGCAGTAAAACCCAGTGGGGTAGTAAGTCCGTTGGTAAGCTTCGCCGAAATCTATCGAAAAGAAGAAAGTAGTCTTATGCAATGAATTTATTAAGAAGATCTGAGTCTTCTTCTAGCTCTTTATCACAAATGTCCTCTGATCAAGGACCCATAAATAGAGAAGAAATAAATATAGAAGATTTCAATAAGTCTATTGAAAATTGGTTCATTCCAAAGGTCAAGTTGGATAAAATTTATGAACACTCTAAATTTAAACTCTTTGGAAATAATGACTATGTCATTGTTACTGAAGAGAGAGATATTCCTCTTTCTGATTCTTTTGCTTCAATACAACTCTTAAATAAGGAGTCCATAAAGAAACATTCTCAAAAATGGAATTACATGCATATAGGTTTGGTACAGGTAGGTGCAAAACCCCTAACCAAAGAAGGTTTAGATACTTCATTACTTCTTGTTTTGAGAGATGCGAGACTTTTAAAATACGATGAATCCATTCTTGGAGCCGTAGAAACTAGTCTTTGCAGTGGACCAATTCACTTTGATAGTCACCTTGGTCTTACTGTTTCTCTCAAAGACAAAAACATTTTAAAATCTCTCACTCTTCAAATAAAAACTCATAATTATTCTATAGCCGAAGGATCTATTCCCATAGCTCTAATCTACAGAGTTTATTACAAGGTAATGAATTCTGCTTTTGGCAGCAAAGCTTTTAAATTAAATTCCAATAGAGAAACCCTTCTGTTACAAACTGACATTTCTAAAGCAAATATCACCATTCCCAGGACAATTCCTTGGAATCAGATTACTCTTCCTGATCAATGGGAATTAGAAAATCGTATTCCCCAACCAATTGTTCAAAATTCTGATCCTACCAATATCATTCAACATCCTGAAGGTAGGGTGACAATTCAATTTTCTAGAAAATCTTTTGATATTCCCAGAAGATCTTGTGACATCAGATCACTCCCTTCCTGGCATTCTACTTCTTCTCGAAGGTCTGTTGATATTATTCCAAATATTCCTTCGAATAATCCTGGAGAAACATCTGCAAGTGCTCCTCCTATTCCAAACATCAGTGGTATAGATAACAGGTCAGGAATTTCCAGACCAGTTTATCAAACTACTCCTGATTTCTCTGATCCTACTCCTTCCGAAATGGAAGATCCTGAGATCAATGTTTTGGAAATAATTTTTGAACCCGATAGAATTGCTTTAAATAAAGAATTTAATTCATCAGAAAATAAACTTTTTAGAGAATGGTTTTTTACTAATTTTCGAAATCAAGCTCTTGAAATCAAAAAGGAATATTATGATTACATGTATCAACATGAAATCGAAATATTCTTCTTTGATTGGTTTGAAAATATATTTCTAAAAGAAAAACAGATTTTTGTTTTAGATCAATTTTATAAATGGAAATTGGATGATGGACATATCATCGAATCCAATCATCCTCCTCTCAGAAAAATCAAATTTGAACATCGAGAGACTGAAATTATAGCCTCTCCTTTCAAAACAGCTTCTGAAATAGATGGCATAGGCATCAAAAAGATTGTTGAACAAAATAATTTTTCTAATCAACATCTTCATACCATAGGGAAACAACTTGATCGAATTGAAAATCTAGCTCAAAACAGTTCTTCATCCTCTTCTATAACAAATTCAAAAAGGGATTTAAAAACCCCACTTTTTAAAAATTTTGAAATTCCAAAAAATCCTAGTCTTGAATTTGCTAAAGCCTTAGGGGAAAGGAAAAAACTCCTCAAGGGAAAATCAGTTTTAATTCCTAAAAATCCCATAATTCTGGATACTCCTTTAATACAAAATCTGAGTGTCAAAGACACTCCAGATCGTATTGAACCTTCCAATCAAATTAACCTTTTAGATAAATCCGATACTGAATCTCTTCCCGAGATAAATCGTATCACTTGGAAGGATCCTCAGAAATTATATTATTCTCGTGCCACTCCTCCTGATATTCTCACAGAAGAAACCTTTTCTAAAGTCCAAAATAAATATTCTTCTGATGCTATCTATGAGTGGAATATAGATGGTGTTTCTGAGCAAAACCTCATAAATATTCTGACCCAAATGGTCATGCTTGCAAACACTTACAAAACCATTCCTGATACTTCTGATCATTCCGTTGCATATCTTTTAATAGCCGGATTCACTGGTCAGCTCAAAGGATGGTGGGATAACTACCTGAATGATGAGCAAAGATCTCAAATTTTAAATGCTCACAAACTCGACCCCTTTGGTCAAGTAATTCTTGATGAAGATGAACAACCTATCCAAGATGCTGTCAATACTTTGATATTTTCTATCTCCCAACATTTTCTCGGTGACTCTTCTCATATTCTCGACAAGAACCAAGATCTTTTGTCCAATATGAAATGCAGATCTTTAGGAGAATTCCGAGAATATAAAGAGGTATTTTTACAAAGAGTTTTCCAAAGAACTGATTGCAATCAATCTTTCTGGAAAGAAAAATTTCTTGCTGGTTTACCAAAACTCATAGGAGAACAAGTCCGCTGTAAGATAAGAGAAGAATATGGAAATCAAATTCCATATGATCATCTTTCTTATGGTGAATTAACCTCTTATGTGTATAAAATTGGAACACAAATGTGCACTAATATTCGCCTCCAAAAACAAATCAAGAAAGAACAAAAACTTTCTAAGAAAGGTTTAGGAGATTTTTGTGCACAATATGACCCTTCTTTTGCATCTTTTGAAAAATCTAAATGTTCAGGAAAATGTTCTTCCAAAAAGAAAGAACATAAAAAATTTTATAAGAAACCTTACAAAAAGAGATTTGATAAAAAATCTTTTAAAAAGGAAGAGAACAATAGTTCTGAAAAGGATAAAAAATCCAAAAAATCAAAGAAAAATTTCAAAAATGTCACTTGCTATAACTGTGGCAAAAAAGGTCACACGTCCCGATTTTGCAAAATCAGCAAAAAGGTCAATGAATTAAATTTAGATGAAGACACTATTAATCAGCTCAATCAATTAATGGTTGAAACTGATAATAGTTCTTCTGAGGAATCTGATTTTGAAGAAGGATTACAGATTTATGATTTAGAAACTTATTCTAATACAGAAACCGAAGAAGAAGATTTTGAAATAAATGTTTTGACAAAAGAAGAAGAAGTTCTTCTACAAACTTTTGATCAAATTTCTGATCCTGAAACAAAGTTAAAATATTTGAATAATTTTCAAAAGCAAAAACCCTCTGTCCAAACTGATAATCCTTATAATATTTCTAATATCCTCAGCAAAACAAAAAGGTCTGTTTCTAAACCCATTTCTATAAATGATCTTTCTCAAGAAATCAACAAACAAAAGCAAGAAATTCGAGAGCTCAAAACAGCCCAAATTTCTATGCAAAAGGACATTTTGGAACTCAAATTAAAAAGTTTAAATGAAAAACAAAAGGAAGAAGACTTTGAAGACGTTCCTCAACATCCTTCTTCTTCCGACACAAATTTTCTTTTAATGCTTTCTGAAATAACTACTAGAAAATGGATTATAAATATTTCCATAAAAGTCCAAAATGAATTCGTTTTGGAAACCACAGCCCTTTTTGATACTGGTGCAGACCTTAATTGCATAAAAGAAGGTCTTATCCCTACCAAATATTTTGAGAAAACCTGCCAATCCCTTAAATCAGCTTCTGGAGACAAGTTGAAAATAAACTTCAAAATTCCTGAAGCAGAAGTTGTGAAAGACCAAATCTCTTTCAAAACTCCTTTTCTTCTTGTTAAAAATATTAAACAAAATGTTATTTTGGGATCACCTTTCATCAATCTTCTTCAACCTTTTAAAGTTTCTGAACGAGGAATTGAAACCGAAACCTTAGGCAAAAGAATTTGCTTTGATTTCATTTCGAAACCTCAGACCAGAAACTTAAATACCCTTCAAGAACATTCTATTTCCGAGATTAATTGTATCATTCAAAATAAAGAATCTCATTTACAATTTTTGAAAGACGATCTTGAATACAAAAGAATTGACAAAACCCTTTCTGAAGAAAGCCTTCAGAAGAGGATTTTTGATCTTGAAAATCAAATCAAGAATTCTATTTGCTCCAATATTCCAAATGCATTTTGGTCTCGTAAAAGTCACATAGTTGACTTACCCTATGAGCCAGATTTTTCTGAGAAAAATATTCCTACTAAAGCCAGACCTTCTCAAATGAGTCATGAAGTTCTAAATTTCTGTCAAAAGGAAATACAAGAACTCCTTGAGAAAAAGCTTATTAGGAAAAGCCAATCACCTTGGAGTTGCTCTGCTTTCTATGTCAACAAAAATGCTGAACTAGAAAGAGGAGTCCCAAGATTGGTTATTAACTACAAACCTTTGAATATGGCTTTAAAATGGATAAGATATCCAATTCCGAATAAAAAAGATTTGTTAAATAGACTTTATGATGCAAAAATCTTTTCAAAATTTGATATGAAATCCGGTTTTTGGCAAATCCAGATTAGCGAAAAGGATCGGTACAAAACAGCCTTCACTGTTCCTTTTGGCCAATATGAATGGAACGTCATGCCTTTTGGATTAAAAAATGCTCCTTCTGAATTTCAAAGGATCATGAATGACATTTTTAATCATTGTTCTGATTATATTATTGTTTACATTGATGATGTTTTAATATTTTCTACCTCCATAGAAAAACATTTCAAACATATCCATCATTTCATAAATGTTGTAAAGAAAAATGGCTTGGTAGTTTCACCTACCAAAATTTCCCTTTTTAAAACCAAAATACGGTTTCTAGGACATTATATTCACCAAGGAACCATCATTCCAATTGAAAGGTCGATAATATTTTCTGAAAAATTTCCTGATGAAATCAGAGACAAAAATCAATTGCAAAGATTTCTTGGAAGCTTGAATTACATTATTGATTTCTTTCCCCGCATCAATATAGTCTGTAAACCACTCCACCAGAGGCTCAAAAAGGATCCTCCACCGTGGACTCAGGTTCATACAGATATAGTGAGACAAATCAAGCGAACTGTCAAGGAAATTCCTTGCCTACATCTCGCTGATCCTCATGCTTTTAAAATTGTTGAAACTGATGCTTCTGATATTGGTTATGGAGGAATATTAAAGCAATCGAAAGACAACAAAGAACAAGTTGTTCAATTTGTCTCCAAACATTGGAACGATTGTCAGAAGAATTACTCCACAATCAAAAAAGAAATTCTTGCTATTGTACTTTCTATTTCTAAGTTTCAAGGTGATCTTTTGAATCAAAAATTTCTATTAAGAATTGATTGTAAATCTGCAAAAGATGTTTTACAAAAGGATGTTCAAAACATTGCTTCTAAGCAGATTTTTGCTAGATGGCAAGCCATCTTGTCTGTTTTTGATTTTGATATAGAGTTCATTAATGGATCCTCAAATTCTCTCCCAGACTTTCTTACTCGAGAATTTTTACAGGGAAAATGCCTCCAAAGCCTCCCAACAAACCCACCAGAAGAGACAAAGGTAAAGAAATTGCAGAACCCTCTTCTGAGAAAAAATCACCCGGATTAACGAATATCAAAACTTGGCTCCAAGCCACACAACCATCTTTAAATATAACCACCATTTCTAACCAGGCTAAACAAGAGCCTATTTCTCTTTCTAAACAGCCTGCCCCTGAACCCTCACAATTTGATATTACACAACTTTCTAGAGAAGAGGCGTTAAGACTCCTCCAGCAAGCTTTTAATAGTCAGCCACAGCCTTCCCAGGCAATGGTAAGTTCTGATCCCTCTCCCATAGCAATGGCTAGGGGAAAAACAATTTCTAGCGAGGTGGTAATTCAATCAACCCAAGATACCCCTCCAAAATCAAAGTTTTCACATAAAACCATATTTCAAAATGTTTGCAACACTGAAAATGGTTTTTATAATGCAGATCCCTATGTTTTTGCTAGAAACATGTTTTCGGAAAGTTTTCTTTATACACCCCATGATATTTACAAAACAAGAGAATTTTATGAAAGAATCTTGGAGGAAACCGAATCGGTTACCTTCAAACATTTTTCTAGCCAAGGGCACATAAATTATTCCAAAGCCATAATTCACAGGGTCATCCACCCTTCCCAATGGAAACCAAATCCCCTGGGATTAACCAAGTTCAATATCAAAACAAATGAAGCCCTTCCATATAAAACATCCTTTTCGTATTTTGACTACCAACAGGCTTGGTGGAATACCTTTTGGATAAAGAATGCCAACAATTCCCATACCTGGCTTTTCTATTTTGAAAACTTCAATATCCAAAATCTCCCATATTGGTTTATTCGTTGGTGGGATCATTTGGGACCCATCGATGAAATCATCCATCCAAAGCTCATACCCAGTTACGATCTCTTTCTAGAAAAATTCTCTCCACTTCCATATGAGAAAAGTCTCCCCAAACTAATGCTCTTTTTCTATTACTTCGGCCTATCATGGGTCACCGGATGGTATTTTGAATACAGAAAGTCCAATGATAGCAATATTCCTATCCTCATCAGACGATTCAAAGTCAAATGGTGGGATGGTTTTAAATTTTTCCATAAGGCAACCAGAACAGCAGTGGCGGAATGGTTACTTGCTAGGGGTCCTAAACCAATCACCAATGAAGAAGTTACCCCCTTTTTACATGATAAAGGATTTGTACTTTCTAGACTGGCTTCTGCCCAATCCCTTCAACAATTAACAGGAATGTTGAAGCAAGCTCTTTCTGATCTGGAAGAAGCAAGTTCTCAGCAATCTCATCACAGTGGAAATTCCAATGAGGATGACTGCTATGGCATCCCTGGAATAAGTCCCATCCCTCGCAATTGGGCAAGTGTGAAAGATGATGAGGAAGAAGAAGAAGAGCCAGCAGAAGACCTTTCTAAATTTTCATAAAAGAAAGAAAACGCCGAAAGATTCCTGACGACAAAATCATGACAAAGCCGAAAGGAGTCCGCGTGCTTTCCCGTTTTTCTATACTTTTCATAATTACTATTCACTGTAACACTGTGCACTTAGTACTATTTGCTACAGTATTACCCGTGAACTATTTCTACAGGAACCATGCCTGCCTATAAAAGAGAACTCTCATTCTCTAAGTAGGCATTCGGAAAAATTCTGCAGAACCTCTCACTTTCTCAACCCTTCTGAAAGTCTTCCACGTCCCTTTCCACCCTTTCTATATTTTCTAAACCATCAGACAAGTTAGACCAGTTCTTTCTATATCCTTTCTAGTCCAAGTAAGCTCCTGGTCCTAGCTAAAGTCTTGGTCTTTCTAGAGTTCTTTTATAGAGTAGAAAAACTTGTCGTTCTAGACTACAATAGTCTTAAGAACGAAAGAATTTCTACCAAAGAAATTTTCATTGCCCTGCACTTGTATTTCAGTTTCTACATTGTGTAATCTTTCAGTACCATTTATATATATCAGTCATTTCTTATTTCTTTACTGCATTTACTTATACATACCCCACAAACGGCAGGTCGAACCGCCTGTGGATGGTCTATATTGCACTTTAATTTATAGCAATTTTCTGCATACATTATATATCCTTACTTCTTCTTATCGTTTTACCCCTTTCATTCAAGTATATCCATACCACCTACATGGTTGGTTTAGAATTGCTAGCAGTTATTCTTATTGTCCTTTATATTCTGTTCCAGTACCTCTTAATATTAAATGCGCGCTATTTTATTTAATTTAATTTATTTAATTTGTTTCTGTGTTGAATATATATATTCTAACTTGCTTTCCATTCTTGCATTCCATAGAGCCTTTTCTACTCCTATTAATTTAAATAATATTTTTGTCTGTTTAGACTCTTTTATAAACGACTATTACTGGCGACTTCGTGGAATAGATCAAGTTCTAAATATACTTAGAAGATATCTTCTACATCTATTTCTCTTCTCTTTATAGATCCCCAGATCCTTGGATACTTATGGTATCAGAGCCAAGGGGTAGATAAAGATACTCTTTATAATTTCATCCGCAGTTAAGACGATTCCCTTCGTGGGGTCTTTTCATAGAGATTTCTGGAAGTGTTCCAGGCAGTAAAACCCAGTGGGGTAGTAAGTCCGTTGGTAAGCTTCGCCGAAATCTATCGAAAAGAAGAAAGTAGTCTTATGCAATGAATTTATTAAGAAGATCTGAGTCTTCTTCTAGCTCTTTATCACAAATGTCCTCTGATCAAGGACCCATAAATAGAGAAGAAATAAATATAGAAGATTTCAATAAGTCTATTGAAAATTGGTTCATTCCAAAGGTCAAGTTGGATAAAATTTATGAACACTCTAAATTTAAACTCTTTGGAAATAATGACTATGTCATTGTTACTGAAGAGAGAGATATTCCTCTTTCTGATTCTTTTGCTTCAATACAACTCTTAAATAAGGAGTCCATAAAGAAACATTCTCAAAAATGGAATTACATGCATATAGGTTTGGTACAGGTAGGTGCAAAACCCCTAACCAAAGAAGGTTTAGATACTTCATTACTTCTTGTTTTGAGAGATGCGAGACTTTTAAAATACGATGAATCCATTCTTGGAGCCGTAGAAACTAGTCTTTGCAGTGGACCAATTCACTTTGATAGTCACCCTGGTCTTACTGTTTCTCTCAAAGACAAAAACATTTTAAAATCTCTCACTCTTCAAATAAAAACTCATAATTATTCTATAGCCGAAGGATCTATTCCCATAGCTCTAATCTACAGAGTTTATTACAAGGTAATGAATTCTGCTTTTGGCAGCAAAGCTTTTAAATTAAATTCCAATAGAGAAACCCTTCTGTTACAAACTGACATTTCTAAAGCAAATATCACCATTCCCAGGACAATTCCTTGGAATCAGATTACTCTTCCTGATCAATGGGAATTAGAAAATCGTATTCCCCAACCAATTGTTCAAAATTCTGATCCTACCAATATCATTCAACATCCTGAAGGTAGGGTGACAATTCAATTTTCTAGAAAATCTTTTGATATTCCCAGAAGATCTTGTGACATCAGATCACTCCCTTCCTGGCATTCTACTTCTTCTCGAAGGTCTGTTGATATTATTCCAAATATTCCTTCGAATAATCCTGGAGAAACATCTGCAAGTGCTCCTCCTATTCCAAACATCAGTGGTATAGATAACAGGTCAGGAATTTCCAGACCAGTTTATCAAACTACTCCTGATTTCTCTGATCCTACTCCTTCCGAAATGGAAGATCCTGAGATCAATGTTTTGGAAATAATTTTTGAACCCGATAGAATTGCTTTAAATAAAGAATTTAATTCATCAGAAAATAAACTTTTTAGAGAATGGTTTTTTACTAATTTTCGAAATCAAGCTCTTGAAATCAAAAAGGAATATTATGATTACATGTATCAACATGAAATCGAAATATTCTTCTTTGATTGGTTTGAAAATATATTTCTAAAAGAAAAACAGATTTTTGTTTTAGATCAATTTTATAAATGGAAATTGGATGATGGACATATCATCGAATCCAATCATCCTCCTCTCAGAAAAATCAAATTTGAACATCGAGAGACTGAAATTATAGCCTCTCCTTTCAAAACAGCTTCTGAAATAGATGGCATAGGCATCAAAAAGATTGTTGAACAAAATAATTTTTCTAATCAACATCTTCATACCATAGGGAAACAACTTGATCGAATTGAAAATCTAGCTCAAAACAGTTCTTCATCCTCTTCTATAACAAATTCAAAAAGGGATTTAAAAACCCCACTTTTTAAAAATTTTGAAATTCCAAAAAATCCTAGTCTTGAATTTGCTAAAGCCTTAGGGGAAAGGAAAAAACTCCTCAAGGGAAAATCAGTTTTAATTCCTAAAAATCCCATAATTCTGGATACTCCTTTAATACAAAATCTGAGTGTCAAAGACACTCCAGATCGTATTGAACCTTCCAATCAAATTAACCTTTTAGATAAATCCGATACTGAATCTCTTCCCGAGATAAATCGTATCACTTGGAAGGATCCTCAGAAATTATATTATTCTCGTGCCACTCCTCCTGATATTCTCACAGAAGAAACCTTTTCTAAAGTCCAAAATAAATATTCTTCTGATGCTATCTATGAGTGGAATATAGATGGTGTTTCTGAGCAAAACCTCATAAATATTCTGACCCAAATGGTCATGCTTGCAAACACTTACAAAACCATTCCTGATACTTCTGATCATTCCGTTGCATATCTTTTAATAGCCGGATTCACTGGTCAGCTCAAAGGATGGTGGGATAACTACCTGAATGATGAGCAAAGATCTCAAATTTTAAATGCTCACAAACTCGACCCCTTTGGTCAAGTAATTCTTGATGAAGATGAACAACCTATCCAAGATGCTGTCAATACTTTGATATTTTCTATCTCCCAACATTTTCTCGGTGACTCTTCTCATATTCTCGACAAGAACCAAGATCTTTTGTCCAATATGAAATGCAGATCTTTAGGAGAATTCCGAGAATATAAAGAGGTATTTTTACAAAGAGTTTTCCAAAGAACTGATTGCAATCAATCTTTCTGGAAAGAAAAATTTCTTGCTGGTTTACCAAAACTCATAGGAGAACAAGTCCGCTGTAAGATAAGAGAAGAATATGGAAATCAAATTCCATATGATCATCTTTCTTATGGTGAATTAACCTCTTATGTGTATAAAATTGGAACACAAATGTGCACTAATATTCGCCTCCAAAAACAAATCAAGAAAGAACAAAAACTTTCTAAGAAAGGTTTAGGAGATTTTTGTGCACAATATGACCCTTCTTTTGCATCTTTTGAAAAATCTAAATGTTCAGGAAAATGTTCTTCCAAAAAGAAAGAACATAAAAAATTTTATAAGAAACCTTACAAAAAGAGATTTGATAAAAAATCTTTTAAAAAGGAAGAGAACAATAGTTCTGAAAAGGATAAAAAATCCAAAAAATCAAAGAAAAATTTCAAAAATGTCACTTGCTATAACTGTGGCAAAAAAGGTCACACGTCCCGATTTTGCAAAATCAGCAAAAAGGTCAATGAATTAAATTTAGATGAAGACACTATTAATCAGCTCAATCAATTAATGGTTGAAACTGATAATAGTTCTTCTGAGGAATCTGATTTTGAAGAAGGATTACAGATTTATGATTTAGAAACTTATTCTAATACAGAAACCGAAGAAGAAGATTTTGAAATAAATGTTTTGACAAAAGAAGAAGAAGTTCTTCTACAAACTTTTGATCAAATTTCTGATCCTGAAACAAAGTTAAAATATTTGAATAATTTTCAAAAGCAAAAACCCTCTGTCCAAACTGATAATCCTTATAATATTTCTAATATCCTCAGCAAAACAAAAAGGTCTGTTTCTAAACCCATTTCTATAAATGATCTTTCTCAAGAAATCAACAAACAAAAGCAAGAAATTCGAGAGCTCAAAACAGCCCAAATTTCTATGCAACCTGAATTTTGACCCGTTATCGGGATCTATAAAGTGTATATTAATTCTCGTGTAATTTTAGTAAGTCTCGCCTGGACCTGATCAGTCTCGGGATACTAACCAAATGGGAAAGGCTAAGTAGGATAAGGTACGTGGACCGAGAACCCAATCGTGATGGAACGCCGATTTCGATGAATGTCGAGGAAATATTTTGAGCCAATATAGGCCGATCTTAGGAATATGACAGGTTGAGATTGTCAGTGATGCACGATCGGATCGCGAGTGATTTCGCAAGACCGAAAGTGTGCTTGACAAAGGAAACCTGATTTTAATCCAAACGATCGTGACCTCAGGTGCTAGTGATAAATTCCTCTCGTTCTCTCGATATAGAGATCCTCACGATTCGGACAATCTTAGGTCGATACGCGTAACGCCTAAACAGCCGCCTGTTAGTGAGAGACCCTAAAATGACAAAACGAGTAAATTAGATCACGATATTGGACCCAACCTCGATATCAAAATTTCAAGGGTAATTACGACTATTTTTGCATGACGGACGTCAATATGGAATGGCCATTCATGTTTGGGATTAAAACAGTTGAAAACAGAAATTTTGACAGAAAGCGAGAAAAAAGACCATTTTGCCCCTGAGAGCGCCGAGGCCGATTTCGGAGGCCGTTTGAGGTTATTTTTCGCGGCCAACGTCATTTTGGGGTATCCAAGTGTGTTTGGAGTGATTCTGGACAGAAAGTGGAATTTCGGCAAAAATTGGAAAATAATATTATTTTATTCCCGGAAACTTCACAGAGGATTTTCGAGGGCTTAGAAAGTGAATTTCGCGATTCCGACTCTGGATTAGGTATCACATGAATATTTAGGACCGGTATGAGCGAAAATTGGAAGTTCGGCCCGGGACGGAAAAATGACGGAATTGCCCCTAGGCCATTTTTGGTTTATTTCGAATTTTTAGATATTTTTGGAGATTAACCAAGGTTGGGTAAGGTTAACTAGGGTTGGTTAACCATGGTTAGGGGCAAATGACCATTCTACCCTTGCATTATTGATTTTGAAGCATTTTTGGCCATTGGATTAGGGGCATTTTGGGCAATTTGGCTAGGATCTTGACAAGTGGCATCCACCCACTCTCTCTCTTGACCATCTTTGACCCTCTCTCTCTCCTCAGCCCTCACTCACGACAGCTCTCTCTCTCTCCTCCCTCCCGATTGTGTCTCTCTTCCTCTCGGCTGCTTCACCGATCAGCACCGCCGGCCACTGTTCACGCCGGAACAGCAGCCCTCGCCGGAGCTGCTGGCCACCAGCCGCCGTGTCCCGTCCCCTGGCGCCGTCCCTGGCCTAGTCGCAACATTTCTTCCCATCTCCGCCGTCCACAGCCGTCCGTTCGTCGCCGCTCCAGCCGAGGCGAGCAAGGTCGCCGTCGCCGGGCTCGTCCGCCTGGCCGCGCCGCCGTGCGCCACCCCAGCTGTCCAGCCTCGCCTCACCGTCTTCCTTTCAGCCTGTCTCAGCCCACTCAGACCGGCGCCTCCCCTGTTTTGGCCGGGTTGTGGCCGTGAGCTTCGCCGGACCACCCTAGGCCGCCGGCTTGCCTTGGGACGCCGCCGTCGATTGAACCGCTTGCCGGTGATCGGCCGCTCGTCCCCGTCGTCTCGCGTCGCTAATAGGCGAGTAAAACCACTAATCGCTGAATTAGTCCTAATTGTGCTTGATTAGGGGTTAAATTATTATAATTAGAGCCTAAATAAGTGTATTTATGCAAGAATTGATTAGTGGACTTAATTAGGGCTAATTATAGTGGTTTAGTGGTAATTAGTGAAGGATTTGTGGGCTGAATTGGAGTGGGCTTCATGGGCTCCGAATTTTGTGTTAATTTGGGCCCAAATTGGAAATTATAAATGGGCCTTGGAAATAGAGATTAAATGGGCCCAAACTAGAGATTAATGGGCCTTGGGAATTAGAAATTTATTGGGCCTTGGAATTAGAAATTTAAATGGGCCCTTGGAGTGGAAATAAATTAATTTGTTGAAACCCAATTGGAATTAAATGGGCCTTGAGTTTGGTTGAAGCCCATTAAGGTTAAATGGGCCTTGATTTGTGAAATGGGCCTTGATTTGTTGAATGGGCCTGGATGTGGATTGATTTGAATTGTTTGAAGCCCATTGGGAAATAATTGAGACCGACGGGTCAGGCCTACGGGTCGAGTATAATTGAGACCGACGGGTCAGGCCTACGGGTCGAGTATAATTGAGACCGACGGGTCAGGCCTACGGGTCGAGTATAATTGAGACCGACGGGTCAGGCCTACGGGTCGAGTATAATTGAGACCGACGGGTCAGGCCTACGGGTCGAGTATAATTGAGACCGACGGGTCAGGCCTACGGGTCGAGTATAATTGAGACCGACGGGTCAGGCCTTCGGGTCGATTCATTTGTGATGACCATTGGGTCATGACCTCCGGGTCGATGCTCTGTTTATGAATTATAATGATGTTGAGAGCCTAACCTGCAGGGCTGGAATGTTGGAATCGGGCTGTAGGCCCTTGTGGTTTTATAATGATTTATTTACTGGTTCAATGAATTATGTGTTTTATTTATCTCTGGAGACGCACGTTAGCCTAGTTTAGGATTAGAGATTTTACTTGCTGAGTTTATCTCACGGTTGTGGTAAAACCGAATTTCAGATCCCCGTCCATAGGATGCCGAGGAACGGTCCTCTTTTTGGATACCCGTACCGTATTCAGAGATCGAATAGTGTACACCCGTGTGGGGATGGAACAGCTTACGTTAGATTTCAGTCGGCAGTGTTAGTAGACGTGGGAGAAGACTTCCATCATACTCAGGAGTATGTGGCTTGGTGCCATAGGGGTACAGACGGCTTATTAGGACCCCCGATGAGGACTTTTGACGTGCCAGTAGATGTTAATGGCGTCATGATTCCCCAAATGGTGAGTGGAGAAGTCTCTGATCCTCCCGCCTCCCTTAGTGGAAGCAGCGTGGGCGATACGGTGGATGGACCCATACCCGAGGACGAGGTGCAAGGTGAGGAGCAAGTTATAGCTGACGACATTGTGGAGGAAGAAGAAGAGGAGCAGAATCTGGAAATAGTAGGCGAGAATGGTGAACCAATTGGGGAAGTGGCCGAAGTTGGATCAGATATGGAAATACTGACGGATGAAGACTCATCTGAGGAGTCCGCAGCATCATCCAACCCAGGTCTGGATCCTTAGAATAGAACGGCATGATAGGAGTTTAGATTAACCCCTCTTTTTGATGTAACTCTCCCTAGATAGTTAGTCGTCTCCCTAGGCCACCGATCCTTTTTGTTTAGTGGCCTTTTTATGTATTCTTTTTGGTTGTAAATAAATAGATTGTATAAGTATTTAAAAGGGTGTATTTATGTTAGTGTTTATTAGTGTATTATTGTCTTTGACTATTCATGGTTATGTTTTCATGTCTGGGTGTATATATAATATATACGTATTTCCGCATGTGTCGTGTATTTACTCTGATTTGGGTTTCGGGTCGGTGACGCAATCCTGGGAGTGTCACATTTTATTTCGACCTACGCGGATGATCATGCTTCGTGGGGTACGGGGCGTGACATCCCCTCTTGAATTGGTATCAGAGCAAGGACAGCTCTGTTTAACCTAGTTGAGCATTGGAGTGATAAGGAGAAATTGACCATGGGTAGCTATAGGGTGACCTAGAGTGCTAAGTGCATCTCCAGAGTGTTTGTGTTTGACTGTTGTGGTGATTAATTGAACCAGTATTGTGCAGGTGCGGCAGGACCCAAGGTTAGTGTGCGAGTTCTTGGGTGAAAATTTTATGCTGTTGTGTTAGCCGCATGCTGAGTGCTTAATTATTTCTGTGTTTATACCTGCCTAGGACTTAGACCGGTTAGTTGGTTTAGGTCTCTAATTCCCGGATGGAATTATAGCAGGTAGTCGAGCACTCAGGATAGAAAGATGAGCAGTGAAAGAGGTAGAGTGAGAGGACCCCCAAGGAGGGGCGCAGGCAGAGAAGCTCGTGGTAGAGGTCGTGGTAGAGCCAGAGCGATAGAGAATATAGTTGCGGGTGCTAGAGAGGAAGAGAACCCTAGAGTGGGTGTTGGGGCTGCAGCAGACCCCAGAGCTGATGTTAGACAGGCGGAAGATCCGCGCATGGAAGGAGTTCTTCGGGCGCTAGATCGAATTGGTAATGTGATGGATAGGCAGGCGCAGGAAAGAGAGAATGCGACCGCTCAGGCTGCTGAGGCCGCAGCAGTTGCTGCCGTCCATGAGAATCAAGCCCAAGCCCCGCCAGTGCAAGCTCAACCAATGGTGGCACCGAGACCCATGCACCAGTTGGTGGAGCATTTCCTTAAGCTGAAACCGCCCAAGTTTACGGGCAGAGGTGAACCAGAAACCGCTCCGCGTTGGGTGGAGGAGTTGGAGAAAGCATTTGATCTATTAGAGTGTACTGAGAGGGAGAAGATCTCCTTAGCATCGTATCAACTGCAGGATAATGCCCACGATTGGTGGAAGGCGGTTAAGGATAGAGTTTTTCCAGAATTTATGGAACCGACCTGGGCGATATTTGTTGAGCATTTCTATGGGCAGTTTTTCTCTGAGAGTGCCCAGGAGAAGAAGATGGCTGAATTCATGAGACTTCGTCAGGGGTCGATGACAGTGGTACAGTATGAGGCAGAGTTCACCAGATTATCCAGATTTGCCCCAAGGATGGTTGAGAATCCCCTGGACAAGGCTCGAAGGTTCCGGGATGGACTGAAACCGGAACTTCGCACTCAGATGCTTTTGTTGAATATCAGAGATTATCGAGAGTTATATGAGCGAGCCCAGACTATGGAGCGGGATCAGATTGAAAGGGCATCAGCATCGGGTTCGAGGTTCATTCCTAACAGGGACAATCGTCGCTTTGTGAGGAGACCAATGACCAGTAATAGACGGTTTGTTCCGCCACCGAGAAGGACTATCGGGAAGCCCAGTCAAGCGCCAAACAGAATTGGAGCTTGTTTTCGTTGTGGGAGTATGGGGCACCAGATAAAGAATTGCCCCCAGCAACGACTTTTGGGACCCCCAGGTCTACCGCAGCAGCCACTCAGAATTGGAAATCAGGCTGGAAATCCCCCACCGGCTATTCAGGGCAGACCACCTGCGCAAGGACGAGTATATGCGTTAGCGCGAAAAGATGCTGAGGACGCGCCGGGTGTGGTCACAGGTACCATTTCTCTTTGCAATCATTCAGCATATGCGTTATTTGATCCCGGGGCAACCCATTCGTTTATTTCTGAGCAGTTTGTTAGATTGGTTGGTCTGGAGCCTATTCTACTTGAGATTATGTTGTGTGTGACGACCCCACTGCATGATAGGGTGTTAGTATCATTGGGGTGCTTGGACTGTAAAATTGTGATTGGAAATGTTGAAGAAAGAATTGATTTAGCTGTGTTAGCCATGTATGACTTCGATGTAATCATTGGTATGGATTGGCTGACTAAACAGAAAGCCGTTATGGATTGCGGCAGCAGGACGATCCAATTTAATCCGATTGGTCGTCCTAAGTTTGAGTTTCAGGGAAACCGAGGAGGAACCTCGATCCCTTGGATTTCCTCAGTGGAGGCAACAGAAATGCTTGAGGAAGGTTGTGAGGGGTATTTGGTTAACGTTAAGGATCCGACTTTGGTGGAGCCTAAGTTGGAAGAAATTTCTGTAGTGTGTAATTTCCCCGAGGTTTTTCCACAAGAATTGCCGGGTTTGCCACCAGAACGAGAAGTGGAATTTGTGATAGAATTGGCCCCAGGTACAGAGCCAATTTCTAAGGCCCCGTATCGGATGTCGTTGTCTGAATTGAAGGAACTGAAAGTCCAGATGCAAGAGTTGTTAGACAAGGGATTTATTCGTCCTAGTGCGTCTCCATGGGGAGCGCCAGTCCTGTTTGTGAAGAAAAAGGACGGGACGTTGAGGTTATGTATAGATTACCGGCAGTTGAATCAGGTGACTGTAAAGAATAAGTATCCACTGCCGAGGATCGATGACTTGTTCGATCAGTTGCAAGGAGCGTCAGTATTTTCCAAGATTGATCTAAGGACAGGGTATCATCAGTTAAGAATTCGAAAGGAGGATATACCCAAGACTGCATTTAGGACGAGATACGGGCATTATGAGTTTACCGTCATGCCCTTTGGTTTAACGAATGCCCCTGCAGCTTTTATGGACCTGATGAACAGAGTTTTTAAGGAGTTTCTGGATCAGTTCGTCATCGTATTTATTGACGATATTCTGGTGTATTCGAAGAATTCGGAAGAACACGAAGTGCATCTGACTGAAGTTCTACGGAAGTTAAGGGAACACGCGCTTTATGCGAAGTTTAGTAAATGTGAATTCTGGCTTAGTAAGGTAGCCTTTCTTGGGCATATCGTGTCGGGAGAAGGAATATCAGTGGATCCGACTAAGATTGAAGCGGTACTTAAGTGGCCCAGGCCGACGTCAGTGACAGAGATAAGAAGTTTCTTAGGATTGGCTGGCTATTATCGACGTTTTGTGGAAGGATTCTCGTCGATAGCCACGCCTTTGACGCGATTACTGAAAAAGGAAACTAGGTTTGAATGGGACGACAAGTGTGAACGAAGTTTTCAGGAACTTAAACATAGATTGACGACAGCTCCAGTGTTGACTATCCCCTCTGGACCTGGTGGATTTGAAGTGTACAGTGATGCATCGTTCAAAGGACTTGGTTGTGTGTTAATGCAACATGGGAAAGTAGTTGCATATGCGTCACGTCAGTTGAGGCCTCACGAATCGAACTATCCGACGCATGACTTAGAGTTGGCTGCCATCGTCTTTGCACTTAAAATTTGGAGGCATTATCTGTGTGGGGAAAAGTTTCAGATTTATACGGATCATCAGAGTCTCAAATACCTGTTCTCACAAAAAGAGTTGAATATGAGACAGCGTAGATGGATGGAGCTTCTAAAGGATTATGACTGCGACATCATGTATCATCCCGGGAAGGCAAATCGAGTTGCAGATGCATTGAGTCGCAAGTCTAGCATGGCACACATGATGATCAAGGAGTGGGCGTTATTGGAAAAGATCCGAGACTCAGAATTTAGATTGGAATTAAGCCATGTGTCGAATCTGCTGGCTACTTTGAGGATCGAGCCGGAGATTCAAACTAGGATTAAGGCTCTGCAGTCCACGGATCAGGAAATTCAGAAAGTTGTGGGAATGGATGCCTCGGCAAGGAAGCCAGACTTCCAGGTATCAGAAGATGGAGTCCTGAAGTACAGAGGAAGGTGGTGTGTGCCTGATGATGCTGAGCTTAAGGAAGAAATATTAAGAGAAGCTCATCGCAGCAATTACAGTATCCACCCTGGCAGTACGAAAATGTATCAGAATCTACGGCAGCATTACTGGTGGAACGGATTGAAAGCGGATGTAGCCAAGTATGTGGCTAAGTGTTTGACGTGTCAGCAGGTAAAGGCACAACACTGTAAACCTGGAGGACTGCTGCGACCGTTGGAAATTCCCGAATGGAAATGGGAACACATTACCATGGACTTCGTAACGGGATTACCGAGAAGCCAGAGAGGGCATGATTCTATTTGGGTAATAGTGGATAGACTGACTAAGTCAGCGCATTTTCTGGCGGTGCGCAAGGATTTAGAGTTAGAAAAATATGCGGAGCTGTATGTAAGACAGATTGTGAGACTGCACGGAGTGCCAGTGACGATTACTTCAGATCGTGACCCGAGGTTTACAGCTAATTTCTGGAAAAGTCTACAGACAGCCTTGGGAACAAAGGTGCAGTTCAGTACAGCTTATCATCCACAAACTGATGGGCAATCAGAAAGAACTATTCAGACTCTTGAGGATATGTTGAGAGCTTGTGTAGTAGATTTCCAGGGTAAATGGGAAGAACAGCTGCATCTGGTAGAGTTTGCATACAATAACAGTTATCAGCAGAGTATCCAGATGGCCCCATTTGAAGCCTTGTATGGCAGAGCATGTAGGACTCCCGTGTGTTGGGATGAAGTGGGAGAACGGAGTATTACAGGCCCAGAGTTAGTACAGCAAACAGTGGAAGCTGTTGAGATCATTCGAGAGAGGTTAAAGACAGCGCAGAGTCGACAGAAAAGTTATGCCGATCGGAGACGACGACATCTGGAATTTCAAGTTGGGGATCATGTGTTTCTCAAGGTGTCGCCTATGAAGGGGTTATCCCGTTTTGGCAAGAAAGGAAAGTTGAGTCCGAGGTTTGTTGGGCCGTTCGAGATTTTGGAAAAGATTGGCGATATGGCGTACAGACTGGCCCTGCCACCGAATTTGTCTCAGATACACAATGTCTTCCACGTGTCGATGTTGAGAAAGTATGAACCAGATCCGACACACGTTCTAAGATACGAAGAAATAGACGTGGACGACCGGGTGTCGTACGTGGAGAGACCGGTCAGAATCGAAGATAGGAAGGATCGAGTGCTTCGGAATAAAACAATCCCGATGGTTAAAGTAGTTTGGGAGCACCACGGAACAGAAGGCGCTACTTGGGAAAGCGAAGAGGCCATGCGACGTCAACACCCCCAGTTGTTCGAGGAGCAAGTTTGAAGTGCAAATTTCGAGGACGAAATTTTTGTAAGGGGGGAAGAGTTGTAACATCCTGAATTTTGACCCGTTATCGGGATCTATAAAGTGTATATTAATTCTCGTGTAATTTTAGTAAGTCTCGCCTGGACCTGATCAGTCTCGGGATACTAACCAAATGGGAAAGGCTAAGTAGGATAAGGTACGTGGACCGAGAACCCAATCGTGATGGAACGCCGATTTCGATGAATGTCGAGGAAATATTTTGAGCCAATATAGGCCGATCTTAGGAATATGACAGGTTGAGATTGTCAGTGATGCACGATCGGATCGCGAGTGATTTCGCAAGACCGAAAGTGTGCTTGACAAAGGAAACCTGATTTTAATCCAAACGATCGTGACCTCAGGTGCTAGTGATAAATTCCTCTCGTTCTCTCGATATAGAGATCCTCACGATTCGGACAATCTTAGGTCGATACGCGTAACGCCTAAACAGCCGCCTGTTAGTGAGAGACCCTAAAATGACAAAACGAGTAAATTAGATCACGATATTGGACCCAACCTCGATATCAAAATTTCAAGGGTAATTACGACTATTTTTGCATGACGGACGTCAATATGGAATGGCCATTCATGTTTGGGATTAAAACAGTTGAAAACAGAAATTTTGACAGAAAGCGAGAAAAAAGACCATTTTGCCCCTGAGAGCGCCGAGGCCGATTTCGGAGGCCGTTTGAGGTTATTTTTCGCGGCCAACGTCATTTTGGGGTATCCAAGTGTGTTTGGAGTGATTCTGGACAGAAAGTGGAATTTCGGCAAAAATTGGAAAATAATATTATTTTATTCCCGGAAACTTCACAGAGGATTTTCGAGGGCTTAGAAAGTGAATTTCGCGATTCCGACTCTGGATTAGGTATCACATGAATATTTAGGACCGGTATGAGCGAAAATTGGAAGTTCGGCCCGGGACGGAAAAATGACGGAATTGCCCCTAGGCCATTTTTGGTTTATTTCGAATTTTTAGATATTTTTGGAGATTAACCAAGGTTGGGTAAGGTTAACTAGGGTTGGTTAACCATGGTTAGGGGCAAATGACCATTCTACCCTTGCATTATTGATTTTGAAGCATTTTTGGCCATTGGATTAGGGGCATTTTGGGCAATTTGGCTAGGATCTTGACAAGTGGCATCCACCCACTCTCTCTCTTGACCATCTTTGACCCTCTCTCTCTCCTCAGCCCTCACTCACGACAGCTCTCTCTCTCTCCTCCCTCCCGATTGTGTCTCTCTTCCTCTCGGCTGCTTCACCGATCAGCACCGCCGGCCACTGTTCACGCCGGAACAGCAGCCCTCGCCGGAGCTGCTGGCCACCAGCCGCCGTGTCCCGTCCCCTGGCGCCGTCCCTGGCCTAGTCGCAACATTTCTTCCCATCTCCGCCGTCCACAGCCGTCCGTTCGTCGCCGCTCCAGCCGAGGCGAGCAAGGTCGCCGTCGCCGGGCTCGTCCGCCTGGCCGCGCCGCCGTGCGCCACCCCAGCTGTCCAGCCTCGCCTCACCGTCTTCCTTTCAGCCTGTCTCAGCCCACTCAGACCGGCGCCTCCCCTGTTTTGGCCGGGTTGTGGCCGTGAGCTTCGCCGGACCACCCTAGGCCGCCGGCTTGCCTTGGGACGCCGCCGTCGATCGAACCGCTTGCCGGTGATCGGCCGCTCGTCCCCGTCGTCTCGCGTCGCTAATAGGCGAGTAAAACCACTAATCGCTGAATTAGTCCTAATTGTGCTTGATTAGGGGTTAAATTATTATAATTAGAGCCTAAATAAGTGTATTTATGCAAGAATTGATTAGTGGACTTAATTAGGGCTAATTATAGTGGTTTAGTGGTAATTAGTGAAGGATTTGTGGGCTGAATTGGAGTGGGCTTCATGGGCTCCGAATTTTGTGTTAATTTGGGCCCAAATTGGAAATTATAAATGGGCCTTGGAAATAGAGATTAAATGGGCCCAAACTAGAGATTAATGGGCCTTGGGAATTAGAAATTTATTGGGCCTTGGAATTAGAAATTTAAATGGGCCCTTGGAGTGGAAATAAATTAATTTGTTGAAACCCAATTGGAATTAAATGGGCCTTGAGTTTGGTTGAAGCCCATTAAGGTTAAATGGGCCTTGATTTGTGAAATGGGCCTTGATTTGTTGAATGGGCCTGGATGTGGATTGATTTGAATTGTTTGAAGCCCATTGGGAAATAATTGAGACCGACGGGTCAGGCCTACGGGTCGAGTATAATTGAGACCGACGGGTCAGGCCTACGGGTCGAGTATAATTGAGACCGACGGGTCAGGCCTACGGGTCGAGTATAATTGAGACCGACGGGTCAGGCCTACGGGTCGAGTATAATTGAGACCGACGGGTCAGGCCTACGGGTCGAGTATAATTGAGACCGACGGGTCAGGCCTTCGGGTCGATTCATTTGTGATGACCATTGGGTCATGACCTCCGGGTCGATGCTCTGTTTATGAATTATAATGATGTTGAGAGCCTAACCTGCAGGGCTGGAATGTTGGAATCGGGCTGTAGGCCCTTGTGGTTTTATAATGATTTATTTACTGGTTCAATGAATTATGTGTTTTATTTATCTCTGGAGACGCACGTTAGCCTAGTTTAGGATTAGAGATTTTACTTGCTGAGTTTATCTCACGGTTGTGGTAAAACCGAATTTCAGATCCCCGTCCATAGGATGCCGAGGAACGGTCCTCTTTTTGGATACCCGTACCGTATTCAGAGATCGAATAGTGTACACCCGTGTGGGGATGGAACAGCTTACGTTAGATTTCAGTCGGCAGTGTTAGTAGACGTGGGAGAAGACTTCCATCATACTCAGGAGTATGTGGCTTGGTGCCATAGGGGTACAGACGGCTTATTAGGACCCCCGATGAGGACTTTTGACGTGCCAGTAGATGTTAATGGCGTCATGATTCCCCAAATGGTGAGTGGAGAAGTCTCTGATCCTCCCGCCTCCCTTAGTGGAAGCAGCGTGGGCGATACGGTGGATGGACCCATACCCGAGGACGAGGTGCAAGGTGAGGAGCAAGTTATAGCTGACGACATTGTGGAGGAAGAAGAAGAGGAGCAGAATCTGGAAATAGTAGGCGAGAATGGTGAACCAATTGGGGAAGTGGCCGAAGTTGGATCAGATATGGAAATACTGACGGATGAAGACTCATCTGAGGAGTCCGCAGCATCATCCAACCCAGGTCTGGATCCTTAGAATAGAACGGCATGATAGGAGTTTAGATTAACCCCTCTTTTTGATGTAACTCTCCCTAGATAGTTAGTCGTCTCCCTAGGCCACCGATCCTTTTTGTTTAGTGGCCCTTTTATGTATTCTTTTTGGTTGTAAATAAATAGATTGTATAAGTATTTAAAAGGGTGTATTTATGTTAGTGTTTATTAGTGTATTATTGTCTTTGACTATTCATGGTTATGTTTTCATGTCTGGGTGTATATATAATATATACGTATTTCCGCATGTGTCGTGTATTTACTCTGATTTGGGTTTCGGGTCGGTGACGCAATCCTGAGAGTGTCACATTTTATTTCGACCTACGCGGATGATCATGCTTCGTGAGCTCAAAACAGCCCAAATTTCTATGCAAAAGGACATTTTGGAACTCAAATTAAAAAGTTTAAATGAAAAACAAAAGGAAGAAGACTTTGAAGACGTTCCTCAACATCCTTCTTCTTCCGACACAAATTTTCTTTTAATGCTTTCTGAAATAACTACTAGAAAATGGATTATAAATATTTCCATAAAAGTCCAAAATGAATTCGTTTTGGAAACCACAGCCCTTTTTGATACTGGTGCAGACCTTAATTGCATAAAAGAAGGTCTTATCCCTACCAAATATTTTGAGAAAACCTGCCAATCCCTTAAATCAGCTTCTGGAGACAAGTTGAAAATAAACTTCAAAATTCCTGAAGCAGAAGTTGTGAAAGACCAAATCTCTTTCAAAACTCCTTTTCTTCTTGTTAAAAATATTAAACAAAATGTTATTTTGGGATCACCTTTCATCAATCTTCTTCAACCTTTTAAAGTTTCTGAACGAGGAATTGAAACCGAAACCTTAGGCAAAAGAATTTGCTTTGATTTCATTTCGAAACCTCAGACCAGAAACTTAAATACCCTTCAAGAACATTCTATTTCCGAGATTAATTGTATCATTCAAAATAAAGAATCTCATTTACAATTTTTGAAAGACGATCTTGAATACAAAAGAATTGACAAAACCCTTTCTGAAGAAAGCCTTCAGAAGAGGATTTTTGATCTTGAAAATCAAATCAAGAATTCTATTTGCTCCAATATTCCAAATGCATTTTGGTCTCGTAAAAGTCACATAGTTGACTTACCCTATGAGCCAGATTTTTCTGAGAAAAATATTCCTACTAAAGCCAGACCTTCTCAAATGAGTCATGAAGTTCTAAATTTCTGTCAAAAGGAAATACAAGAACTCCTTGAGAAAAAGCTTATTAGGAAAAGCCAATCACCTTGGAGTTGCTCTGCTTTCTATGTCAACAAAAATGCTGAACTAGAAAGAGGAGTCCCAAGATTGGTTATTAACTACAAACCTTTGAATATGGCTTTAAAATGGATAAGATATCCAATTCCGAATAAAAAAGATTTGTTAAATAGACTTTATGATGCAAAAATCTTTTCAAAATTTGATATGAAATCCGGTTTTTGGCAAATCCAGATTAGCGAAAAGGATCGGTACAAAACAGCCTTCACTGTTCCTTTTGGCCAATATGAATGGAACGTCATGCCTTTTGGATTAAAAAATGCTCCTTCTGAATTTCAAAGGATCATGAATGACATTTTTAATCATTGTTCTGATTATATTATTGTTTACATTGATGATGTTTTAATATTTTCTACCTCCATAGAAAAACATTTCAAACATATCCATCATTTCATAAATGTTGTAAAGAAAAATGGCTTGGTAGTTTCACCTACCAAAATTTCCCTTTTTAAAACCAAAATACGGTTTCTAGGACATTATATTCACCAAGGAACCATCATTCCAATTGAAAGGTCGATAATATTTTCTGAAAAATTTCCTGATGAAATCAGAGACAAAAATCAATTGCAAAGATTTCTTGGAAGCTTGAATTACATTATTGATTTCTTTCCCCGCATCAATATAGTCTGTAAACCACTCCACCAGAGGCTCAAAAAGGATCCTCCACCGTGGACTCAGGTTCATACAGATATAGTGAGACAAATCAAGCGAACTGTCAAGGAAATTCCTTGCCTACATCTCGCTGATCCTCATGCTTTTAAAATTGTTGAAACTGATGCTTCTGATATTGGTTATGGAGGAATATTAAAGCAATCGAAAGACAACAAAGAACAAGTTGTTCAATTTGTCTCCAAACATTGGAACGATTGTCAGAAGAATTACTCCACAATCAAAAAAGAAATTCTTGCTATTGTACTTTCTATTTCTAAGTTTCAAGGTGATCTTTTGAATCAAAAATTTCTATTAAGAATTGATTGTAAATCTGCAAAAGATGTTTTACAAAAGGATGTTCAAAACATTGCTTCTAAGCAGATTTTTGCTAGATGGCAAGCCATCTTGTCTGTTTTTGATTTTGATATAGAGTTCATTAATGGATCCTCAAATTCTCTCCCAGACTTTCTTACTCGAGAATTTTTACAGGGAAAATGCCTCCAAAGCCTCCCAACAAACCCACCAGAAGAGACAAAGGTAAAGAAATTGCAGAACCCTCTTCTGAGAAAAAATCACCCGGATTAACGAATATCAAAACTTGGCTCCAAGCCACACAACCATCTTTAAATATAACCACCATTTCTAACCAGGCTAAACAAGAGCCTATTTCTCTTTCTAAACAGCCTGCCCCTGAACCCTCACAATTTGATATTACACAACTTTCTAGAGAAGAGGCGTTAAGACTCCTCCAGCAAGCTTTTAATAGTCAGCCACAGCCTTCCCAGGCAATGGTAAGTTCTGATCCCTCTCCCATAGCAATGGCTAGGGGAAAAACAATTTCTAGCGAGGTGGTAATTCAATCAACCCAAGATACCCCTCCAAAATCAAAGTTTTCACATAAAACCATATTTCAAAATGTTTGCAACACTGAAAATGGTTTTTATAATGCAGATCCCTATGTTTTTGCTAGAAACATGTTTTCGGAAAGTTTTCTTTATACACCCCATGATATTTACAAAACAAGAGAATTTTATGAAAGAATCTTGGAGGAAACCGAATCGGTTACCTTCAAACATTTTTCTAGCCAAGGGCACATAAATTATTCCAAAGCCATAATTCACAGGGTCATCCACCCTTCCCAATGGAAACCAAATCCCCTGGGATTAACCAAGTTCAATATCAAAACAAATGAAGCCCTTCCATATAAAACATCCTTTTCGTATTTTGACTACCAACAGGCTTGGTGGAATACCTTTTGGATAAAGAATGCCAACAATTCCCATACCTGGCTTTTCTATTTTGAAAACTTCAATATCCAAAATCTCCCATATTGGTTTATTCGTTGGTGGGATCATTTGGGACCCATCGATGAAATCATCCATCCAAAGCTCATACCCAGTTACGATCTCTTTCTAGAAAAATTCTCTCCACTTCCATATGAGAAAAGTCTCCCCAAACTAATGCTCTTTTTCTATTACTTCGGCCTATCATGGGTCACCGGATGGTATTTTGAATACAGAAAGTCCAATGATAGCAATATTCCTATCCTCATCAGACGATTCAAAGTCAAATGGTGGGATGGTTTTAAATTTTTCCATAAGGCAACCAGAACAGCAGTGGCGGAATGGTTACTTGCTAGGGGTCCTAAACCAATCACCAATGAAGAAGTTACCCCCTTTTTACATGATAAAGGATTTGTACTTTCTAGACTGGCTTCTGCCCAATCCCTTCAACAATTAACAGGAATGTTGAAGCAAGCTCTTTCTGATCTGGAAGAAGCAAGTTCTCAGCAATCTCATCACAGTGGAAATTCCAATGAGGATGACTGCTATGGCATCCCTGGAATAAGTCCCATCCCTCGCAATTGGGCAAGTGTGAAAGATGATGAGGAAGAAGAAGAAGAGCCAGCAGAAGACCTTTCTAAATTTTCATAAAAGAAAGAAAACGCCGAAAGATTCCTGACGACAAAATCATGACAAAGCCGAAAGGAGTCCGCGTGCTTTCCCGTTTTTCTATACTTTTCATAATTACTATTCACTGTAACACTGTGCACTTAGTACTATTTGCTACAGTATTACCCGTGAACTATTTCTACAGGAACCATGCCTGCCTATAAAAGAGAACTCTCATTCTCTAAGTAGGCATTCGGAAAAATTCTGCAGAACCTCTCACTTTCTCAACCCTTCTGAAAGTCTTCCACGTCCCTTTCCACCCTTTCTATATTTTCTAAACCATCAGACAAGTTAGACCAGTTCTTTCTATATCCTTTCTAGTCCAAGTAAGCTCCTGGTCCTAGCTAAAGTCTTGGTCTTTCTAGAGTTCTTTTATAGAGTAGAAAAACTTGTCGTTCTAGACTACAATAGTCTTAAGAACGAAAGAATTTCTACCAAAGAAATTTTCATTGCCCTGCACTTGTATTTCAGTTTCTACATTGTGTAATCTTTCAGTACCATTTATATATATCAGTCATTTCTTATTTCTTTACTGCATTTACTTATACATACCCCACAAACGGCAGGTCGAACCGCCTGTGGATGGTCTATATTGCACTTTAATTTATAGCAATTTTCTGCATACATTATATATCCTTACTTCTTCTTATCGTTTTACCCCTTTCATTCAAGTATATCCATACCACCTACATGGTTGGTTTAGAATTGCTAGCAGTTATTCTTATTGTCCTTTATATTCTGTTCCAGTACCTCTTAATATTAAATGCGCGCTATTTTATTTAATTTAATTTATTTAATTTGTTTCTGTGTTGAATATATATATTCTAACTTGCTTTCCATTCTTGCATTCCATAGAGCCTTTTCTACTCCTATTAATTTAAATAATATTTTTGTCTGTTTAGACTCTTTTATAAACGACTATTACTGGCGACTTCGTGGAATAGATCAAGTTCTAAATATACTTAGAAGATATCTTCTACATCTATTTCTCTTCTCTTTATAGATCCCCAGATCCTTGGATACTTATGGTATCAAAGCCAAGGGGTAGATAAAGATACTCTTTATAATTTCATCCGCAGTTAAGACGATTCCCTTCGTGGGGTCTTTTCATAGAGATTTCTGGAAGTGTTCCAGGCAGTAAAACCCAGTGGGGTAGTAAGTCCGTTGGTAAGCTTCGCCGAAATCTATCGAAAAGAAGAAAGTAGTCTTATGCAATGAATTTATTAAGAAGATCTGAGTCTTCTTCTAGCTCTTTATCACAAATGTCCTCTGATCAAGGACCCATAAATAGAGAAGAAATAAATATAGAAGATTTCAATAAGTCTATTGAAAATTGGTTCATTCCAAAGGTCAAGTTGGATAAAATTTATGAACACTCTAAATTTAAACTCTTTGGAAATAATGACTATGTCATTGTTACTGAAGAGAGAGATATTCCTCTTTCTGATTCTTTTGCTTCAATACAACTCTTAAATAAGGAGTCCATAAAGAAACATTCTCAAAAATGGAATTACATGCATATAGGTTTGGTACAGGTAGGTGCAAAACCCCTAACCAAAGAAGGTTTAGATACTTCATTACTTCTTGTTTTGAGAGATGCGAGACTTTTAAAATACGATGAATCCATTCTTGGAGCCGTAGAAACTAGTCTTTGCAGTGGACCAATTCACTTTGATAGTCACCCTGGTCTTACTGTTTCTCTCAAAGACAAAAACATTTTAAAATCTCTCACTCTTCAAATAAAAACTCATAATTATTCTATAGCCGAAGGATCTATTCCCATAGCTCTAATCTACAGAGTTTATTACAAGGTAATGAATTCTGCTTTTGGCAGCAAAGCTTTTAAATTAAATTCCAATAGAGAAACCCTTCTGTTACAAACTGACATTTCTAAAGCAAATATCACCATTCCCAGGACAATTCCTTGGAATCAGATTACTCTTCCTGATCAATGGGAATTAGAAAATCGTATTCCCCAACCAATTGTTCAAAATTCTGATCCTACCAATATCATTCAACATCCTGAAGGTAGGGTGACAATTCAATTTTCTAGAAAATCTTTTGATATTCCCAGAAGATCTTGTGACATCAGATCACTCCCTTCCTGGCATTCTACTTCTTCTCGAAGGTCTGTTGATATTATTCCAAATATTCCTTCGAATAATCCTGGAGAAACATCTGCAAGTGCTCCTCCTATTCCAAACATCAGTGGTATAGATAACAGGTCAGGAATTTCCAGACCAGTTTATCAAACTACTCCTGATTTCTCTGATCCTACTCCTTCCGAAATGGAAGATCCTGAGATCAATGTTTTGGAAATAATTTTTGAACCCGATAGAATTGCTTTAAATAAAGAATTTAATTCATCAGAAAATAAACTTTTTAGAGAATGGTTTTTTACTAATTTTCGAAATCAAGCTCTTGAAATCAAAAAGGAATATTATGATTACATGTATCAACATGAAATCGAAATATTCTTCTTTGATTGGTTTGAAAATATATTTCTAAAAGAAAAACAGATTTTTGTTTTAGATCAATTTTATAAATGGAAATTGGATGATGGACATATCATCGAATCCAATCATCCTCCTCTCAGAAAAATCAAATTTGAACATCGAGAGACTGAAATTATAGCCTCTCCTTTCAAAACAGCTTCTGAAATAGATGGCATAGGCATCAAAAAGATTGTTGAACAAAATAATTTTTCTAATCAACATCTTCATACCATAGGGAAACAACTTGATCGAATTGAAAATCTAGCTCAAAACAGTTCTTCATCCTCTTCTATAACAAATTCAAAAAGGGATTTAAAAACCCCACTTTTTAAAAATTTTGAAATTCCAAAAAATCCTAGTCTTGAATTTGCTAAAGCCTTAGGGGAAAGGAAAAAACTCCTCAAGGGAAAATCAGTTTTAATTCCTAAAAATCCCATAATTCTGGATACTCCTTTAATACAAAATCTGAGTGTCAAAGACACTCCAGATCGTATTGAACCTTCCAATCAAATTAACCTTTTAGATAAATCCGATACTGAATCTCTTCCCGAGATAAATCGTATCACTTGGAAGGATCCTCAGAAATTATATTATTCTCGTGCCACTCCTCCTGATATTCTCACAGAAGAAACCTTTTCTAAAGTCCAAAATAAATATTCTTCTGATGCTATCTATGAGTGGAATATAGATGGTGTTTCTGAGCAAAACCTCATAAATATTCTGACCCAAATGGTCATGCTTGCAAACACTTACAAAACCATTCCTGATACTTCTGATCATTCCGTTGCATATCTTTTAATAGCCGGATTCACTGGTCAGCTCAAAGGATGGTGGGATAACTACCTGAATGATGAGCAAAGATCTCAAATTTTAAATGCTCACAAACTCGACCCCTTTGGTCAAGTAATTCTTGATGAAGATGAACAACCTATCCAAGATGCTGTCAATACTTTGATATTTTCTATCTCCCAACATTTTCTCGGTGACTCTTCTCATATTCTCGACAAGAACCAAGATCTTTTGTCCAATATGAAATGCAGATCTTTAGGAGAATTCCGAGAATATAAAGAGGTATTTTTACAAAGAGTTTTCCAAAGAACTGATTGCAATCAATCTTTCTGGAAAGAAAAATTTCTTGCTGGTTTACCAAAACTCATAGGAGAACAAGTCCGCTGTAAGATAAGAGAAGAATATGGAAATCAAATTCCATATGATCATCTTTCTTATGGTGAATTAACCTCTTATGTGTATAAAATTGGAACACAAATGTGCACTAATATTCGCCTCCAAAAACAAATCAAGAAAGAACAAAAACTTTCTAAGAAAGGTTTAGGAGATTTTTGTGCACAATATGACCCTTCTTTTGCATCTTTTGAAAAATCTAAATGTTCAGGAAAATGTTCTTCCAAAAAGAAAGAACATAAAAAATTTTATAAGAAACCTTACAAAAAGAGATTTGATAAAAAATCTTTTAAAAAGGAAGAGAACAATAGTTCTGAAAAGGATAAAAAATCCAAAAAATCAAAGAAAAATTTCAAAAATGTCACTTGCTATAACTGTGGCAAAAAAGGTCACACGTCCCGATTTTGCAAAATCAGCAAAAAGGTCAATGAATTAAATTTAGATGAAGACACTATTAATCAGCTCAATCAATTAATGGTTGAAACTGATAATAGTTCTTCTGAGGAATCTGATTTTGAAGAAGGATTACAGATTTATGATTTAGAAACTTATTCTAATACAGAAACCGAAGAAGAAGATTTTGAAATAAATGTTTTGACAAAAGAAGAAGAAGTTCTTCTACAAACTTTTGATCAAATTTCTGATCCTGAAACAAAGTTAAAATATTTGAATAATTTTCAAAAGCAAAAACCCTCTGTCCAAACTGATAATCCTTATAATATTTCTAATATCCTCAGCAAAACAAAAAGGTCTGTTTCTAAACCCATTTCTATAAATGATCTTTCTCAAGAAATCAACAAACAAAAGCAAGAAATTCGAGAGCTCAAAACAGCCCAAATTTCTATGCAAAAGGACATTTTGGAACTCAAATTAAAAAGTTTAAATGAAAAACAAAAGGAAGAAGACTTTGAAGACGTTCCTCAACATCCTTCTTCTTCCGACACAAATTTTCTTTTAATGCTTTCTGAAATAACTACTAGAAAATGGATTATAAATATTTCCATAAAAGTCCAAAATGAATTCGTTTTGGAAACCACAGCCCTTTTTGATACTGGTGCAGACCTTAATTGCATAAAAGAAGGTCTTATCCCTACCAAATATTTTGAGAAAACCTGCCAATCCCTTAAATCAGCTTCTGGAGACAAGTTGAAAATAAACTTCAAAATTCCTGAAGCAGAAGTTGTGAAAGACCAAATCTCTTTCAAAACTCCTTTTCTTCTTGTTAAAAATATTAAACAAAATGTTATTTTGGGATCACCTTTCATCAATCTTCTTCAACCTTTTAAAGTTTCTGAACGAGGAATTGAAACCGAAACCTTAGGCAAAAGAATTTGCTTTGATTTCATTTCGAAACCTCAGACCAGAAACTTAAATACCCTTCAAGAACATTCTATTTCCGAGATTAATTGTATCATTCAAAATAAAGAATCTCATTTACAATTTTTGAAAGACGATCTTGAATACAAAAGAATTGACAAAACCCTTTCTGAAGAAAGCCTTCAGAAGAGGATTTTTGATCTTGAAAATCAAATCAAGAATTCTATTTGCTCCAATATTCCAAATGCATTTTGGTCTCGTAAAAGTCACATAGTTGACTTACCCTATGAGCCAGATTTTTCTGAGAAAAATATTCCTACTAAAGCCAGACCTTCTCAAATGAGTCATGAAGTTCTAAATTTCTGTCAAAAGGAAATACAAGAACTCCTTGAGAAAAAGCTTATTAGGAAAAGCCAATCACCTTGGAGTTGCTCTGCTTTCTATGTCAACAAAAATGCTGAACTAGAAAGAGGAGTCCCAAGATTGGTTATTAACTACAAACCTTTGAATATGGCTTTAAAATGGATAAGATATCCAATTCCGAATAAAAAAGATTTGTTAAATAGACTTTATGATGCAAAAATCTTTTCAAAATTTGATATGAAATCCGGTTTTTGGCAAATCCAGATTAGCGAAAAGGATCGGTACAAAACAGCCTTCACTGTTCCTTTTGGCCAATATGAATGGAACGTCATGCCTTTTGGATTAAAAAATGCTCCTTCTGAATTTCAAAGGATCATGAATGACATTTTTAATCATTGTTCTGATTATATTATTGTTTACATTGATGATGTTTTAATATTTTCTACCTCCATAGAAAAACATTTCAAACATATCCATCATTTCATAAATGTTGTAAAGAAAAATGGCTTGGTAGTTTCACCTACCAAAATTTCCCTTTTTAAAACCAAAATACGGTTTCTAGGACATTATATTCACCAAGGAACCATCATTCCAATTGAAAGGTCGATAATATTTTCTGAAAAATTTCCTGATGAAATCAGAGACAAAAATCAATTGCAAAGATTTCTTGGAAGCTTGAATTACATTATTGATTTCTTTCCCCGCATCAATATAGTCTGTAAACCACTCCACCAGAGGCTCAAAAAGGATCCTCCACCGTGGACTCAGGTTCATACAGATATAGTGAGACAAATCAAGCGAACTGTCAAGGAAATTCCTTGCCTACATCTCGCTGATCCTCATGCTTTTAAAATTGTTGAAACTGATGCTTCTGATATTGGTTATGGAGGAATATTAAAGCAATCGAAAGACAACAAAGAACAAGTTGTTCAATTTGTCTCCAAACATTGGAACGATTGTCAGAAGAATTACTCCACAATCAAAAAAGAAATTCTTGCTATTGTACTTTCTATTTCTAAGTTTCAAGGTGATCTTTTGAATCAAAAATTTCTATTAAGAATTGATTGTAAATCTGCAAAAGATGTTTTACAAAAGGATGTTCAAAACATTGCTTCTAAGCAGATTTTTGCTAGATGGCAAGCCATCTTGTCTGTTTTTGATTTTGATATAGAGTTCATTAATGGATCCTCAAATTCTCTCCCAGACTTTCTTACTCGAGAATTTTTACAGGGAAAATGCCTCCAAAGCCTCCCAACAAACCCACCAGAAGAGACAAAGGTAAAGAAATTGCAGAACCCTCTTCTGAGAAAAAATCACCCGGATTAACGAATATCAAAACTTGGCTCCAAGCCACACAACCATCTTTAAATATAACCACCATTTCTAACCAGGCTAAACAAGAGCCTATTTCTCTTTCTAAACAGCCTGCCCCTGAACCCTCACAATTTGATATTACACAACTTTCTAGAGAAGAGGCGTTAAGACTCCTCCAGCAAGCTTTTAATAGTCAGCCACAGCCTTCCCAGGCAATGGTAAGTTCTGATCCCTCTCCCATAGCAATGGCTAGGGGAAAAACAATTTCTAGCGAGGTGGTAATTCAATCAACCCAAGATACCCCTCCAAAATCAAAGTTTTCACATAAAACCATATTTCAAAATGTTTGCAACACTGAAAATGGTTTTTATAATGCAGATCCCTATGTTTTTGCTAGAAACATGTTTTCGGAAAGTTTTCTTTATACACCCCATGATATTTACAAAACAAGAGAATTTTATGAAAGAATCTTGGAGGAAACCGAATCGGTTACCTTCAAACATTTTTCTAGCCAAGGGCACATAAATTATTCCAAAGCCATAATTCACAGGGTCATCCACCCTTCCCAATGGAAACCAAATCCCCTGGGATTAACCAAGTTCAATATCAAAACAAATGAAGCCCTTCCATATAAAACATCCTTTTCGTATTTTGACTACCAACAGGCTTGGTGGAATACCTTTTGGATAAAGAATGCCAACAATTCCCATACCTGGCTTTTCTATTTTGAAAACTTCAATATCCAAAATCTCCCATATTGGTTTATTCGTTGGTGGGATCATTTGGGACCCATCGATGAAATCATCCATCCAAAGCTCATACCCAGTTACGATCTCTTTCTAGAAAAATTCTCTCCACTTCCATATGAGAAAAGTCTCCCCAAACTAATGCTCTTTTTCTATTACTTCGGCCTATCATGGGTCACCGGATGGTATTTTGAATACAGAAAGTCCAATGATAGCAATATTCCTATCCTCATCAGACGATTCAAAGTCAAATGGTGGGATGGTTTTAAATTTTTCCATAAGGCAACCAGAACAGCAGTGGCGGAATGGTTACTTGCTAGGGGTCCTAAACCAATCACCAATGAAGAAGTTACCCCCTTTTTACATGATAAAGGATTTGTACTTTCTAGACTGGCTTCTGCCCAATCCCTTCAACAATTAACAGGAATGTTGAAGCAAGCTCTTTCTGATCTGGAAGAAGCAAGTTCTCAGCAATCTCATCACAGTGGAAATTCCAATGAGGATGACTGCTATGGCATCCCTGGAATAAGTCCCATCCCTCGCAATTGGGCAAGTGTGAAAGATGATGAGGAAGAAGAAGAAGAGCCAGCAGAAGACCTTTCTAAATTTTCATAAAAGAAAGAAAACGCCGAAAGATTCCTGACGACAAAATCATGACAAAGCCGAAAGGAGTCCGCGTGCTTTCCCGTTTTTCTATACTTTTCATAATTACTATTCACTGTAACACTGTGCACTTAGTACTATTTGCTACAGTATTACCCGTGAACTATTTCTACAGGAACCATGCCTGCCTATAAAAGAGAACTCTCATTCTCTAAGTAGGCATTCGGAAAAATTCTGCAGAACCTCTCACTTTCTCAACCCTTCTGAAAGTCTTCCACGTCCCTTTCCACCCTTTCTATATTTTCTAAACCATCAGACAAGTTAGACCAGTTCTTTCTATATCCTTTCTAGTCCAAGTAAGCTCCTGGTCCTAGCTAAAGTCTTGGTCTTTCTAGAGTTCTTTTATAGAGTAGAAAAACTTGTCGTTCTAGACTACAATAGTCTTAAGAACGAAAGAATTTCTACCAAAGAAATTTTCATTGCCCTGCACTTGTATTTCAGTTTCTACATTGTGTAATCTTTCAGTACCATTTATATATATCAGTCATTTCTTATTTCTTTACTGCATTTACTTATACATACCCCACAAACGGCAGGTCGAACCGCCTGTGGATGGTCTATATTGCACTTTAATTTATAGCAATTTTCTGCATACATTATATATCCTTACTTCTTCTTATCGTTTTACCCCTTTCATTCAAGTATATCCATACCACCTACATGGTTGGTTTAGAATTGCTAGCAGTTATTCTTATTGTCCTTTATATTCTGTTCCAGTACCTCTTAATATTAAATGCGCGCTATTTTATTTAATTTAATTTATTTAATTTGTTTCTGTGTTGAATATATATATTCTAACTTGCTTTCCATTCTTGCATTCCATAGAGCCTTTTCTACTCCTATTAATTTAAATAATATTTTTGTCTGTTTAGACTCTTTTATAAACGACTATTACTGGCGACTTCGTGGAATAGATCAAGTTCTAAATATACTTAGAAGATATCTTCTACATCTATTTCTCTTCTCTTTATAGATCCCCAGATCCTTGGATACTTATGGTATCAGAGCCAAGGGGTAGATAAAGATACTCTTTATAATTTCATCCGCAGTTAAGACGATTCCCTTCGTGGGGTCTTTTCATAGAGATTTCTGGAAGTGTTCCAGGCAGTAAAACCCAGTGGGGTAGTAAGTCCGTTGGTAAGCTTCGCCGAAATCTATCGAAAAGAAGAAAGTAGTCTTATGCAATGAATTTATTAAGAAGATCTGAGTCTTCTTCTAGCTCTTTATCACAAATGTCCTCTGATCAAGGACCCATAAATAGAGAAGAAATAAATATAGAAGATTTCAATAAGTCTATTGAAAATTGGTTCATTCCAAAGGTCAAGTTGGATAAAATTTATGAACACTCTAAATTTAAACTCTTTGGAAATAATGACTATGTCATTGTTACTGAAGAGAGAGATATTCCTCTTTCTGATTCTTTTGCTTCAATACAACTCTTAAATAAGGAGTCCATAAAGAAACATTCTCAAAAATGGAATTACATGCATATAGGTTTGGTACAGGTAGGTGCAAAACCCCTAACCAAAGAAGGTTTAGATACTTCATTACTTCTTGTTTTGAGAGATGCGAGACTTTTAAAATACGATGAATCCATTCTTGGAGCCGTAGAAACTAGTCTTTGCAGTGGACCAATTCACTTTGATAGTCACCCTGGTCTTACTGTTTCTCTCAAAGACAAAAACATTTTAAAATCTCTCACTCTTCAAATAAAAACTCATAATTATTCTATAGCCGAAGGATCTATTCCCATAGCTCTAATCTACAGAGTTTATTACAAGGTAATGAATTCTGCTTTTGGCAGCAAAGCTTTTAAATTAAATTCCAATAGAGAAACCCTTCTGTTACAAACTGACATTTCTAAAGCAAATATCACCATTCCCAGGACAATTCCTTGGAATCAGATTACTCTTCCTGATCAATGGGAATTAGAAAATCGTATTCCCCAACCAATTGTTCAAAATTCTGATCCTACCAATATCATTCAACATCCTGAAGGTAGGGTGACAATTCAATTTTCTAGAAAATCTTTTGATATTCCCAGAAGATCTTGTGACATCAGATCACTCCCTTCCTGGCATTCTACTTCTTCTCGAAGGTCTGTTGATATTATTCCAAATATTCCTTCGAATAATCCTGGAGAAACATCTGCAAGTGCTCCTCCTATTCCAAACATCAGTGGTATAGATAACAGGTCAGGAATTTCCAGACCAGTTTATCAAACTACTCCTGATTTCTCTGATCCTACTCCTTCCGAAATGGAAGATCCTGAGATCAATGTTTTGGAAATAATTTTTGAACCCGATAGAATTGCTTTAAATAAAGAATTTAATTCATCAGAAAATAAACTTTTTAGAGAATGGTTTTTTACTAATTTTCGAAATCAAGCTCTTGAAATCAAAAAGGAATATTATGATTACATGTATCAACATGAAATCGAAATATTCTTCTTTGATTGGTTTGAAAATATATTTCTAAAAGAAAAACAGATTTTTGTTTTAGATCAATTTTATAAATGGAAATTGGATGATGGACATATCATCGAATCCAATCATCCTCCTCTCAGAAAAATCAAATTTGAACATCGAGAGACTGAAATTATAGCCTCTCCTTTCAAAACAGCTTCTGAAATAGATGGCATAGGCATCAAAAAGATTGTTGAACAAAATAATTTTTCTAATCAACATCTTCATACCATAGGGAAACAACTTGATCGAATTGAAAATCTAGCTCAAAACAGTTCTTCATCCTCTTCTATAACAAATTCAAAAAGGGATTTAAAAACCCCACTTTTTAAAAATTTTGAAATTCCAAAAAATCCTAGTCTTGAATTTGCTAAAGCCTTAGGGGAAAGGAAAAAACTCCTCAAGGGAAAATCAGTTTTAATTCCTAAAAATCCCATAATTCTGGATACTCCTTTAATACAAAATCTGAGTGTCAAAGACACTCCAGATCGTATTGAACCTTCCAATCAAATTAACCTTTTAGATAAATCCGATACTGAATCTCTTCCCGAGATAAATCGTATCACTTGGAAGGATCCTCAGAAATTATATTATTCTCGTGCCACTCCTCCTGATATTCTCACAGAAGAAACCTTTTCTAAAGTCCAAAATAAATATTCTTCTGATGCTATCTATGAGTGGAATATAGATGGTGTTTCTGAGCAAAACCTCATAAATATTCTGACCCAAATGGTCATGCTTGCAAACACTTACAAAACCATTCCTGATACTTCTGATCATTCCGTTGCATATCTTTTAATAGCCGGATTCACTGGTCAGCTCAAAGGATGGTGGGATAACTACCTGAATGATGAGCAAAGATCTCAAATTTTAAATGCTCACAAACTCGACCCCTTTGGTCAAGTAATTCTTGATGAAGATGAACAACCTATCCAAGATGCTGTCAATACTTTGATATTTTCTATCTCCCAACATTTTCTCGGTGACTCTTCTCATATTCTCGACAAGAACCAAGATCTTTTGTCCAATATGAAATGCAGATCTTTAGGAGAATTCCGAGAATATAAAGAGGTATTTTTACAAAGAGTTTTCCAAAGAACTGATTGCAATCAATCTTTCTGGAAAGAAAAATTTCTTGCTGGTTTACCAAAACTCATAGGAGAACAAGTCCGCTGTAAGATAAGAGAAGAATATGGAAATCAAATTCCATATGATCATCTTTCTTATGGTGAATTAACCTCTTATGTGTATAAAATTGGAACACAAATGTGCACTAATATTCGCCTCCAAAAACAAATCAAGAAAGAACAAAAACTTTCTAAGAAAGGTTTAGGAGATTTTTGTGCACAATATGACCCTTCTTTTGCATCTTTTGAAAAATCTAAATGTTCAGGAAAATGTTCTTCCAAAAAGAAAGAACATAAAAAATTTTATAAGAAACCTTACAAAAAGAGATTTGATAAAAAATCTTTTAAAAAGGAAGAGAACAATAGTTCTGAAAAGGATAAAAAATCCAAAAAATCAAAGAAAAATTTCAAAAATGTCACTTGCTATAACTGTGGCAAAAAAGGTCACACGTCCCGATTTTGCAAAATCAGCAAAAAGGTCAATGAATTAAATTTAGATGAAGACACTATTAATCAGCTCAATCAATTAATGGTTGAAACTGATAATAGTTCTTCTGAGGAATCTGATTTTGAAGAAGGATTACAGATTTATGATTTAGAAACTTATTCTAATACAGAAACCGAAGAAGAAGATTTTGAAATAAATGTTTTGACAAAAGAAGAAGAAGTTCTTCTACAAACTTTTGATCAAATTTCTGATCCTGAAACAAAGTTAAAATATTTGAATAATTTTCAAAAGCAAAAACCCTCTGTCCAAACTGATAATCCTTATAATATTTCTAATATCCTCAGCAAAACAAAAAGGTCTGTTTCTAAACCCATTTCTATAAATGATCTTTCTCAAGAAATCAACAAACAAAAGCAAGAAATTCGAGAGCTCAAAACAGCCCAAATTTCTATGCAAAAGGACATTTTGGAACTCAAATTAAAAAGTTTAAATGAAAAACAAAAGGAAGAAGACTTTGAAGACGTTCCTCAACATCCTTCTTCTTCCGACACAAATTTTCTTTTAATGCTTTCTGAAATAACTACTAGAAAATGGATTATAAATATTTCCATAAAAGTCCAAAATGAATTCGTTTTGGAAACCACAGCCCTTTTTGATACTGGTGCAGACCTTAATTGCATAAAAGAAGGTCTTATCCCTACCAAATATTTTGAGAAAACCTGCCAATCCCTTAAATCAGCTTCTGGAGACAAGTTGAAAATAAACTTCAAAATTCCTGAAGCAGAAGTTGTGAAAGACCAAATCTCTTTCAAAACTCCTTTTCTTCTTGTTAAAAATATTAAACAAAATGTTATTTTGGGATCACCTTTCATCAATCTTCTTCAACCTTTTAAAGTTTCTGAACGAGGAATTGAAACCGAAACCTTAGGCAAAAGAATTTGCTTTGATTTCATTTCGAAACCTCAGACCAGAAACTTAAATACCCTTCAAGAACATTCTATTTCCGAGATTAATTGTATCATTCAAAATAAAGAATCTCATTTACAATTTTTGAAAGACGATCTTGAATACAAAAGAATTGACAAAACCCTTTCTGAAGAAAGCCTTCAGAAGAGGATTTTTGATCTTGAAAATCAAATCAAGAATTCTATTTGCTCCAATATTCCAAATGCATTTTGGTCTCGTAAAAGTCACATAGTTGACTTACCCTATGAGCCAGATTTTTCTGAGAAAAATATTCCTACTAAAGCCAGACCTTCTCAAATGAGTCATGAAGTTCTAAATTTCTGTCAAAAGGAAATACAAGAACTCCTTGAGAAAAAGCTTATTAGGAAAAGCCAATCACCTTGGAGTTGCTCTGCTTTCTATGTCAACAAAAATGCTGAACTAGAAAGAGGAGTCCCAAGATTGGTTATTAACTACAAACCTTTGAATATGGCTTTAAAATGGATAAGATATCCAATTCCGAATAAAAAAGATTTGTTAAATAGACTTTATGATGCAAAAATCTTTTCAAAATTTGATATGAAATCCGGTTTTTGGCAAATCCAGATTAGCGAAAAGGATCGGTACAAAACAGCCTTCACTGTTCCTTTTGGCCAATATGAATGGAACGTCATGCCTTTTGGATTAAAAAATGCTCCTTCTGAATTTCAAAGGATCATGAATGACATTTTTAATCATTGTTCTGATTATATTATTGTTTACATTGATGATGTTTTAATATTTTCTACCTCCATAGAAAAACATTTCAAACATATCCATCATTTCATAAATGTTGTAAAGAAAAATGGCTTGGTAGTTTCACCTACCAAAATTTCCCTTTTTAAAACCAAAATACGGTTTCTAGGACATTATATTCACCAAGGAACCATCATTCCAATTGAAAGGTCGATAATATTTTCTGAAAAATTTCCTGATGAAATCAGAGACAAAAATCAATTGCAAAGATTTCTTGGAAGCTTGAATTACATTATTGATTTCTTTCCCCGCATCAATATAGTCTGTAAACCACTCCACCAGAGGCTCAAAAAGGATCCTCCACCGTGGACTCAGGTTCATACAGATATAGTGAGACAAATCAAGCGAACTGTCAAGGAAATTCCTTGCCTACATCTCGCTGATCCTCATGCTTTTAAAATTGTTGAAACTGATGCTTCTGATATTGGTTATGGAGGAATATTAAAGCAATCGAAAGACAACAAAGAACAAGTTGTTCAATTTGTCTCCAAACATTGGAACGATTGTCAGAAGAATTACTCCACAATCAAAAAAGAAATTCTTGCTATTGTACTTTCTATTTCTAAGTTTCAAGGTGATCTTTTGAATCAAAAATTTCTATTAAGAATTGATTGTAAATCTGCAAAAGATGTTTTACAAAAGGATGTTCAAAACATTGCTTCTAAGCAGATTTTTGCTAGATGGCAAGCCATCTTGTCTGTTTTTGATTTTGATATAGAGTTCATTAATGGATCCTCAAATTCTCTCCCAGACTTTCTTACTCGAGAATTTTTACAGGGAAAATGCCTCCAAAGCCTCCCAACAAACCCACCAGAAGAGACAAAGGTAAAGAAATTGCAGAACCCTCTTCTGAGAAAAAATCACCCGGATTAACGAATATCAAAACTTGGCTCCAAGCCACACAACCATCTTTAAATATAACCACCATTTCTAACCAGGCTAAACAAGAGCCTATTTCTCTTTCTAAACAGCCTGCCCCTGAACCCTCACAATTTGATATTACACAACTTTCTAGAGAAGAGGCGTTAAGACTCCTCCAGCAAGCTTTTAATAGTCAGCCACAGCCTTCCCAGGCAATGGTAAGTTCTGATCCCTCTCCCATAGCAATGGCTAGGGGAAAAACAATTTCTAGCGAGGTGGTAATTCAATCAACCCAAGATACCCCTCCAAAATCAAAGTTTTCACATAAAACCATATTTCAAAATGTTTGCAACACTGAAAATGGTTTTTATAATGCAGATCCCTATGTTTTTGCTAGAAACATGTTTTCGGAAAGTTTTCTTTATACACCCCATGATATTTACAAAACAAGAGAATTTTATGAAAGAATCTTGGAGGAAACCGAATCGGTTACCTTCAAACATTTTTCTAGCCAAGGGCACATAAATTATTCCAAAGCCATAATTCACAGGGTCATCCACCCTTCCCAATGGAAACCAAATCCCCTGGGATTAACCAAGTTCAATATCAAAACAAATGAAGCCCTTCCATATAAAACATCCTTTTCGTATTTTGACTACCAACAGGCTTGGTGGAATACCTTTTGGATAAAGAATGCCAACAATTCCCATACCTGGCTTTTCTATTTTGAAAACTTCAATATCCAAAATCTCCCATATTGGTTTATTCGTTGGTGGGATCATTTGGGACCCATCGATGAAATCATCCATCCAAAGCTCATACCCAGTTACGATCTCTTTCTAGAAAAATTCTCTCCACTTCCATATGAGAAAAGTCTCCCCAAACTAATGCTCTTTTTCTATTACTTCGGCCTATCATGGGTCACCGGATGGTATTTTGAATACAGAAAGTCCAATGATAGCAATATTCCTATCCTCATCAGACGATTCAAAGTCAAATGGTGGGATGGTTTTAAATTTTTCCATAAGGCAACCAGAACAGCAGTGGCGGAATGGTTACTTGCTAGGGGTCCTAAACCAATCACCAATGAAGAAGTTACCCCCTTTTTACATGATAAAGGATTTGTACTTTCTAGACTGGCTTCTGCCCAATCCCTTCAACAATTAACAGGAATGTTGAAGCAAGCTCTTTCTGATCTGGAAGAAGCAAGTTCTCAGCAATCTCATCACAGTGGAAATTCCAATGAGGATGACTGCTATGGCATCCCTGGAATAAGTCCCATCCCTCGCAATTGGGCAAGTGTGAAAGATGATGAGGAAGAAGAAGAAGAGCCAGCAGAAGACCTTTCTAAATTTTCATAAAAGAAAGAAAACGCCGAAAGATTCCTGACGACAAAATCATGACAAAGCCGAAAGGAGTCCGCGTGCTTTCCCGTTTTTCTATACTTTTCATAATTACTATTCACTGTAACACTGTGCACTTAGTACTATTTGCTACAGTATTACCCGTGAACTATTTCTACAGGAACCATGCCTGCCTATAAAAGAGAACTCTCATTCTCTAAGTAGGCATTCGGAAAAATTCTGCAGAACCTCTCACTTTCTCAACCCTTCTGAAAGTCTTCCACGTCCCTTTCCACCCTTTCTATATTTTCTAAACCATCAGACAAGTTAGACCAGTTCTTTCTATATCCTTTCTAGTCCAAGTAAGCTCCTGGTCCTAGCTAAAGTCTTGGTCTTTCTAGAGTTCTTTTATAGAGTAGAAAAACTTGTCGTTCTAGACTACAATAGTCTTAAGAACGAAAGAATTTCTACCAAAGAAATTTTCATTGCCCTGCACTTGTATTTCAGTTTCTACATTGTGTAATCTTTCAGTACCATTTATATATATCAGTCATTTCTTATTTCTTTACTGCATTTACTTATACATACCCCACAAACGGCAGGTCGAACCGCCTGTGGATGGTCTATATTGCACTTTAATTTATAGCAATTTTCTGCATACATTATATATCCTTACTTCTTCTTATCGTTTTACCCCTTTCATTCAAGTATATCCATACCACCTACATGGTTGGTTTAGAATTGCTAGCAGTTATTCTTATTGTCCTTTATATTCTGTTCCAGTACCTCTTAATATTAAATGCGCGCTATTTTATTTAATTTAATTTATTTAATTTGTTTCTGTGTTGAATATATATATTCTAACTTGCTTTCCATTCTTGCATTCCATAGAGCCTTTTCTACTCCTATTAATTTAAATAATATTTTTGTCTGTTTAGACTCTTTTATAAACGACTATTACTGGCGACTTCGTGGAATAGATCAAGTTCTAAATATACTTAGAAGATATCTTCTACATCTATTTCTCTTCTCTTTATAGATCCCCAGATCCTTGGATACTTATGGTATCAGAGCCAAGGGGTAGATAAAGATACTCTTTATAATTTCATCCGCAGTTAAGACGATTCCCTTCGTGGGGTCTTTTCATAGAGATTTCTGGAAGTGTTCCAGGCAGTAAAACCCAGTGGGGTAGTAAGTCCGTTGGTAAGCTTCGCCGAAATCTATCGAAAAGAAGAAAGTAGTCTTATGCAATGAATTTATTAAGAAGATCTGAGTCTTCTTCTAGCTCTTTATCACAAATGTCCTCTGATCAAGGACCCATAAATAGAGAAGAAATAAATATAGAAGATTTCAATAAGTCTATTGAAAATTGGTTCATTCCAAAGGTCAAGTTGGATAAAATTTATGAACACTCTAAATTTAAACTCTTTGGAAATAATGACTATGTCATTGTTACTGAAGAGAGAGATATTCCTCTTTCTGATTCTTTTGCTTCAATACAACTCTTAAATAAGGAGTCCATAAAGAAACATTCTCAAAAATGGAATTACATGCATATAGGTTTGGTACAGGTAGGTGCAAAACCCCTAACCAAAGAAGGTTTAGATACTTCATTACTTCTTGTTTTGAGAGATGCGAGACTTTTAAAATACGATGAATCCATTCTTGGAGCCGTAGAAACTAGTCTTTGCAGTGGACCAATTCACTTTGATAGTCACCTTGGTCTTACTGTTTCTCTCAAAGACAAAAACATTTTAAAATCTCTCACTCTTCAAATAAAAACTCATAATTATTCTATAGCCGAAGGATCTATTCCCATAGCTCTAATCTACAGAGTTTATTACAAGGTAATGAATTCTGCTTTTGGCAGCAAAGCTTTTAAATTAAATTCCAATAGAGAAACCCTTCTGTTACAAACTGACATTTCTAAAGCAAATATCACCATTCCCAGGACAATTCCTTGGAATCAGATTACTCTTCCTGATCAATGGGAATTAGAAAATCGTATTCCCCAACCAATTGTTCAAAATTCTGATCCTACCAATATCATTCAACATCCTGAAGGTAGGGTGACAATTCAATTTTCTAGAAAATCTTTTGATATTCCCAGAAGATCTTGTGACATCAGATCACTCCCTTCCTGGCATTCTACTTCTTCTCGAAGGTCTGTTGATATTATTCCAAATATTCCTTCGAATAATCCTGGAGAAACATCTGCAAGTGCTCCTCCTATTCCAAACATCAGTGGTATAGATAACAGGTCAGGAATTTCCAGACCAGTTTATCAAACTACTCCTGATTTCTCTGATCCTACTCCTTCCGAAATGGAAGATCCTGAGATCAATGTTTTGGAAATAATTTTTGAACCCGATAGAATTGCTTTAAATAAAGAATTTAATTCATCAGAAAATAAACTTTTTAGAGAATGGTTTTTTACTAATTTTCGAAATCAAGCTCTTGAAATCAAAAAGGAATATTATGATTACATGTATCAACATGAAATCGAAATATTCTTCTTTGATTGGTTTGAAAATATATTTCTAAAAGAAAAACAGATTTTTGTTTTAGATCAATTTTATAAATGGAAATTGGATGATGGACATATCATCGAATCCAATCATCCTCCTCTCAGAAAAATCAAATTTGAACATCGAGAGACTGAAATTATAGCCTCTCCTTTCAAAACAGCTTCTGAAATAGATGGCATAGGCATCAAAAAGATTGTTGAACAAAATAATTTTTCTAATCAACATCTTCATACCATAGGGAAACAACTTGATCGAATTGAAAATCTAGCTCAAAACAGTTCTTCATCCTCTTCTATAACAAATTCAAAAAGGGATTTAAAAACCCCACTTTTTAAAAATTTTGAAATTCCAAAAAATCCTAGTCTTGAATTTGCTAAAGCCTTAGGGGAAAGGAAAAAACTCCTCAAGGGAAAATCAGTTTTAATTCCTAAAAATCCCATAATTCTGGATACTCCTTTAATACAAAATCTGAGTGTCAAAGACACTCCAGATCGTATTGAACCTTCCAATCAAATTAACCTTTTAGATAAATCCGATACTGAATCTCTTCCCGAGATAAATCGTATCACTTGGAAGGATCCTCAGAAATTATATTATTCTCGTGCCACTCCTCCTGATATTCTCACAGAAGAAACCTTTTCTAAAGTCCAAAATAAATATTCTTCTGATGCTATCTATGAGTGGAATATAGATGGTGTTTCTGAGCAAAACCTCATAAATATTCTGACCCAAATGGTCATGCTTGCAAACACTTACAAAACCATTCCTGATACTTCTGATCATTCCGTTGCATATCTTTTAATAGCCGGATTCACTGGTCAGCTCAAAGGATGGTGGGATAACTACCTGAATGATGAGCAAAGATCTCAAATTTTAAATGCTCACAAACTCGACCCCTTTGGTCAAGTAATTCTTGATGAAGATGAACAACCTATCCAAGATGCTGTCAATACTTTGATATTTTCTATCTCCCAACATTTTCTCGGTGACTCTTCTCATATTCTCGACAAGAACCAAGATCTTTTGTCCAATATGAAATGCAGATCTTTAGGAGAATTCCGAGAATATAAAGAGGTATTTTTACAAAGAGTTTTCCAAAGAACTGATTGCAATCAATCTTTCTGGAAAGAAAAATTTCTTGCTGGTTTACCAAAACTCATAGGAGAACAAGTCCGCTGTAAGATAAGAGAAGAATATGGAAATCAAATTCCATATGATCATCTTTCTTATGGTGAATTAACCTCTTATGTGTATAAAATTGGAACACAAATGTGCACTAATATTCGCCTCCAAAAACAAATCAAGAAAGAACAAAAACTTTCTAAGAAAGGTTTAGGAGATTTTTGTGCACAATATGACCCTTCTTTTGCATCTTTTGAAAAATCTAAATGTTCAGGAAAATGTTCTTCCAAAAAGAAAGAACATAAAAAATTTTATAAGAAACCTTACAAAAAGAGATTTGATAAAAAATCTTTTAAAAAGGAAGAGAACAATAGTTCTGAAAAGGATAAAAAATCCAAAAAATCAAAGAAAAATTTCAAAAATGTCACTTGCTATAACTGTGGCAAAAAAGGTCACACGTCCCGATTTTGCAAAATCAGCAAAAAGGTCAATGAATTAAATTTAGATGAAGACACTATTAATCAGCTCAATCAATTAATGGTTGAAACTGATAATAGTTCTTCTGAGGAATCTGATTTTGAAGAAGGATTACAGATTTATGATTTAGAAACTTATTCTAATACAGAAACCGAAGAAGAAGATTTTGAAATAAATGTTTTGACAAAAGAAGAAGAAGTTCTTCTACAAACTTTTGATCAAATTTCTGATCCTGAAACAAAGTTAAAATATTTGAATAATTTTCAAAAGCAAAAACCCTCTGTCCAAACTGATAATCCTTATAATATTTCTAATATCCTCAGCAAAACAAAAAGGTCTGTTTCTAAACCCATTTCTATAAATGATCTTTCTCAAGAAATCAACAAACAAAAGCAAGAAATTCGAGAGCTCAAAACAGCCCAAATTTCTATGCAAAAGGACATTTTGGAACTCAAATTAAAAAGTTTAAATGAAAAACAAAAGGAAGAAGACTTTGAAGACGTTCCTCAACATCCTTCTTCTTCCGACACAAATTTTCTTTTAATGCTTTCTGAAATAACTACTAGAAAATGGATTATAAATATTTCCATAAAAGTCCAAAATGAATTCGTTTTGGAAACCACAGCCCTTTTTGATACTGGTGCAGACCTTAATTGCATAAAAGAAGGTCTTATCCCTACCAAATATTTTGAGAAAACCTGCCAATCCCTTAAATCAGCTTCTGGAGACAAGTTGAAAATAAACTTCAAAATTCCTGAAGCAGAAGTTGTGAAAGACCAAATCTCTTTCAAAACTCCTTTTCTTCTTGTTAAAAATATTAAACAAAATGTTATTTTGGGATCACCTTTCATCAATCTTCTTCAACCTTTTAAAGTTTCTGAACGAGGAATTGAAACCGAAACCTTAGGCAAAAGAATTTGCTTTGATTTCATTTCGAAACCTCAGACCAGAAACTTAAATACCCTTCAAGAACATTCTATTTCCGAGATTAATTGTATCATTCAAAATAAAGAATCTCATTTACAATTTTTGAAAGACGATCTTGAATACAAAAGAATTGACAAAACCCTTTCTGAAGAAAGCCTTCAGAAGAGGATTTTTGATCTTGAAAATCAAATCAAGAATTCTATTTGCTCCAATATTCCAAATGCATTTTGGTCTCGTAAAAGTCACATAGTTGACTTACCCTATGAGCCAGATTTTTCTGAGAAAAATATTCCTACTAAAGCCAGACCTTCTCAAATGAGTCATGAAGTTCTAAATTTCTGTCAAAAGGAAATACAAGAACTCCTTGAGAAAAAGCTTATTAGGAAAAGCCAATCACCTTGGAGTTGCTCTGCTTTCTATGTCAACAAAAATGCTGAACTAGAAAGAGGAGTCCCAAGATTGGTTATTAACTACAAACCTTTGAATATGGCTTTAAAATGGATAAGATATCCAATTCCGAATAAAAAAGATTTGTTAAATAGACTTTATGATGCAAAAATCTTTTCAAAATTTGATATGAAATCCGGTTTTTGGCAAATCCAGATTAGCGAAAAGGATCGGTACAAAACAGCCTTCACTGTTCCTTTTGGCCAATATGAATGGAACGTCATGCCTTTTGGATTAAAAAATGCTCCTTCTGAATTTCAAAGGATCATGAATGACATTTTTAATCATTGTTCTGATTATATTATTGTTTACATTGATGATGTTTTAATATTTTCTACCTCCATAGAAAAACATTTCAAACATATCCATCATTTCATAAATGTTGTAAAGAAAAATGGCTTGGTAGTTTCACCTACCAAAATTTCCCTTTTTAAAACCAAAATACGGTTTCTAGGACATTATATTCACCAAGGAACCATCATTCCAATTGAAAGGTCGATAATATTTTCTGAAAAATTTCCTGATGAAATCAGAGACAAAAATCAATTGCAAAGATTTCTTGGAAGCTTGAATTACATTATTGATTTCTTTCCCCGCATCAATATAGTCTGTAAACCACTCCACCAGAGGCTCAAAAAGGATCCTCCACCGTGGACTCAGGTTCATACAGATATAGTGAGACAAATCAAGCGAACTGTCAAGGAAATTCCTTGCCTACATCTCGCTGATCCTCATGCTTTTAAAATTGTTGAAACTGATGCTTCTGATATTGGTTATGGAGGAATATTAAAGCAATCGAAAGACAACAAAGAACAAGTTGTTCAATTTGTCTCCAAACATTGGAACGATTGTCAGAAGAATTACTCCACAATCAAAAAAGAAATTCTTGCTATTGTACTTTCTATTTCTAAGTTTCAAGGTGATCTTTTGAATCAAAAATTTCTATTAAGAATTGATTGTAAATCTGCAAAAGATGTTTTACAAAAGGATGTTCAAAACATTGCTTCTAAGCAGATTTTTGCTAGATGGCAAGCCATCTTGTCTGTTTTTGATTTTGATATAGAGTTCATTAATGGATCCTCAAATTCTCTCCCAGACTTTCTTACTCGAGAATTTTTACAGGGAAAATGCCTCCAAAGCCTCCCAACAAACCCACCAGAAGAGACAAAGGTAAAGAAATTGCAGAACCCTCTTCTGAGAAAAAATCACCCGGATTAACGAATATCAAAACTTGGCTCCAAGCCACACAACCATCTTTAAATATAACCACCATTTCTAACCAGGCTAAACAAGAGCCTATTTCTCTTTCTAAACAGCCTGCCCCTGAACCCTCACAATTTGATATTACACAACTTTCTAGAGAAGAGGCGTTAAGACTCCTCCAGCAAGCTTTTAATAGTCAGCCACAGCCTTCCCAGGCAATGGTAAGTTCTGATCCCTCTCCCATAGCAATGGCTAGGGGAAAAACAATTTCTAGCGAGGTGGTAATTCAATCAACCCAAGATACCCCTCCAAAATCAAAGTTTTCACATAAAACCATATTTCAAAATGTTTGCAACACTGAAAATGGTTTTTATAATGCAGATCCCTATGTTTTTGCTAGAAACATGTTTTCGGAAAGTTTTCTTTATACACCCCATGATATTTACAAAACAAGAGAATTTTATGAAAGAATCTTGGAGGAAACCGAATCGGTTACCTTCAAACATTTTTCTAGCCAAGGGCACATAAATTATTCCAAAGCCATAATTCACAGGGTCATCCACCCTTCCCAATGGAAACCAAATCCCCTGGGATTAACCAAGTTCAATATCAAAACAAATGAAGCCCTTCCATATAAAACATCCTTTTCGTATTTTGACTACCAACAGGCTTGGTGGAATACCTTTTGGATAAAGAATGCCAACAATTCCCATACCTGGCTTTTCTATTTTGAAAACTTCAATATCCAAAATCTCCCATATTGGTTTATTCGTTGGTGGGATCATTTGGGACCCATCGATGAAATCATCCATCCAAAGCTCATACCCAGTTACGATCTCTTTCTAGAAAAATTCTCTCCACTTCCATATGAGAAAAGTCTCCCCAAACTAATGCTCTTTTTCTATTACTTCGGCCTATCATGGGTCACCGGATGGTATTTTGAATACAGAAAGTCCAATGATAGCAATATTCCTATCCTCATCAGACGATTCAAAGTCAAATGGTGGGATGGTTTTAAATTTTTCCATAAGGCAACCAGAACAGCAGTGGCGGAATGGTTACTTGCTAGGGGTCCTAAACCAATCACCAATGAAGAAGTTACCCCCTTTTTACATGATAAAGGATTTGTACTTTCTAGACTGGCTTCTGCCCAATCCCTTCAACAATTAACAGGAATGTTGAAGCAAGCTCTTTCTGATCTGGAAGAAGCAAGTTCTCAGCAATCTCATCACAGTGGAAATTCCAATGAGGATGACTGCTATGGCATCCCTGGAATAAGTCCCATCCCTCGCAATTGGGCAAGTGTGAAAGATGATGAGGAAGAAGAAGAAGAGCCAGCAGAAGACCTTTCTAAATTTTCATAAAAGAAAGAAAACGCCGAAAGATTCCTGACGACAAAATCATGACAAAGCCGAAAGGAGTCCGCGTGCTTTCCCGTTTTTCTATACTTTTCATAATTACTATTCACTGTAACACTGTGCACTTAGTACTATTTGCTACAGTATTACCCGTGAACTATTTCTACAGGAACCATGCCTGCCTATAAAAGAGAACTCTCATTCTCTAAGTAGGCATTCGGAAAAATTCTGCAGAACCTCTCACTTTCTCAACCCTTCTGAAAGTCTTCCACGTCCCTTTCCACCCTTTCTATATTTTCTAAACCATCAGACAAGTTAGACCAGTTCTTTCTATATCCTTTCTAGTCCAAGTAAGCTCCTGGTCCTAGCTAAAGTCTTGGTCTTTCTAGAGTTCTTTTATAGAGTAGAAAAACTTGTCGTTCTAGACTACAATAGTCTTAAGAACGAAAGAATTTCTACCAAAGAAATTTTCATTGCCCTGCACTTGTATTTCAGTTTCTACATTGTGTAATCTTTCAGTACCATTTATATATATCAGTCATTTCTTATTTCTTTACTGCATTTGTAACATCCTGAATTTTGACCCATTATCGGGACCAATAAAGTGTATATTTATTCTCGTGTAATTTTAGTAAGTCTCGCCTGGACCTGATCAGTCTCGGGATACTAACCATATGAGAAAGGCTAAACAGGAACAGGTACGTGGACCGAGAACCCAATCGCGACTGAACGCTGATTTTGAAGAACGTTGAGGAAATATTTTGAGCCAATATAGGCCGATCTTAGGAAAATGATTGGTTGATATTGTCAGTAATGTACGATCGGATAGCGAGTGATTTCGCACGACCGAAAGTACACCTGACGAATGAAACCTGATTGTAATCCAAACGATCGCGACCCTGGTACTAGTGATAATTCCTCTCGTTCTCTCGAAATTTAGACCATCACGATTTGGACAATCTTAGGTCGATACGCGTAACGCCTAAACAGCCGCTCGTTAGTAAGAGACCCTAAAACTGCGAAACGAGCATATTGAGATTACAATATTGGACCCGAGTTTCGATATCAAAATCTCAAGGGTAATTACGACTATTTTGCAAGACGGACGTCAATTGGTAATGGCCATTCATGTTTGAGATTTAAAACAGTTGAAAACTGAAGATTCGGCAGAAAGTGAGAAAAAGACCATTTTGCCCCTGAGAACGCCGAGGCCGATTTCGGAGGCCGTTTGAGGTTAATTTTCGCGGCCAACGTCATTTTGGGGTATCCGAGTGTGTTTGGAATGATTCTGGACAGAAAGTGGAATTTCGGCAAAAATTGGAAAATAATATTATTTTATTCCCAGAAGCTTCGCAGACTATTTTCGAGGACTTAGAAAGCGAATTTCGCGATTCCGACTCTGGATTAGGTATCACATGAATATTTAGGACCGGTATGAGCGAAAATTGGAATTTCAGTTCCGGATGGAAAAATGACGGAATTGCCCCTAGGCCATTTTGATTTATTTCGAATTTTTATTTAATTTTGGAGATTAACCAAGGTTGGTTAAGGTTAACTAGGGTTGGTTAACCATGGTTAGGGGCAAATGACCATTCTACCCTTGCATTATTGATTTTGAAGCATTTCTAGCCATTGGATTAAGGGTATTTTGGGCATAATGGCTAAGATCTTGACATGTGGCATCCACTATGGATAATGTTGACCACCCTTGACCCACTCTCTCTCCTCAGTTCACTCTCTCTCTTCCCCGGCGATCATCTCTCTCTCTCTTCTCCCGAAATCCTCTCGGCAGCTGCTCCTTTCCAGCCGATCAGCACCGCCGGTCACTGTGCTCGCCGGAACAGTGGGCTTCGCCGGAGCTGCTGGCCGCCGACCGCCAAGTGCCGACCCCTGGTGCCTACCCCAGCCCAGTCGCAACACTTTCCCCCTCCTCCGCCGTCCACAGCCGCCCGTCCACAGCTGCTCCCGCCGGGCGTGCAAGGACGCCGTCGCCGGCGCTGGGAGTGTTCCACCGGTGCCGCGCCTCTGTGCGCCGCCCCAGCTGACTTGCTTCGCCTCACCGTCCTCCTCTCCGTCACCTCAGCCCCACTCAGCCGACTCCTCCCCTGTTTTGGCCGTGAGGTTGCCGTGGGCCTTGCCGGACCGCCGTAGGCCGCCGGCTTGCCTTGGGACGCCGCCGTCGATCACACCGCTAGCCGGTGATCGGCCGCTCGTTCCCGTCGTCCCGCGTCGTCATTAGGCGAGTATTATCCCTAATTACTAGATTAGCCTAATTGTGCTAGATTAGGGATTTAATTAAGCATATTAGGCCCTAATTAATTGTATTTTGTGCATAGTCTAATTATGGGACCTAATTAGGGCTTAATGACATATTTTGGGCTTAATTTGAAGGTTAATTAGTGTTGATTATGGCTTGGGCTTCTTGGGCTCCGAATTTGCATGTTGGGCCCAAATTGAATTTAAATGGGCCATTGAATGAAGATTTAAATGGGCCTTTGAGATTTAATTGGGCTTTGAGTGAAATTGAAATTTTGGGCCCAAGTGAGAAAAATAATTGATGGGCCTTAGTGAAGACTAGAATGGGCCCTTGAGTAGAGAATTCAAGTGGGCCTTTGAAAAGTTAATGGGCCTTGATGTGAATGGACTTGAATTGTGGAAGCCCATTAAGAATTAAATTGGACCTTAGATTGTGGAATTGTTTGAAAGTGTTTGAAGCCCATTGGGAATTAATGGGGCCTTTGATTGTGAAATCCCACGCTGACTTTGATATAATTTGAGTGTGATTGTGACCGACGGGTCAGGCCTACGGGTCGACATATAACTGTGACCGACGGGTCAGGCCTACGGGTCGAGTGAAATTGTGACCGACGGGTCAGGCCTACGGGTCGACATATAACTGTGACCGACGGGTCAGGCCTACGGGTCGAGTGAAATTGTGACCGACGGGTCAGGCCTACGGGTCGACATATGACTGTGACCGACGGGTCGGGCCTTCGGGTCGAGTGATTGATGACCATTGGGTCATGGCCTTCGGGTCGAGTTAAATTGTGATGACCATTGGGTCATGGCCTTCGGGTCGATTTAATTGTTTATGAATTATATTGATATCGAGAGTCTAACCTGCAGGGCTGGAATATTGGAATCGGGCTGTGAACCCATGTGAACTTATATTGATTTAATTACTGGTTCAGTAAATTGTGTATTTTATTTAATTCTGGAGGTGCACGTTAGCCTAGTTTAGGATTAGAGATTTTACTTGCTGAGTTTATCTCACGGTTGTGGTAAAACCGGATTTTCAGACCCCCGTCAGTAGAATGCCGAGGAAAAGTCCTCTTTTTGGATACCCGTACCGGATTCAGCGAGGTGTTAGTGAGCATCCTTGCGGGGACGGATCAGCATACATTAGGCGCCAGTCAGTGGTGTTTATAGATGTGGGAGAGGCTTACCCAGAGACACAGGAGTACGTGGCCTGGTATTTGAGGGGAGTTGATGGGGTTACTGGACCTCCGATGAGGACTTTTGATGTTCCAGTAGATATTAATGGCGTCATGATTCCCCAAATGGTGAGTGGAGAAGTCTCTGATCCTCCAGCCTCCCTTAGTGTAAGTAGCGTGGGCGACACGGTGGATGGACCGATACCGATGGACGAGGTGCAAGGCGGTGAACAAGTCATAGCTGACGATAATATTGAGGAGGAAGAGGAAGAACTGAATCTGGAAGTAGTGGGAGAGATTGGCGAGCCAGCAGGAGAAGTGGCAGAAGTTGGATCAGATATGGAAATCCTGACGGATGAAGACTCATCTGAGGAGTCAGCAGCATCATCCAACCCAGGTCGGGATCCTTAGAATAGATCGGCTTGATAGGAGTTTAGACTAACCCCTCTTTTTGATGTAACTCTCCCGAAGCATCTAGATGACACCCTAGACCACCGATCCTTTTTGCTTAGTGGTCTTTTGATGTATTTCCTTTGTTTGTAAATAAATAGTTTGTATAAGCTTTGTAAAGACATGTGTATATATGTTAATATTATCTATAGTTTGTTGATATCTATTTTTGCTCATGGTTATGTTTGTTTTTATGTCTGGGTGTATATATATATAAATATATACGTGTTTCCGCATGTGACGTGTATCTACTCTGATTTGGATTTTGGGTCGGTGATGCAATCCTGGGAGCGTCACATTTTATTTCGACCTACGCGGATGTTCATGCTTCGTGGGGTACGGGGCGTGACTGCATTTACTTATACATACCCCACAAACGGCAGGTCGAACCGCCTGTGGATGGTCTATATTGCACTTTAATTTATAGCAATTTTCTGCATACATTATATATCCTTACTTCTTCTTATCGTTTTACCCCTTTCATTCAAGTATATCCATACCACCTACATGGTTGGTTTAGAATTGCTAGCAGTTATTCTTATTGTCCTTTATATTCTGTTCCAGTACCTCTTAATATTAAATGCGCGCTATTTTATTTAATTTAATTTATTTAATTTGTTTCTGTGTTGAATATATATATTCTAACTTGCTTTCCATTCTTGCATTCCATAGAGCCTTTTCTACTCCTATTAATTTAAATAATATTTTTGTCTGTTTAGACTCTTTTATAAACGACTATTACTGGCGACTTCGTGGAATAGATCAAGTTCTAAATATACTTAGAAGATATCTTCTACATCTATTTCTCTTCTCTTTATAGATCCCCAGATCCTTGGATACTTATGGTATCAGAGCCAAGGGGTAGATAAAGATACTCTTTATAATTTCATCCGCAGTTAAGACGATTCCCTTCGTGGGGTCTTTTCATAGAGATTTCTGGAAGTGTTCCAGGCAGTAAAACCCAGTGGGGTAGTAAGTCCGTTGGTAAGCTTCGCCGAAATCTATCGAAAAGAAGAAAGTAGTCTTATGCAATGAATTTATTAAGAAGATCTGAGTCTTCTTCTAGCTCTTTATCACAAATGTCCTCTGATCAAGGACCCATAAATAGAGAAGAAATAAATATAGAAGATTTCAATAAGTCTATTGAAAATTGGTTCATTCCAAAGGTCAAGTTGGATAAAATTTATGAACACTCTAAATTTAAACTCTTTGGAAATAATGACTATGTCATTGTTACTGAAGAGAGAGATATTCCTCTTTCTGATTCTTTTGCTTCAATACAACTCTTAAATAAGGAGTCCATAAAGAAACATTCTCAAAAATGGAATTACATGCATATAGGTTTGGTACAGGTAGGTGCAAAACCCCTAACCAAAGAAGGTTTAGATACTTCATTACTTCTTGTTTTGAGAGATGCGAGACTTTTAAAATACGATGAATCCATTCTTGGAGCCGTAGAAACTAGTCTTTGCAGTGGACCAATTCACTTTGATAGTCACCTTGGTCTTACTGTTTCTCTCAAAGACAAAAACATTTTAAAATCTCTCACTCTTCAAATAAAAACTCATAATTATTCTATAGCCGAAGGATCTATTCCCATAGCTCTAATCTACAGAGTTTATTACAAGGTAATGAATTCTGCTTTTGGCAGCAAAGCTTTTAAATTAAATTCCAATAGAGAAACCCTTCTGTTACAAACTGACATTTCTAAAGCAAATATCACCATTCCCAGGACAATTCCTTGGAATCAGATTACTCTTCCTGATCAATGGGAATTAGAAAATCGTATTCCCCAACCAATTGTTCAAAATTCTGATCCTACCAATATCATTCAACATCCTGAAGGTAGGGTGACAATTCAATTTTCTAGAAAATCTTTTGATATTCCCAGAAGATCTTGTGACATCAGATCACTCCCTTCCTGGCATTCTACTTCTTCTCGAAGGTCTGTTGATATTATTCCAAATATTCCTTCGAATAATCCTGGAGAAACATCTGCAAGTGCTCCTCCTATTCCAAACATCAGTGGTATAGATAACAGGTCAGGAATTTCCAGACCAGTTTATCAAACTACTCCTGATTTCTCTGATCCTACTCCTTCCGAAATGGAAGATCCTGAGATCAATGTTTTGGAAATAATTTTTGAACCCGATAGAATTGCTTTAAATAAAGAATTTAATTCATCAGAAAATAAACTTTTTAGAGAATGGTTTTTTACTAATTTTCGAAATCAAGCTCTTGAAATCAAAAAGGAATATTATGATTACATGTATCAACATGAAATCGAAATATTCTTCTTTGATTGGTTTGAAAATATATTTCTAAAAGAAAAACAGATTTTTGTTTTAGATCAATTTTATAAATGGAAATTGGATGATGGACATATCATCGAATCCAATCATCCTCCTCTCAGAAAAATCAAATTTGAACATCGAGAGACTGAAATTATAGCCTCTCCTTTCAAAACAGCTTCTGAAATAGATGGCATAGGCATCAAAAAGATTGTTGAACAAAATAATTTTTCTAATCAACATCTTCATACCATAGGGAAACAACTTGATCGAATTGAAAATCTAGCTCAAAACAGTTCTTCATCCTCTTCTATAACAAATTCAAAAAGGGATTTAAAAACCCCACTTTTTAAAAATTTTGAAATTCCAAAAAATCCTAGTCTTGAATTTGCTAAAGCCTTAGGGGAAAGGAAAAAACTCCTCAAGGGAAAATCAGTTTTAATTCCTAAAAATCCCATAATTCTGGATACTCCTTTAATACAAAATCTGAGTGTCAAAGACACTCCAGATCGTATTGAACCTTCCAATCAAATTAACCTTTTAGATAAATCCGATACTGAATCTCTTCCCGAGATAAATCGTATCACTTGGAAGGATCCTCAGAAATTATATTATTCTCGTGCCACTCCTCCTGATATTCTCACAGAAGAAACCTTTTCTAAAGTCCAAAATAAATATTCTTCTGATGCTATCTATGAGTGGAATATAGATGGTGTTTCTGAGCAAAACCTCATAAATATTCTGACCCAAATGGTCATGCTTGCAAACACTTACAAAACCATTCCTGATACTTCTGATCATTCCGTTGCATATCTTTTAATAGCCGGATTCACTGGTCAGCTCAAAGGATGGTGGGATAACTACCTGAATGATGAGCAAAGATCTCAAATTTTAAATGCTCACAAACTCGACCCCTTTGGTCAAGTAATTCTTGATGAAGATGAACAACCTATCCAAGATGCTGTCAATACTTTGATATTTTCTATCTCCCAACATTTTCTCGGTGACTCTTCTCATATTCTCGACAAGAACCAAGATCTTTTGTCCAATATGAAATGCAGATCTTTAGGAGAATTCCGAGAATATAAAGAGGTATTTTTACAAAGAGTTTTCCAAAGAACTGATTGCAATCAATCTTTCTGGAAAGAAAAATTTCTTGCTGGTTTACCAAAACTCATAGGAGAACAAGTCCGCTGTAAGATAAGAGAAGAATATGGAAATCAAATTCCATATGATCATCTTTCTTATGGTGAATTAACCTCTTATGTGTATAAAATTGGAACACAAATGTGCACTAATATTCGCCTCCAAAAACAAATCAAGAAAGAACAAAAACTTTCTAAGAAAGGTTTAGGAGATTTTTGTGCACAATATGACCCTTCTTTTGCATCTTTTGAAAAATCTAAATGTTCAGGAAAATGTTCTTCCAAAAAGAAAGAACATAAAAAATTTTATAAGAAACCTTACAAAAAGAGATTTGATAAAAAATCTTTTAAAAAGGAAGAGAACAATAGTTCTGAAAAGGATAAAAAATCCAAAAAATCAAAGAAAAATTTCAAAAATGTCACTTGCTATAACTGTGGCAAAAAAGGTCACACGTCCCGATTTTGCAAAATCAGCAAAAAGGTCAATGAATTAAATTTAGATGAAGACACTATTAATCAGCTCAATCAATTAATGGTTGAAACTGATAATAGTTCTTCTGAGGAATCTGATTTTGAAGAAGGATTACAGATTTATGATTTAGAAACTTATTCTAATACAGAAACCGAAGAAGAAGATTTTGAAATAAATGTTTTGACAAAAGAAGAAGAAGTTCTTCTACAAACTTTTGATCAAATTTCTGATCCTGAAACAAAGTTAAAATATTTGAATAATTTTCAAAAGCAAAAACCCTCTGTCCAAACTGATAATCCTTATAATATTTCTAATATCCTCAGCAAAACAAAAAGGTCTGTTTCTAAACCCATTTCTATAAATGATCTTTCTCAAGAAATCAACAAACAAAAGCAAGAAATTCGAGAGCTCAAAACAGCCCAAATTTCTATGCAAAAGGACATTTTGGAACTCAAATTAAAAAGTTTAAATGAAAAACAAAAGGAAGAAGACTTTGAAGACGTTCCTCAACATCCTTCTTCTTCCGACACAAATTTTCTTTTAATGCTTTCTGAAATAACTACTAGAAAATGGATTATAAATATTTCCATAAAAGTCCAAAATGAATTCGTTTTGGAAACCACAGCCCTTTTTGATACTGGTGCAGACCTTAATTGCATAAAAGAAGGTCTTATCCCTACCAAATATTTTGAGAAAACCTGCCAATCCCTTAAATCAGCTTCTGGAGACAAGTTGAAAATAAACTTCAAAATTCCTGAAGCAGAAGTTGTGAAAGACCAAATCTCTTTCAAAACTCCTTTTCTTCTTGTTAAAAATATTAAACAAAATGTTATTTTGGGATCACCTTTCATCAATCTTCTTCAACCTTTTAAAGTTTCTGAACGAGGAATTGAAACCGAAACCTTAGGCAAAAGAATTTGCTTTGATTTCATTTCGAAACCTCAGACCAGAAACTTAAATACCCTTCAAGAACATTCTATTTCCGAGATTAATTGTATCATTCAAAATAAAGAATCTCATTTACAATTTTTGAAAGACGATCTTGAATACAAAAGAATTGACAAAACCCTTTCTGAAGAAAGCCTTCAGAAGAGGATTTTTGATCTTGAAAATCAAATCAAGAATTCTATTTGCTCCAATATTCCAAATGCATTTTGGTCTCGTAAAAGTCACATAGTTGACTTACCCTATGAGCCAGATTTTTCTGAGAAAAATATTCCTACTAAAGCCAGACCTTCTCAAATGAGTCATGAAGTTCTAAATTTCTGTCAAAAGGAAATACAAGAACTCCTTGAGAAAAAGCTTATTAGGAAAAGCCAATCACCTTGGAGTTGCTCTGCTTTCTATGTCAACAAAAATGCTGAACTAGAAAGAGGAGTCCCAAGATTGGTTATTAACTACAAACCTTTGAATATGGCTTTAAAATGGATAAGATATCCAATTCCGAATAAAAAAGATTTGTTAAATAGACTTTATGATGCAAAAATCTTTTCAAAATTTGATATGAAATCCGGTTTTTGGCAAATCCAGATTAGCGAAAAGGATCGGTACAAAACAGCCTTCACTGTTCCTTTTGGCCAATATGAATGGAACGTCATGCCTTTTGGATTAAAAAATGCTCCTTCTGAATTTCAAAGGATCATGAATGACATTTTTAATCATTGTTCTGATTATATTATTGTTTACATTGATGATGTTTTAATATTTTCTACCTCCATAGAAAAACATTTCAAACATATCCATCATTTCATAAATGTTGTAAAGAAAAATGGCTTGGTAGTTTCACCTACCAAAATTTCCCTTTTTAAAACCAAAATACGGTTTCTAGGACATTATATTCACCAAGGAACCATCATTCCAATTGAAAGGTCGATAATATTTTCTGAAAAATTTCCTGATGAAATCAGAGACAAAAATCAATTGCAAAGATTTCTTGGAAGCTTGAATTACATTATTGATTTCTTTCCCCGCATCAATATAGTCTGTAAACCACTCCACCAGAGGCTCAAAAAGGATCCTCCACCGTGGACTCAGGTTCATACAGATATAGTGAGACAAATCAAGCGAACTGTCAAGGAAATTCCTTGCCTACATCTCGCTGATCCTCATGCTTTTAAAATTGTTGAAACTGATGCTTCTGATATTGGTTATGGAGGAATATTAAAGCAATCGAAAGACAACAAAGAACAAGTTGTTCAATTTGTCTCCAAACATTGGAACGATTGTCAGAAGAATTACTCCACAATCAAAAAAGAAATTCTTGCTATTGTACTTTCTATTTCTAAGTTTCAAGGTGATCTTTTGAATCAAAAATTTCTATTAAGAATTGATTGTAAATCTGCAAAAGATGTTTTACAAAAGGATGTTCAAAACATTGCTTCTAAGCAGATTTTTGCTAGATGGCAAGCCATCTTGTCTGTTTTTGATTTTGATATAGAGTTCATTAATGGATCCTCAAATTCTCTCCCAGACTTTCTTACTCGAGAATTTTTACAGGGAAAATGCCTCCAAAGCCTCCCAACAAACCCACCAGAAGAGACAAAGGTAAAGAAATTGCAGAACCCTCTTCTGAGAAAAAATCACCCGGATTAACGAATATCAAAACTTGGCTCCAAGCCACACAACCATCTTTAAATATAACCACCATTTCTAACCAGGCTAAACAAGAGCCTATTTCTCTTTCTAAACAGCCTGCCCCTGAACCCTCACAATTTGATATTACACAACTTTCTAGAGAAGAGGCGTTAAGACTCCTCCAGCAAGCTTTTAATAGTCAGCCACAGCCTTCCCAGGCAATGGTAAGTTCTGATCCCTCTCCCATAGCAATGGCTAGGGGAAAAACAATTTCTAGCGAGGTGGTAATTCAATCAACCCAAGATACCCCTCCAAAATCAAAGTTTTCACATAAAACCATATTTCAAAATGTTTGCAACACTGAAAATGGTTTTTATAATGCAGATCCCTATGTTTTTGCTAGAAACATGTTTTCGGAAAGTTTTCTTTATACACCCCATGATATTTACAAAACAAGAGAATTTTATGAAAGAATCTTGGAGGAAACCGAATCGGTTACCTTCAAACATTTTTCTAGCCAAGGGCACATAAATTATTCCAAAGCCATAATTCACAGGGTCATCCACCCTTCCCAATGGAAACCAAATCCCCTGGGATTAACCAAGTTCAATATCAAAACAAATGAAGCCCTTCCATATAAAACATCCTTTTCGTATTTTGACTACCAACAGGCTTGGTGGAATACCTTTTGGATAAAGAATGCCAACAATTCCCATACCTGGCTTTTCTATTTTGAAAACTTCAATATCCAAAATCTCCCATATTGGTTTATTCGTTGGTGGGATCATTTGGGACCCATCGATGAAATCATCCATCCAAAGCTCATACCCAGTTACGATCTCTTTCTAGAAAAATTCTCTCCACTTCCATATGAGAAAAGTCTCCCCAAACTAATGCTCTTTTTCTATTACTTCGGCCTATCATGGGTCACCGGATGGTATTTTGAATACAGAAAGTCCAATGATAGCAATATTCCTATCCTCATCAGACGATTCAAAGTCAAATGGTGGGATGGTTTTAAATTTTTCCATAAGGCAACCAGAACAGCAGTGGCGGAATGGTTACTTGCTAGGGGTCCTAAACCAATCACCAATGAAGAAGTTACCCCCTTTTTACATGATAAAGGATTTGTACTTTCTAGACTGGCTTCTGCCCAATCCCTTCAACAATTAACAGGAATGTTGAAGCAAGCTCTTTCTGATCTGGAAGAAGCAAGTTCTCAGCAATCTCATCACAGTGGAAATTCCAATGAGGATGACTGCTATGGCATCCCTGGAATAAGTCCCATCCCTCGCAATTGGGCAAGTGTGAAAGATGATGAGGAAGAAGAAGAAGAGCCAGCAGAAGACCTTTCTAAATTTTCATAAAAGAAAGAAAACGCCGAAAGATTCCTGACGACAAAATCATGACAAAGCCGAAAGGAGTCCGCGTGCTTTCCCGTTTTTCTATACTTTTCATAATTACTATTCACTGTAACACTGTGCACTTAGTACTATTTGCTACAGTATTACCCGTGAACTATTTCTACAGGAACCATGCCTGCCTATAAAAGAGAACTCTCATTCTCTAAGTAGGCATTCGGAAAAATTCTGCAGAACCTCTCACTTTCTCAACCCTTCTGAAAGTCTTCCACGTCCCTTTCCACCCTTTCTATATTTTCTAAACCATCAGACAAGTTAGACCAGTTCTTTCTATATCCTTTCTAGTCCAAGTAAGCTCCTGGTCCTAGCTAAAGTCTTGGTCTTTCTAGAGTTCTTTTATAGAGTAGAAAAACTTGTCGTTCTAGACTACAATAGTCTTAAGAACGAAAGAATTTCTACCAAAGAAATTTTCATTGCCCTGCACTTGTATTTCAGTTTCTACATTGTGTAATCTTTCAGTACCATTTATATATATCAGTCATTTCTTATTTCTTTACTGCATTTACTTATACATACCCCACAAACGGCAGGTCGAACCGCCTGTGGATGGTCTATATTGCACTTTAATTTATAGCAATTTTCTGCATACATTATATATCCTTACTTCTTCTTATCGTTTTACCCCTTTCATTCAAGTATATCCATACCACCTACATGGTTGGTTTAGAATTGCTAGCAGTTATTCTTATTGTCCTTTATATTCTGTTCCAGTACCTCTTAATATTAAATGCGCGCTATTTTATTTAATTTAATTTATTTAATTTGTTTCTGTGTTGAATATATATATTCTAACTTGCTTTCCATTCTTGCATTCCATAGAGCCTTTTCTACTCCTATTAATTTAAATAATATTTTTGTCTGTTTAGACTCTTTTATAAACGACTATTACTGGCGACTTCGTGGAATAGATCAAGTTCTAAATATACTTAGAAGATATCTTCTACATCTATTTCTCTTCTCTTTATAGATCCCCAGATCCTTGGACACTTATGGTATCAGAGCTATATATATATATATATATACATACATACATATATATATATATACATCACACATGTTGATAAGGCACTAAGGGCCCGTTTGGTTCGGCTTTGGGGGAATGCATTTGGGGAAATGCAAATACCTTTGGACTAAAGGGATTTTCCAAAATGCAGTTGGTGTTTGGTAAGTCTTTTTTTAAATCAACTTGGGCCAAGGGACTTTAGAGCAATTTTTTATTTTTAAAAAAAGAGCTCCGATGAACTGGGGTCGCCGGTCACCGCCGCCGGCCAGATCTGGTCGCCGGCCAACCGCCGACGGCCAGATCTGGTCGCCGGCGACCACCGCCTGGGTTCGCGCGACCCCGGCGACCGCCGCCTGGGGTCGCCGGACCCCGGGCGTCGCCTGGGTCGCGCGACCCAGGCCAAGCGTTGTGTGGGTCGCGCGACGCCGGGGTCCGGCGACCCCAGGCGGCGGTCGCCGGGGCCGCGCGACCCCCAGGCGACCGCGGCCTGTGGTCCGGGGTCGCCGCGACGCCGGCGACCGCCGGGGTCGCGGCGACCCCAGGCGGCGGTCGCCGGGGCCGCGCGACCCCCAGGCGGTGGTCGCCGGGGTCGTGCTAGTCCTCAGGCGGCGGTTGCCGGCCGCCGGAGCCTCGGGTCACTGTTCATGAACAGTGTTCATGAACAGTGCAAGTTGCATTCCGAAAATGCAACTTCTCAAAGGATCTCCGGAGGAGCATTGGCCAAAGGTCCCTTGGGGAGCATTGGAAATGCAATTGCATCTCCCCAAAGTGAGTAAAAAAAATTGCCAAACGCCATTTGCGTTTGGCCAAGGGACTTTAGAGCCCAAATGCTCATTTGCAATGCTGAACCAAACGGGGCCTAAATGATACTGACGCATCATGAGATTATATGCCATTCGTGTGCATTGAGTTGATACCGTGCATTGAGTTGAGACACTTGCAAAGAAGGTAAGGTGTGTGGTCACGCATTATGATATTGCCTTGAATGTTCATTGTTGTTTATGCTAGGGCAGGGGCGAAGGTGAACTTCTATTTTACACTTAGGGATTTCATTTACTAGGTCTCGGCTTTTTTCATTATTTTTCAAAAATGTAGGATGGCCCTTCCACTGCCACAACCACCGCCACCGCCACTGCTATTCGGAGTTTCGATGTATGTTGATTATGTGTATGAAGATGTAGTGTTACCTGATTTAGTTTTAACTTATACAAAGTGTGCTACTACGGTATGAATCGACATAGGACTTGCCGAGTGGGTTCCCCACCAGTATGTAGCCTAGTATGCGAGCTTCGATGGTGATTTGCTTGGACAGCTTAGAGGCTTCGATGGTCCTCTTGGTTATGTCGCGGACAAGCCATCAATGGGTGAGGTTATCGATCCTTAAATATTAATTCGGTGTTGTACAGGTAGGTTTTTGAGAGTAGGGGTATGGTAGTGGCTAGGTGATATCGACCCCTTTCCAAGCGTATTGTATTTTGATGTTTGTTCAGGAGTAATGATGTATAATTAATGTTATTAAAAATGATGCATATGTACATTATTAAGCTATTAAGATATTGATATGACATGTTATAATTATTTTGTCGTGCTTCCACATGTGAATAAATTAATAAGAAAGAAATTAAATATGACACATGTAGATCGTGATGTTCTAGGGCGTCACAAAGTATGCCCTTGATTTTTTTAACAAAAGTTGGGTTATTGGGATGTCATCCCTATGATACATCTATTGAGCTCAATAGACAGTGATCTTGTTATTAGTGATTAGTGGGCAAGTTGATTTATTTGTCCCATATCCGACCTAATATTACTTTTGTTGTGAACCTAGTGAGTCAATTTATGCATGATCCATACTCCACTCATATGGATGATTTTCTCTGGATCCTTTGATATTTGAAGTCTGCTCCTGAAAATGGATTCTTTTGTCTCCTCATGATAGCTTGAAAGTTGAAGCCTATACTGATGCTGAGTGGGTTAAATCCCTTGACTAGAAGAGTATTTCTGGATACTGTACTTTCTTAGGAGTGAATTTTGTGACTTGGCGTAGCAAAAAGCAAAATGCAGTTGCTCAATCTAGTGCCAAAGCAGAGTTTCGTGCATTGGTGCAAGGAGTTTGTAAGTTGTTATGGCTTAAAGTATTAGTTGAAGATCTTGGTGTATTTGTTTTTGTTCCTATGGTGCTATATTGTGATCATAAGGGCGCCATTAGTATTGCTCAATACAGCATAACCTACTAAACAAGTAGAGATTTTTTTTTTTTGGTCAGAAAACAAGTAGAGATTGATTGGCACTTTATCAAGGAGAAGTTGGAGAGTGATTTAATTTGCATGCCCTTTGTTCAGTCTGGTGATCAACTTGCTATTGTGTTCACTAAAGGATTACGGGCTAAATCATTTCATCCTGTTTTATTTAAGTTGGGCATGCGTGATATTTATACTCCAACTTGAGAGGGAGTGTTGAGAGATTTGGCGGCAATAAGGGTTATATTGTAATTATTGCCTCTTGGCTTTATTATAACAGATAGCTTGGGGTTGCATCACCCTAACCCCGTATTCGGTTCAATTTTTTGTCTGTCAGTAGTAAGATAGAGACTTGCTTAGAAAGCTCGAGATTAAACTCAAGTCTAAAATTTCTTGCACCACTAAAACAAACGAAACACGCAGCACATAAAGCAAAGACAACACTCTGGTGATCAATGTCAGATGTCACCCGGAGTTCCCCCAAACACTTCAGTACGGTTGTGTTTGAGACAATCCCTCACTCTGTATAAAGGATCACGTGCCCCAGTGAAAGTGGTCAGGGGAACTCCAGGGAACAGCTGACTCTTTTTTGCTCTTATTTCCTTCTTTCTTGTGCTTTTGCACGGGCGAGGAGGGTATACTAAGTAAGAACTGCTAGTTATAACGATAACATATTTACTGGTAACTCCATAGAAAAAGAAGGTCGGGTTTGTGGAGGAACCTGGAAAAGAGGAGAAATTCATCGATTCTCAGTTGGCGAAAATGAACCTGGCCAGATTTGCTGGGTAGATTGATAAGGGAGGGAGGAATCACATCAAGTTGAATGTCCATAAGTTTTGTTGCTTTCCCCTTTTTTGGATGTGAAAGTTTTGTGTTCAGATTTCTAGCATTTAACATGCTGGGATTGCTTTCACTGCTTCTGAATAAAGGATGGTTTGCTCTGGTAGTGTGGCGGAGAATATGAGCGACTCAAATCCACATGTTTGGTGAATGACTAAGAAACAAGTTTTGGGGGGTAACTGCATGCTTTACATCAAAAGCCATGTGGGAATTTTAAGTAATCTGGTAACTTCACTTGTTTTCAGATGCTATGGTGATTAACCGTATGCAATGTCATGCCTTACCGAAAAAAAAAACCGTATGCAATGTCATGTTTTAAGCACGACGCCAATTACTCTAAAAGTCAATTACGACCCTAGTTATATTTCGATTCAGAAATTTTAGTCAGCCAAGAATTCCTGTGGTGGAAGGATAATATGCTTTTTGAGATAAGATTTAAACTTTTATGTGGCAAAGGCAAATCTCATGAAAAACCTAAAAATGTACGTAAGTGAAGATTCTGTCTACGCAAGGAATGATATGCTTTTTGGGTCCTGGACCATCTGATGTGATCAGATCCACGCAATTAACAGAAATGAATCCGGTCGTCTTCATGCATCAGATGAACAGCAAGAATATTATCTGATGGCATGCTCCCACAAGCCCTTTTGCACCATACCAGCCTTGTCTTGCTTGCCTCACCTACTTCAGTCTTCTCTTCACCCGTAAAACTTGAGAGGGCTCTTTCATGCTTCATTAGGTATTGGAACTAAAAGGGGAAGTTACCGTGAAAATAAATAAAATAACCACTTCAAAAGTAAACAGAAAGAGCTAGGACAAAAATCAGTAGAATTACGAATCCATCGATACAAATTATATGACATCTCATCGTAAAGGCTGTCTCGAGCACTGTAGAATTACAAATAATAGATACTATTTATATCAAATATTGCAGTTGAGGATGTCTCAAGCACTTTAAAGGATTTCTGACTTTGAATCAATAGAGATTTTCGGTTAAACTACTCACCACATCTGAACATCTAGATCATACATTTATGTAGTAAGTCCAGCTTCCAGAACCTCTCCTTTCAGGAATTTGGTGCTAGGTGAATTGGAATTTCAGTCACACTCCTTTAATCATCTAATGAAAAGTTGATTCTGAGGGCCGAGAAAGTGTGTGCTCGGTGACAGATGAAGCAGGCCGAGAAATGGGCAAAAATTCTTGCTAAACCGCGAATTAATCACCACATTGTCAGAAGACAAGGAAAAAGAGATTTGAAACTGACAAAGAAGGAAAAAGGAAAAGAATCGCATGGCACAATAATTCATGTCCATGCATTCCGGGGACTTCCATGTTGCGCAGAGGCACGTCTAGGTACATGGCAAGAGCCTTATCCTGACACACGATGTTCCTTCCTCAAGTGGAGCAGTTTCTATATATATAGAGCACCTCGTTGTTTCTTTTGCTCATCAACTCAAGGCAGATAAGACACACACCAGAAAAGGAGAGGAACATTATGAATCGGGTGCCCCCCAGAGTTCTCCTGAACACTTCAATGGGACTTTCTTTGCAAGCACTTCCCAATGAAGTGTTTGGGGGAACTCCTGGTGTCGCTTGATGCTGTGGCCAGAATTCAACACAACACCATAAACTCTTTTGAGGGAGTGTGTACACTATACACTCATATCGCTGCTACATCAGACTTATCATCCTTTGATGTTCGGTGGCTTTCCCCTTAATGCTTTTCAAAGTTTCTCTGGTTCTGTTGGCGATACAGCTAACGAGCTATGTCACACAGGCTACTCTCATAAGTTTTTTCCTTGGATTCTGCAGGGTAAAAACTTCAGGATCTTCCATTGAAGTATAACAGCGACAATAAGGAGGAGGCCGACAGCATCCAAAATAATCAAGAGACCGATATGGTTCTATTTTTCATTCAGTTAGTCGGTGTTCAAGTTCCTCATTCCTCGGGATTCCAGTTGCTGGAGGAGACTCTTTCCATGGAGAACCTGTTGAACTGAATCTGAACCGTTTCAATTGTACTTCATTCACAAACGAACTGGGAGAGTCAGAAGAGCGTTCGATTTTCATTTCATGGCTGACTCCCCATCCCTCCCCGCTCCCCACACCCCCCTCCCCCCCGTTTGAAATTGTGAACATTGAAAGCTGACGAAGACATTGAGAATCTTGAAAGCTGATGAACTGATGTTCACTGGTCTAATAATTGCTACTTTGGGAGGTCTTCGCAGCCTGCTTGCGACAGAAGAATCACAACATAATAATGGTTAGAAAGAACTGACTCACCAGGCGACCCAGACTTCTCTCGTTTGCATCTTGCTCTTTTTAACCGTTCCAGTCGTGCAACCGTTTGATATTTTCTGGAATGTACATTGACCGGTGACCTCAGGCGAAAATCTCCGGGATGTGCCAAGAAAGAGGAGAAAATGGCCCTAAAGGACAAATTTCAATCTTACGATACCACTCTCTTTCCGAGCGATTCTCCAACTGATGGGGCGAAACTCTCCGACTGATGCAGCGAAAAATCCACAGGTGCAGATCTGAAGCACATCAAGTGTGGCTGACACTCTTCTGTTCGTTTTAATGCGCACTCGTTTGCCTGCGCAAGCGTGTGTACGCGTGCGCTAGAGAGAGTGAGAGAGGGAGAACATCACAAGCATCAATTACTGAAACCAGCCACCAAGCCCAGCGAAAGAAAAATGAAGCTCGTGGAGTGACAGAAGATACATCGTTGATCAGCACAGTTTAACTGACGATGCAAAAATTTCGTCAAACATGTTATGCTCGTATAGCACACCAATCAAAACCACATTACGTATGCGGAACAAACCACTATACAAACACAAGGCCTTCGTCCTCCTCATCGAACATGTGCCGAATGCCTGTGAGACTGCAATGGCGACGCGCTCGGTGTCGAATTAAGTGGAGACCGCTGCTGTCTCAGAGGGGATTTTGGCAGTGTGGCCGAAGCAGTGTGATGGTCAGACAGGTTGTGCTTGGCTCCGTTTTTGGGAGACTCGAGCTGTTCGAGGCTTGTCAAAACCTCGGACATCTTAGGCCTAGCTTTGCCATCGCTGTTCAGGCACTGTAAAGCGAGTGATGCAGCTGTATGTGCTCCTTTCTGGGGATATTGGCCCTCCAATTTGGTGTCCATTACCCGAAACAGTTTCCTTTTGTCACCCAAATAGGGTCTTGCCCAATCCACCAGATTTTGCTCCACCCCGACTTTTGATTTGTCAACTGCACGCCTGCCGGACAACAGTTCTAGCAACACGACCCCAAAGCTGTAGACATCGCTCTTAGCAGTCAACCGTCCTGTCCAGCATTAAAACTTTTAGTACGGAAAAGATTTCAAATTTCAAAATAAGGTCAATTAAAGGGCCAGACTGCACTCGAAAAGATATCCGTATGATTGATGGTGATCGATACTGGATACCAAGGTTCTAAAAATACGCAAGGCTTCACTAAGACAATAGCTGTTTATGCCAGTAATACTGCTACGAACGATAGTAAGGTTGAAATGATTCCACATTCATCATTTAAGAAGTATCTCCAAGGCTGTTCTTAAGATTTTAGCGGTTCAAAATCGGCAGAGCAGGCAGGCGAGAAAAATAAGTGAGCTATTGAGCCTTCATAAATATGTAAATTGCAAGTCAAGCACCAACACTAGCAATCACGTACCAGTAGCAACATATTCAGGTGCTGCATACCCGTGAGTACCCATGACTTGGGTAGACACATGAGTCCTGTCACCAGTTGGCCCTGCCTTAGCCAATCCAAAATCGGAGAGTTTTGCATTGTATTCCTGCATCTCGAATGCACAGAAAACGTCAGTAACTCGAGGGGGTTAGAAGAAATTCTAAAAATGCAACTCTTTGTCCCAGCATACCGCATCAAGAAGGATATTTGAGGCTTTGAAGTCACGGTATATTACGGGAGATTTGGCATCGTGTAGAAAAGAGAGCCCACGGGCAGCACCCACAGCCACTTTGATTCTTATTGCCCAAGAAAGAGGCTGTGGCCCTCCTGCAAAATATACAACAGATAAATGTTAACCACCTTTTCAGAGGCAACATTAAAGAGATTTATATGTCCAGACGTTACTGTAGTGTGCTTATGCAGGAGGAGGAGAGGTAGGATACGGTAAAGGAATAATGACTTGAAAACAGGAGGAGTTTTGCCCACCGCGAGTTCTACATATGTTTGATTAAACTGGTTCAAAAGACAAATTTGGCTGCCAGAGCAAGAGGACATGCACCCATAAAAGAAAATTAGAGAAAAGAGATGCACTTTATCTACGAAAATTTCCTGAATATTTTGTTTTAGTTCACAAATAATCCAGCGTTTTCCACATAAACTGCAATGGAGCAGTCCAAACGTCAAAGAGCATGTCCTACATTTGAGTTTTAACTTCCAAAGATGTAAGATATATAGCACTTGAGAAATGCCAAAACCTCGAAACTATTAATGGCGCATTGTCAACTTACTCCTGAAAAGATGGTTCTCCAAGCTCCCCTTGGGCATAAATTCATAGACCAACAGTCGATTTTCACCTTCCGCACAGTATCCAATTAATTTGACCAGATTTGGATGATGGAGTTGGCCAAGGTAATCAACTTCTGTCTGAAAGTGATTGCAGTTAGTAGACAGGCCAGGTAATAGATCAACACTACGAGCTGTGAAAGAGGAAAAAAGAAACAGATGATAGCAGACAAAACATACCAACCACTCCTTGTGGCCTTGAAAACCCTCAGGCTTAAGTTTTTTGACCGCCACAACCATTCCTGATCCAGGTTTTGCAGAGGCTAAAGTGAGTTCATCGATCCATCCTTTGAAGACATACCCAAATCCCCCTTCGCCAAGAAGGCTATCCGGACGGAAGTTCCTAGTGGCATTCCGCAGCTCATTGAATGAGAATGCTTTCAAATTTGGAGAGGACAAAATCTCTCCTTCCGACCTTGGTGTTGGAAGACTTGAAGTTGAAGCATAACTCCTGTCACCGCAGGATAGCGTGGTCACGCTTGAGTGAGGTGAATAACGGCTGGTTTTGCTGGAATTTTTCGAGACTCCTGATTCAGGGAAAAAAAAACCTAATTATTGCTCAAATTCAATCTCAAAAAACTCATTCGTTTTCTGCCCAAACTTCATCAGGACAGAAAGAATGTCTAGTTGACCACCAATATCACAAGATTCTAACAAAACTGATGATCTTCCCTTTTTCGTTAACACACATGACATCAGAGAAGAAAGAGAAGCCGACTTACAAAGCCCAACGACCAAAAAAGACGAGTCTCTCCTAGCAGCCCGAGTCTCGCAGTCATAGTTACTGGTTCAATGTGAGCCATCACATTGGATCCTAATCTCTTATCTCAAACGTCTGAACTCTCGAGTAAAAAAATTCAGAGTCATAGATGCTAACTCTCTGCAATACTTGCGTGCGAGACACCCTCTGTTCGACCCCGTGATCCCCATCAAAGTACAAAATAATTAATTCACAGGACCCCATTTAAACCAAATCCAAGACCAATCAAGACCAACAAGCTAAACCCAAAACTAGCTCAAAGAGCGAAAGAGCCACAACTCTCACCCACTATACCCCCAACACAGTGATCACACCGAAGCTGTTGCATCAAAATTCAAAAAGAAACGAGACGAATCCGCACAAAGACCCGACCCCTCGAAAACCCACCAAAACCTTAGCTCATGAAACAAAAATTCAAAGAAGGAATTTATCGATACCCTTAAAAAGATAGGACATACATAAAGAAACAGAGAGAAAAATTCTATAATAACAGCAGGTGCAGCAGCGGCAACGCCAGTAGTAGGTACTTATGATCTACGATATCATTTCCATTACCAAAAGTGGAACGGGAGCTCTGGGTAGCTTCTACTTTAGCAGAGGAACGTAAGCAATTGCCCATATGAACGCTTCGCAAAGAGAGAGACAGAGAGAGAGAGAGAGACCCCTTCAAGAATTCAGCGAAACCCGCTGCCCTGCACCCTTTTATTTTTATTCTTTCCAAATAGAGGGGAAAAAAAATCTCAAGGGAAATGATTCAACGGGGTACGAGGCTAATGATAAGCAGGAGGGAAGAAGGCTGGACAGGTGGAGGAAGACTTTCCGTGCAAAGCAGCGATTCTTAGCTCGAGCGACGAAGGGGGAGAAAAACAACAGAAACGGAAGGAAAGTCGGAGGATGATGATGATGATGATGATGATGATGATATGGAAGGAGGAGGAGGAGGAGGAGGAGGAGGAGGAGCTAAAGTAGAAAGAGCATGTGGAGACACAGAGAGATAGAGAGAGAAGGGGGGAGTGAAGGAGCGCGTGTGAACGCGACAGTCGCATGGGAGGACTTGGTCGCCTCCGATGACGTGTCCGCCACGGCTGTCGACGGTGTGGGCCCGCGGAGTTACGGAAATGCCCCTCTCCGGGCTCCGGCCGCGGAGGGCGTGCGGATTGACCGGAATGTCCCTGACCCCATTTGATCACTGATTACGCATTCCGGCGAGCGAGAGTGAAGGGATTCGTGCTAATTCCAACACCATTCACGCACGCCAATGATGGCTAACCGACTTTTCTTTTCTTTTCTTTTTAAAATCAAGCATTTGTCCCAACTTATCATCCGATGTACAAGGCGATTAATATTCGAGATTAACGGAAAATGTAGAGATGTATTGATATGGGTGATTGCCACGGGTGATGAATTATTATTCATGTTCCGCGTCGCCATCCGATGAAATGATGTACTTTAAGATGTACAAGATCTCGTCAAATCAGCCGATATCTCTCTACTTTAACTGACATCGCACTTGAAATTATAAATTCGCTCGATTTCATTTGGTTCTCTCTCGACATGTCGAAAGTATGTTTCTTCTCCCGATTGATTATCAAAAATAGACTTCTAATGTCGGTTGGAATCTCGAGATGCGATTTTTTTACTCTTCAATAATTTCTATTTGGTTTGAAATGTTGGAAAGTTGACGAAGCCTGATTTAATCTATTTCCCAAGTGCACCTCTTCTTCCCGCATACCGGAGGGCCGTTCAGGTCAGTCTCGTTGATAGAGTTCCTAGCAAGAATTAACGACTCTGATTCTAGAGATCGTCGTGGGATTAGTCCTCCTCTTATGCTCAAAATACCATGTACCGAAGAATAATTATTTGTCAACGGAAAAAAAAGGGAAGAGGATTGCGTATTGTAAGGAAGAAAACTACCTCGGTAAATATAAAAATATTATCGATCGTGGAATTATCAGGTCGACATTCACGTGCGCACGATCACCTCCGTACAATATGTATGATTTCTCCGCCATCGCGAATGCGAGAAGGTGGAGGGGTAATTCGGGCAAATTGGGAAGGAGACGTCACGCTTGGGTAGGCGAAGCAGAGGGTCGGCAAGGCCCAGTCCCGCAATCGGGAAAAACGCACCGAGGACCCGCCACCGAATCCGAACCCGAATCCGAAGACGCGCCCGCGTTGTGTCATCCCCCCCTCAACGTGATGCACCGCGAGACCGACACGTGTCTCCCCGCGCAACCGGGAAGCGTCCTTCTTTATGCTCTCGTTCTTTTTTTTCTCCCCCTTTTTTTTTTACTTAATTTGACCGAAAAAGGACAGTGGGTGGGAGGGGTTTTACACGAGCGGGTCCCTCACCATGCAGACACCGCATGAACAGATGAAACACCCATCATTCCCGGGTCCCGGACCAATGTATTTCGATTGTTCTTGTCTCTTTCTAGTATTGACAGAGAGAAAGAGAGATTTTTCTTTTTTGAAATAAATGTCGCCACCGAAATACCGCACCCGCTACGTACACCTCGAACCGACTCGTATTCTAAGGGCGGCGAGTCCATTGTCATCGCGGCCCGACTGATGCGCGGACCGCACGAGATCGAAACCCGCGACCTCCCGAAAGGAAAAAGGGTGCGATTCCCTTTATCACTTGGCAGGCCACCTTAGCGCTGTTGGATTCGCTCTTCGAGTAAGATACCGGAAGAACGGCTTATGTACATGGGTTTTATTTTGCCTAATTAGTTTAGTGGGCACTAATCCCCCTTTTTGACCGAAGAATAAAGCAAATGGACCACGCTAAAAGAACCTAATTCCATCCATAAACAGTGTGCGATAACGAGCGTTTGGTGCGTTTTCAGTCTGGGAAAGCAATTTTCCAGAAGAACATCCTTTTTCAGATCCGTCCATGTTGAGTACGAAATGGATGGAATGCTTCTACATTTTTTTGGTCCTTATGGAAAAATCTCTTTTTGGGTCTAGCAGGAACCTAAGCCGTAAAAGGAACGACCCCGATGACCCAAATCTTTCCTCGCCAAGCTCCTTCCGCAATCGTCCCCCACGTCGAGCTTTCAACGACTCGAATTCGAGACCCCGTCCCCCACGAGTCGCTCCCGTTTGGACAGCAACCGTACTTTGCCCCCCCAGCTGGCGAAAGATGCCTCAATCAATGGATGCGTGCCGTCGACGTACCGGCGAATCGAAGGAACATGGAAATGAATGGCGCGACGACAGCAAGAGCTGAAGCTGTCAATGATGGTAACAGGGGTGGATCTGGACGGGGGAGGGTGGACGATTTAGTTAAGACGGAGAAATCATGCAGGCGTGAAAGGAGTGAGGATGGACCCAAGACACGTAGAAGTCCGGAGAGACCGAGTGACTTTATCGGTGTCCATGAATTTACCAACTAATCTGAAGGACCCAACACCAGAAGCTTTTTTCCTGAAGATTCGGAATCATTGCAAAAGCTGAGAAAATTGGCCATTATCGTTGACTTGGCCCCATCAAAGGTTGACCCGGTCTTACTTTGTGGGGCAAGAAATTGCAACCGGAGGCTCTTCTTCTGGGGGGATAATATATTTGTTTCTCCTTTCGGGTCAAAAGGTCATTATATTCCACGCTGCAATTTAATACATTAAAGTTGAACTGACGTGACATTACTTAGTAGTTTTATGTACCTCTTTCTCTTCCTCATCTAACTACTCGATTTTAGTCCCTCGCCGCCACCGTCTGCCGCCGATGTTGCCGGTGAAGTGGCCAAAATCATCTCTTTCTTCACTTTGGCATCGCCACCAATGCATGCCATCTCCGTTCAGCATCTCTCGCTCCTTCCCCTCCCTCTTATTCAGTACTCAATCATCTTGGTCCGTCGATTAAGGGCTCATCAAGTACTGATTCTACTCGACCCAAAAAAAAAAGTACTAATTCTACGACGTGATCTATTACTCATCTCCCTCAAGGTTCAATCATGCCATGGAGAGAGAGAGAATGAGGAGAAATTGAGTCGAAGGTCTACAAGCTAGATCGAGTGCCGATGAATATCCTAGAACTCACCAAAGCCAGAGTTCCCCTATAGGAATCAATATGCACCACAGGTTCAAGTTAAGGCGATCAGGTTTGATACCTAGCCCTTCGATGCTTAAGTTAGTTCCCGTGAAAGGGAAATTGATGATATTTATGCATAAAAAAAATAGGATTAGTTGGAATTTCCTAAGGGAGTGTTTATTTTTATATAGGTATAACCTGAGTTGTTCGTGATTGACAATTTGCAGTTTTGGATGACAATTTGCAATCTACATGGATAAAAAGCTCGTTACTGAAAACGCTTGTCACTCCGACAATATATAGTCTATAATGGTATTAGAATCGATGGTGATCAAACCGATCTGAGAACCAATGCACGCTAGGCCTTGTAGTGAGTGGAGGCGTTGTTGTGACTGCCAATTAGACAAGGTGTAAGTAATATGTAATCTTAGATTTGGTACCATGGAGCGTGCTCGGCTTCTCAAGGACTTGGTCCTGTAACTTCGACCCTCGGGGTTTTTCAATAACTCACTCAAAAAAATCCTTCATCATCGAGAATGACATGGCAGCAGTGATCGGAGGCACATAGGCTAGAGGGAGATGGCGAGCTTGCATCCCCTAACACATTAATATGGATGTGAGTAACGGTTAGTGGTGGAGTTGTATTTTGGCTGATGCGTCCAAATCTCATAAAGGGTTACAAATTTTACCCGACATGGTTGCCTCTCTTATATCTTCAAAGGATCTTCATCCTCAGGAAAACTATCTGCAATGATGATGTTATGGATAAAACAAACGAGTCGATCTGGATTTGTGAAGGTGCTCCTTTGGGCTGTTGGGATGGTGATGTCACCCCGCATAATCCACTCTCGAGTCATGAGTGGCCTAGAATTCATCATAACGATGGAAAAACTGCACTGGAAATTTGTACCGGTCGTGTCTGATCACTATGTGATGTTGTTGCGGTGTGCTATGCATGTGGTTGAGCTCGATTGCAATGTTACCCCAGAATTCATCTGACATGTAACCTCGGATTTTTGGCTTATCTTTTCCCCGAACGTGTGACATGGAAGGGACATGCAAATTTGGAGCAAAAGGATAAGGACGATTGTAGAGAAATTGGTCCGTCAAGTCTACGAGTACGTTGAAAAGTCTTTGTTCTCTCTTCTCTCCATCGTCTTCTACGACCTTTAGTATTACCCTCCCTTCCCTTGTATTTTATTAATTTTTTCTTCTCTCCAGATTTAAACCTGAGAGCTCTCTTTTTCCGATTTAGTTTAAGATTAAGAGTTTGAACTCTCCTAATATAGGTATGGGAGTTTAATAATATGTTTTTTGGGATTCGATACCCTCTGCTCTATCCCTATATAGGTTCTCTGTCTCTAGCTTCAATGGTGATCATAAAAACTCTTACTTCTCATTGAACCGCGAAGATTTGCTCTTCCAAATATTATATCTATGTTTGCTCAACCTATTTTGGTTGTTTCCTTACAGCGATAGTGTAGAGGAAATCAAACTTAGCCTCACACATCAACTGATAACTACTATATTTGACATGTATTAATCACTGACAAAGATATAAGATTCAATATCCGGCCGTCAATTATTTTGCTTGACATATATGTTCTTGTGGAACGAGTGTGTGCTTAATCCTGTTTGTGCTCTGTTGATCGTCATTGTTTTTTGAATTTAGCTTTGTTTTGTAGTATTTTGAGCTTTACTTTGTTTTGACGTGCTTTGAGGATGTTTTTTTGGCGGTTCCATGGTGACTATATACCATGAAGCTTCTCTTGTTTCCTATCTCCCATTTTCTCTGGGAAAAAAGACCTGGTGAAACTGAAGGTTGACCGAATAGCGTGTGTGCCTTCTATTTTTATGGAGGTTTTTGGCTGGAAAATTGGTGGGAATTTACCGAACGAACAAGAGGGAAATTATTCAAAAAATCATAAACCTATTACACGACGGTTAAATTTGATCAACACTACAAAATACCACACAAACCGGTACACTTATGATAAATGAAGGGTAAAACCCCAAATTAGTACATTCGTTGACTGCCACATATCATCTAATTCAGTAATTTGACGGTAAAATTTAACGAAAGCTAATTAAGGGTAAATTTGTCACAGGATCAGTTTGAGGTTTTTAGTGGTCAAAAATTTGTTTTTGGTAAATTTATTATAAATATACTAGTTTGAATTTTTTCGTGGTATTATTAACCTTTAATATATGAAAGTTGAACTGACGTGGCATGACTTGTAGTTTTCGTGCCCCTTCCTCTTCCTCATCTAACTACTCAAATTTTAGTCCCTTGCTGCCATCGTCTGCCGCCGATGTTGCCGGCAAAATGGCCGAAATCATCTCTTTCTTCACTTTTGGCATAGCCACCGTTGCATCTCCATCCAGCATCTCTCGCTCCTTCCCTCACTCCTGTTCAGTACTCAATCATCTTCATCATCCGTCTATTGAGGGCTCGTCGAGTACTAATACTACGGTGTGATCTATTACTCGTCTCCCTCGGGGTTCAGTCATGCGATGGAGAAACAAAGAGAGAGAGAGAGAGAGAGAGAGAGGAGAAATTGAGTCGAAGGTCTACGAGAGAGATCGAGTGGAACTCACCAAATTAGCCGAAGTTCCGCTCCATGGATCAATATGCACCCCATAATCCACGTTAAGATATATAGATTAGCCATATGATGCTTAGTTCCTGTGAAAGGGAAATTAAGGATCTTTATGCACAAAAAAAGTAGGATTAGTCAGAATTTCCTGAGTGGGTATTTTTTCGTATATAAGTATTCCCCTTTGTGAGTTGATCGTGGTCGTGGTTGACAATTAGCGGTTTTAGGTTACAATTTGCAATCTACATGGACAAATGCTCGGTATTGAAAATGCTCCGTCACTTCGACAATATGTTGCGCTCTACAGTGGCCTTACAATCGACGGTGATCACCAGCGCACGCTAGGCCTTGCAGTGAGTGGAGGCGTTGTTATGATTGTCCAAATCTTGAAACGGGTTACAAATTTTACTTGACAACATTACCTATTTTTGAATTAGATCATTTTTTATCCGATCCAACCCCAATGACCCAAATCTTTCGTTGTCAAACTCCTTCCACCATCGTCTCCACATCGAGCTTTCGACGACAACTCGAATTTGAAACCCGTCTCCCACTCGTTGCTCCCATACAGATAGCAACAGCACATTGCCCCCCATGGCTTGGGAAAGACGCCTCAAACGATGCATGCTGTCGACGTACCGGCGAATTGAAGGACCACAGAAATGAATTGCGCGAGGACATCAAGAGTTGAAGCTGTCCATGATGGTAATAGAGGACGTGGGAGGGTGCATGAATTTACCTAAGACAGAGACATCATGCAAGTGTGAAAGGAGTGAAGAGGACCCGAGACACATAAAAGTCCAGAGAGACTGAGAGTGACTTTATTGATGTCCATGAATTTACCATCTAATCTAAGGACCCAACACCGAAGCTTTTTCCTTAAGATTCAGAAAACGTTGCCTTTTTTTTTGGATATGATAATTTTTACACGACCCAACCCGATCCGAACCATAAGTAGATGTGGTTTTGGGCGACAATTTGTAATCTGTATGGACAAACACTCGTTGCTGAAAATGAGTGTCACTTTGACAGTATTTAGTGTTCTACGGTGGGAAAAGTGTCAAAAAAGTCCTAAACCTTTTGCGTTAGTGCCAATTTAGTCCTAAACCTTTTTTTGATGCCAATTCACTCCTAAACCTTTTGCATTGGTGCTAATTTAGTCCTAAACCTTTTTTTGGTGCCAATTAAGTCCTAAACCTTTTAATTAGTGCCAATTCAGTCCTTAATCTTTTGTTTTTGTGCCAATTTAGTTCTTCTGGCCAATTTTGATCGGAATTTGCCGACGTGGATGCCTGCCGGCCGGCGGCCAGTCACCGGCGTCGATGTGGATAACTTTAATAATATTTTAATATTTTTTTGGATTTTTTTTTCTTTTTTCCACTTTTTTTTTTGGTTCTCTCCTTCCTTCCTCTGGCTGGTCGCCGGTCCAGCAACTGGCCAGAGGCTAGAGGCCGGCGAGCTCAACCTCGCCGGCCACGGGCAAAGGCGGCCTCGCCCGGCGAGGGCGGGCCTCAGCCGGCGAGGGCGAGCCTCGCCTTGGTCAGGCGAGGCTTGATCTTGCCGAATCTAGTGAGGCCCGACCTCGCCAAATCCGGCGAGGTTGAGCCTCGCCCGACCAAGGCAAGGCTCGAGCCCTCGCCGGAGGCCGCGGCGAGGGCGAGCCTCGCCATGGTCGAGCGTCAACCTCGCCAGATTCGGTGAGGTTGGGCCTTGCCCGACCATGGCGAGGCTCGCCCTCGCCGCGGCCTCCGGCGAGGCCTCGAGCCTCGCCCGACCAATGCGAGGCTCGCCCTCGCCGGCCTCTAGCCTTTGGCCAGTCGCCGGATCGGCCAAAGGAAGGAGGGAGAGAACCAAAAAAAAGTGAGAAAAAAAAGGAAAAAAATAATAATCCAAAAAAATATTAAAATATTATTAAAGTTGTCCACGTCGACGCCGGTGACCGGCCATCGGCCGGCAAGCGTCCACGTCGGCAAATTCCAATTAAAATTGATTAGAAGGACTAAATTGGCACAAAAACAAAAGGTTTATGACTGAATTGGCACCAATTTAAAAGGTGTAGGACTTAATTGGCACAAAAAAAAAGGTTTAGGACTAAATTGACACTAATGCAAAAGGTTTAGGAGTGAATTGGCATCAAAAAAAGGTTTTGGACTAAATTGGCGTTAATGTAAAAGGTTTAGGACTTTTTGGGCACTTTTACCGTTCTACAATGGCCTTACAATCGAAGGTGATCAAACCAATAGGACCAATGCACGTCTGGCATTGTAGTGAGTAGAGGCATCGTAATGGCCATCAAAAGCTCGAAAAGGGTTAAACATTTTACCCACAGCGTTGCCTCTTTTCTTTTTTAACTCTAAAAGATCTCCATTCTCAGAAAAACCATCTGAAATGACGATGTCATGGACTTTGCATCGATTAAAACCATCTTTCGAGGAATTAGAGCGAAGGTCTGTTGATAATCGACTTTTCGAATGATTACTGATGAGCCGGTGGATAAAAAAAACGAGTGGATCTGGATTTGTGAAGGTGCTCCTTTGGGCAGTTGGGATGGCGATGTCTCTCCGTATAATCCACTCTCAAGTCATAAGTGGCCTAGAATTCATCGTATCGATGGAAAAACTGCACTAGAAACTGGAACCGGTCGTGTCTGATCACTACGTGATGTTGTTGTGGTGTACCATGCATGAAGTTGAGCTTGATTGCAACGTTACCCCAAAATTTATCTTACATAGAACCTCTGATTTTGGCTTGTCTTGTACATTTTTTTTCTTTTTGGGTCCACGCTTCTTCTCTTGCATTTTGCTTTCGTGGCTCCTCGGACGTTAGACATGGAACGGACATGCAAATTTGGAGCAAGAGGAAAAGGACGATTGTAGAAAAATCGGTTAGTCTGGTCTACGAGGATGTTGAAAAGTCTTCTTCTCTTGCTCTCGCTTCTCTCTCTATCGTTTTCTTCGACCTTCAACCAGGAGGACGGTTTGAGCCGGTCTCACCATCCCCTCCCTCTCTTGTTGATTTTATATATATTTTATTATTCTTTCTTATTTTTTCTTCTCTTCATATTAAGATCTCGCATTGACGAGGATAATTTGTGCATTTTTAAAAATTTTCTGAACTATACCTTTAGGCTCCGTTCGTTTCGCGGAAAAAATGACATTTATGGAAAATGTTTTCAAGGAAACTATTTTCCAGGAAAATGACAATATTTTCCGCTATTCAGCTAAAATCTAAAAATAAACTAGAAAATATTTTCGGCCATTCTGTATGAAAAACCTGATTTGATTTTCTTCCTTGCACTCCTTTTAATAATTTAATTTAATTTATTTATTTTTAAAAAATATTCAAATTTTTTATAATTTTTTTATTTTATAATAATTTTTAGTATTTCTTTTTTTTTGTTATTTTTTTTCTCTTTTTCCTTCCTCTGTCGGTCACTGGCCATGGCAATAGCTGGCGACTAGCCACAAGCCAGCCTCGCCGACCTTGCTTACCCAGGTCGGCTCGAGTGAGGTCGTGCCAGATCCGGCAAGGCTACTCTAGGCCTCGCCCGAGGCTGACAAGCAAGGCCGGTGAGTGAGGCTGAGCTTCACCTATGACCGGTCGTTAGCCACGGCAGCGGTGACCAATAGAGGAAGGAGGAAAAAAAAAGAAGAGAAATAAAAAATTAAAAATAAAAATTTGATTTATAAAAAAAATAAAAGTAAAATGTGTTTTATGAAAAGAAGTGAGGTGAAAGAAGATATGGAAAATTTTTTCTACTTTTCACAAAGCGGAATTCCTCACTTTTGAAGGTGTTTTCTGTCTTGAGGGGAAATGTTTTCTATGACTAGTTTATTTTTCGTGAAACGAATGCGAGAAAATTTAAAAAATATTTTCTTAAAAGTTATTTTCCATGAAACGAACGGAGTCATATTTCTTTATTTTTTTTCCTTTCACCTATAGATGGTACTCAGTTATGGCCAATGACCGGCCACTAGTGAGGGCCTTCGCCGAATTGAGCAAGGGCCACCCTCACCAATCCTCACATGTGGCGACCACAAGCGAAGGGAAAAAAAATTAAAAATTCAGAATTTTTTTTTATAATGCAAAAGTTGTCCATGTCAGCATCAGACGCAATTGAAAGGTTTAGAGTTAAGGGCCCGTTTGGTAACATGCCAAACAGTAAAAAATTCTGTTCTTTTGTTCTCAGAAATAGTTTGGAAACAGAAATGCGTTTGGTAAACTTTTTGCTCCCGAGCACATTTTTGCAAAAATTTGTGCCCAGAAACAGTTTTGAAAAAGAAACAAGAAGTAAAAAAAAGTTGCTTCTTGTTTCTCGGCACAATTTTGAGAATCAGTTTTTTTTCTTCTTTTTCTTTTTTTTGTTTTCTTCTTTTTGTGTTGCTTTTCTTGGGTTGTGGCTGGTTGCCAGTGGCCAGCGACCGGCCACAACCCAGGGCCGACGAAGGCATGATGGCCCTCGCCGGCCGCTGGCGGAGGCGAGGGTCCCCCTTGCCGACGAGAGCGAGGGCTGGACCCTCGCCGCCTGGGAAAGGCGGCTCGCTGTCGCGACCCACGGCGAGGTCGGCTTCGCTGTGGGTCGCGACGGCGAGGCCGACCTCGTCGTTGCGACCGATGATGAGGTCGGCCTCACCCAGATCGGGCGAGGCCGAAAACGGCGAGGCTCGGCCTCGCCCGATCTGGGCGAGGCCGACGGTGATGCAGGCGGCTAGGGCCGCGACGCCCTGGCCTGTGGCCAATCGCCGGCGCCAGCGACCGGCCATGGCCAAAGAAGGCAGGATAGAAAGAAAAAAAAATAAAAAAAATATTAAACAATTTAAAATATTATTAATAAAAAGAAATTTTGTGTAGTTACCAAACGTATTTCTGTGCTTTTCTATCCCAGGAATAGAAATTTTGGACAGTTACCAAACGCCTTCAAATGCTTAGAAATTATTTCCAGGCACAGAATAAAAAGAATCATTTCTGAGTGGAAATAGTTCCCGGGCACAGAAACATTCTCATGCGCATCCTAAATTAACACAATTAAAAAGTTTCAGGCTAAATGGAAAATCGTTAAAGGCTTAAGACTAAATTAACATAATTGAAAAGTTTATGATTAAATTGGCTACCGTACAATAAGTTTAACACTTTTGAACAATTATCCCGAATCACGATACTTAATGAGCTGTTAATGGAATGAAGTTCAAGCTACTCTGGAGTTTCCTATTCCGCCAAACGTACTTTTAGAATGTCTCGCAATGTATTGGAAATGATATACACGTAAATGAAATTCTCATATCATATGATCATTGGTGAAATGCTAAGGAATTCTTCTCAACTTAATTTCTATAAAACTTGCGAAGAGCTGTTTGTCATTTGCTAAACGTGACGATTCGATACTCGTAATACATGAGGAACTTGGTAGATATTAGTTGTGTAAATGGTTCGGTTCGGTTTTTTTGAAAAACTAAATCAAACCGAACCATTAAGGGTGCTCTTTGAACCGAACTAAATTTGAACCGAACCAAAAAATCGATTTGGTTCGGTTTGGTTCGGATCAGTTTTCGGTTTCAAGTTTATTAAGCATAGAGAGAGAGGAGAGAGGAGAGAGAAGGGAAGAGAGAGAGGGCAAAATAGCCCTAAATCGAAGTGTTTATTTTAGTTCGGTTCGATCCAAACTGAATCAAAATGAACCGAACCGAAAAGAAAAATTGGTTTATTTTGATGATCCGAACCGAAACCAAAATCGAACCGAAATGCACTAATTTTTTTTTTCGATTTGGTTCGGTTCGTATCTCGGTTCAGTTTTTCGGTTCGATTCTGACACCCCTAGTAGATATAACCCTTAAACAAAATAAGAATGTGGGAGTAGCCAATTAATAGTAACTATACCTGTCAAAATGGGTCATAAACCCATTTCTTAACCCATATATTAGTAAATGGGTCATAAATGGGTTAGTTATGTTTAGTAAATGGGTCATAAATGGATAGAAGTCTTATATTAGTGTTAAATGGGTCATAAATGGGTCGCAAATGGGTCATAAATGAGTTTACAACTGATTTAAACTCAACGCATTTCTCTCACCCTCACTTAATCCTGCACTCACTCATTCGCACTCTCATTTCAGCTTGAGTATGAATTTTCCTATATTTAATTAAATATGGAAGTATTTTAGCAATATGGGTCTAATCGGGTATGGGTCGGGTCGGGTATGGGTAGACCTATCAAAATGGGTCATAAACCTATTTCTTAACCCATTTATTAATAAATGGGTCATAAATGGGTTAGTTATATTTAGTAAATGGGTCATAAATGGGTAGAAGCCTTATATTAGTGTTAAATGGGTCATAAATGGGTCGCAAATGGGTCATAAATGAGTTTACAACTGATTTAAACTCAACGCATTTCTCTCACCCTCACTCAATCTTGCACTCACTCATTCTGCACTCTCATTTCAGCTTGGGTATGAATTTTCCTATATTTAATTAAATATGGAAGTATTTTAGCAATATGGGTCTAATCGGATATGTATTGGGTATGGGTCGGGTCGGGTATGGGTCAACAAAATTACATTGCGCATAAATGAGTCATAAACGGGTTAATGGGTCAATTTGGGTCGAACCATTTATGACCCGACCCAAACCCAACCCGACCCACCCATTTGACAGGTCTAGGTATGGGTCAACAAAATTACATTGCGCATAAATGGGTCATAAACGGGTTAATGGGTCAATTTGGGTCGGACCATTTATGACCCGACCCTAGACCTGTCAAAATGGGTCATAAACCCATTTCTTAACCCATTTATTAGTAAATGGGTCATAAATGGGTTAGTTATATTTAGTAAATGGGTCATAAATGGGTAGAAGTTTTATATTAGTGTTAAATGGATCATAAATGGGTCGCAAATGGGTCATAAATGAGTTTACAACTGATTTAAACTCAATGCATTTCTATCACCCTCACTGAATCTTGCACTCACTCATTCCGCACTCTCATTTTAGCTTGGGTATGAATTTTCCTATATTTAATTAAATATGGAAGTATTTTAGCAATATGGGTCTAATCGGGTATGGGATGGGTACGGGTCGGGTCGGGTATGGGTCAACAAAATTGCAGTGCGCATAAATGGGTCATAAACGGGTTAATGGGTCAATTTGGGTCGGACCATTTATGACCCGACCCAAACCCAACCCGACCCACCCATTTGACAGGTCTACCCGACCCACCCATTTGACAAGTCTAATAGTAACGAGCAGAAAATACGTCCAAAAATGGAAGAAGAAACTCTTAGATCAAGGAAAACAACGACTAGTTTAAGGTCGCAAACGACTTCAAAAGAGTTTCACTTTTCCATCCACAAGACAACTTCAAACCGACTAAAATTTGGCAAAAGAATCTTGTAGTTCATCCGGATCAAAAGTTATGTTCATGATCCTATAGCTAATCTCTTTTTTTTACATTTATAGAAACTCATCAAACATTCGCGCACACCTGATCTGGAAAAGCTACATCTAGCCAATGCATCGCCTCAGTGTTGCTACTGTCGTGTAAGGTAATGCAAACATTCAAAGAGTTTTGACATCAATTACAAAAAGGATGAGCGGTTTTGGATTATATTAGACGGTCCATCATTTCTCGATACATATCCAAACATCAATATAAAAAAAAAAAACGGTAAGATCACGGACTTGCGAGGCATTGAAACACATGCAAAGACCCGACATCTCTCTAATATCTCTAAGGAGACATGGAACGTAATTTAATCCAAGATGTCACAAAAGCACGGGGCAAATTGGACCGTCCGAATTTATTACGAATTGGGCTTCTAAAGTGGCTCCGCTTCAACAAAACTTGGCCCCGAAGACTTTTTTTTTTAATTTTTAATTTTGTTCACGCACTGTGCGTCGTCACGGTTCCCTCCGCGTCCTTCTGTCCAATAGAAATTCTACGTTAAGTCATCATCCCAATCAAAATTCTCCACGTGGATATCCTGCGTCACTTCGCGCCCCCTCTTATAACCTCCCTCCCTCCCTCCCTCCCCTCGCCTCGCCCTGCCAAAGAAACCGTCCTCTTCCTCCTCCTCCTCCTCGAAGGCACCTTCAAATTTGCAGTTGAAGTTTCCATTTTCCTTCTGCATTCTTCATCTACACACACCTTCTCTCTCTCTCCCTCTCTCTCTCTACTCTTCAGGCGTACGGCTGAGGAAGGCCGGGCGCCCCGCCGGATCTGGTGTCTTCCGGCGGCGTTTTCGGGCCACTCCATGGAAGCTCACGGCGCCGGCCTCCGCCGCGTGTTGGTGCTGGCATTGTGCGTCGCTGGAATCTGGTCCGCCTATATCTATCAGGGAGTTCTGCAAGAGACTCTGTGAGCGCTCTTTCCCTTTTTCCTTTCCCACGGCAATTTTGCACTTCAATTCTGTGGCGGGATCTCTTGCTTCACCGGTTATATTTTGGGAAGTCGCTTGCGTGTCTCGTGCGTGATCTACGATCTCTGATTGACGAAAATGCGTACTTGATCGGGCGTGAAATGGTGCTTTTTGTTTGGTTGATCGATCTTTGTCGCTGCCGATATGTGAGCTTCTGTTGTTGTATAGTTAGGGTTGACTGACAGGAGCTCTTGTCGCAGCTTCTGATCTCTGCATTTGCTGAATAGATTGGAATTTCATTTGGTTAGGGAAGCGTTGTTTGATTAAGCATGCAATCTTGTTGCTGATTGTCTTTCTGTTTCCGTGGTTTAGGTCCACCAAACGTTTTGGTCCAGATGGGAAGAGATTTGAGCACCTTTCCTTTCTGAACTTGGCCCAGAATGTGGTCTGTTTAATCTGGTCATATATAAGTGAGTTACCCTATCTCCTTCTATGCCAAATCCTTACTACATGTGCCTGGGTTTTATACATAGTGGTATGTGGTGGGGATTTGAGGTTTCAATTGTTCTGTGCCCTTTCACAGTGATAAAAATTTGGTCTAGAAGTGGTTCGGGAGGGGCTCCGTTGTGGACTTTTTGGAGCCCTGGAATTACAAACACTATTGGTCCTGCTATGGGAATTGAAGCACTGAAGTACATCAGTTACCCTGCCCAGGCATGGCCTACATTCCCTCTTTATTCGTCCTCAAGCAAAATGGCGGTTCATTTTTCTTTGTAATTTTGTTCTAGTTATAGTTCGAATTGCTCATAGGACCTGATCATGTTGCTTTTGTTCTTTTTTTGTTTCTTGTTTTCAGGTCCTGGCAAAATCATCAAAGATGATTCCAGGTAGGATTAACCTTTGCCAACCTGATATGACAATTAGTTTTAGATGCTCTCAGCTTTATTTATGCTTGATTCTTTCAGGATAGCACTGACTAAATTTAAAATGAAGGTTTTACAAGAAAGTTTTAAGAGGGCAATGGTGTTGAAATTTGCGGGAAGGGGATTGGGTTCTGTGAAGAATCAAACAGGTTGGAAAGTGAAAAAGTTGTTTAAGATCGCAATTAATTTATTTAATGAGAATCTGGATAAATCTATTTTCATGGTGGCCCTCTTCATAGACCTGTCATGAATAGTTCACATAAGATAGCTAACCTGAAGTCTTTGCTTTTTGTCCATTTCTTAGTGGGGAAAAAAAACTAGAGTCTTTTTCTCTGGAAGTTTTTATTAATTTTTGGATCTAGTACCATGGCTGCTCTTTATGTTGTATTCTTTGTGCATCAATCTTTAGTTTATGACCCATTGTTATACTTTTCATCTATCCAGTGATGCTGATGGGTACTCTAGTTTATGGTATAAGATATACTTTCCCTGAGTACATATGCTCTTTCCTTGTGGCTGGTGGAGTTTCTACCTTCGCTTTATTAAAGGTAAACATATGAGACCACCCTTTTCCGTTGATCGTGAATTGTCAAGTTATTATCACATGGAAGTCAGAGATTGAATATGAGAATTCTGTTTCTTTTATGTTGCACTAATTACGTAATTTGATTTATACAGACCAGCTCGAAAACTATCAGCAAGTTGGCACATCCCAATGCCCCTCTAGGATATCTTCTGTGTTTCCTCAATCTTATGTTTGATGGATTTACAAATGCGACTCAGGATTCAATTACGGCAAGGTATTTTGCTTTTCTTTCTGAACTTCATCTTCTTCCTTTTGTATGATTTTAGAGGCCTTTACTTGTCAGTTGATAATAGTTGTTCCTCATCTCTCATTTACGTGCCTGAATTTTCTCCGGCAGGTACCCAAAGACTACTGCTTGGGACATAATGTTAGGAATGAACCTTTGGGGAACCATATACAACCTAATATACATGTTTGGCTGGCCACAAGGTATTGGATATGAGGCCGTCCAGTTCTGCAAGCTGCATCCTGAGGCAGCTTGGGACATCTTCCTCTATTGCCTCTGCGGTGCAGTGGGTCAGAATTTTATTTTCCTAACCATTAGCCGATTTGGCTCCCTCGCTAACACCACCATCACCACTACACGCAAGTTCGTGAGCATAGTTGTGTCCTCAGTATTAAGCGGCAACCCCTTGTCAATCAAACAATGGGGTTGTGTAGTCATGGTCTTCTCTGGATTGTCATACCAGATCTTCCTCAAATGGAGGAAATTGCAGAGGATGCAGAAGAAGAGGAAGGCCATGTGAATAAGGTTCTGCGACAACTCCTGGCCTTTATAATTAGCTCTTCCTGCGACATCCTATTTACAACTTACTTGTTCGCTTGTATAATTGTGTGACCTGAAGGTCCGGTAGTTTCAAATTTAGGCAACAGGTAGCATATTGATCAATGTAATTCGGTAGATACTTTTACAAGGAGGAGAGAGTTTTGTCTTCAGAATTGGCTTTCCTTTTTGCTCGGTGCTCACTAGGACTTGTTCACTTATCGGAACATTCTCTATCCGTTACCCTATCACAATGGGTACAGATTTTGTCTGTTGCTGGGTTGGATGTTGGATTAGTACTTTGATAAGTAGGCCGTGTTCAAAATTATGGGATAATGTGAAGGCTTTTCTCAACGCCCCTTGAAGATTTTCTTAACTGAGCCACAGCACCATTGCCGATCACCTAAAGATTACATCGTGGGGTCAATCCGAGGATCTGCACTTGTGATTTTGTGAATATTGCATTGTTAACTTGTGTCATCACTAGTGAAGCACGCGACCTGATTAAATCTGGACCCTACGGGAGTATAGAATTTGCATGTTATCCTCACTTGTAATAGACAGATACAACCAGGGGTGTCAGAAACGCCGCGCCGGGCTGGCCCGGCCCGACCCGACTCGACTCTAAAATTTGAGATTTTTGGACCCGACTCGACTCTAAAATTTGAGATTTTTTGGGATTGAGCCTTAGTCTTCTTCTGGTAGTGCCATTAGATTTGGGTATTATTAGGATTGGGTAAGGGTGAGGCCCGAACCATTGACACCTTGGACCACCCACAAATCTCTCTCTCCCCTTCTCTCTCCTTTCTCTCCTCTCTCTGCATGATGAAAACCTAATCTAAGCCAACAACGGAACTGTTCTTGGTCGCCTGAGAAAAGAGGCGCCATCGCTTCGAAGCTCGGGGTAGCCGCGACGGCGCTAGCAATTGCGGCCGCCGTCCTAGCTCTGAATCTGCCGTCCCATCATCTCCTCCACTCGCCTCCCGTCCTGAGAGCCCGCGACCGCCTCCACGCTTCCAAGGTGGTTCCGATCCCCGGAGCTTTCAAGCCCAAGAGCCTCGCCTTCGACACGAGCGGTGGGGACCTGTACACCGGCGTCGTCAAGGGCGATGAGCATGGGTGGGTCAACGAGCAGCTTGTAGCAACGCGAATCCAAGGTGGAGATGAAGGTGGAGGGAAGTTCGAGGAGAGGAGGGTCGCTGCGGGACTTCGAGATCGGCAAGCCCCTCGGTAAAGGCAAGTTCAGCCGTGTCTATCTTGCTCGCGAGGTCAAGGTAACCTTCCCCGTCGCCGCCGCCACAAAGATTCGCTTTTCTTTCTCTCGTTCTGATTCAGAGCTGAACTCGTGGAAGGTGACGACGATTGTTTGAATTCGGCATTTGTCAATCCTCACATTGCTTTTGAATCCTAGTTCGTTCGTTTCGCTTCCTCGACGCAGTCCGATTGATGTTCTTGCTCTGGACAATCGACAATTCCGCTCGATTCGTTTGTTTTACTTTTATAAAACTTCGCGGCCGATGTCTTCGGCTTGAGGGACGGGGAAGATGAGCAGATGCCGGAGACAGAGGACGCCATCGGAGGCTGGAGGTGGAAGCCGATGAGAGCGTTAGGGTGCGAATGGTAACCATTCTGCTCCAGAAATCAAATTCTTGCCAGAAATTGATTTCTGGAATTCATGCCAGAAATTGATTTCTAGAGGAGAAATCTGTTTGGTAAAACATGACCAATTCTGCTCTAGAAATTGATTTCTGGAACAGAAATCTATTTTTATTTTTTTATTTTTTTGGGCACATCAAAAAAATAAATTTCACTTAAAGTGGGTACCCAAAGGTATTCTAAGCTATTTTGTGAAGTTTTGAAATTTTTTATTTTTTGATTTTTTTGGGCACCTCAAAAAAATTAAATTTCACTCAAAGGTATTTTAAGCCATTTTATCAAGTTTTGAAATTTTTTATTTTTTTGGATATCTCAAAAAAATTAAATTTCACTCAAAGTGGGTGCCCAAAGGTATTCTAAGCCATTTTGTGAAGTTTTGAAATTTTTGATTTTTTTTTATTTTTTTGGGCACCTCAAAAAAATTAAATTTCACTCAAAGTGGAGGCCAAAGGTATTCTAAGCCATTTTGTGAAGTTTTGAAATTTTTTTGATTTTTTTATTTTTTTGAGCACCTCAAAAAAATTAAATTTCACTCAAAGTGGGTGCCCAAAGGTATTCTAAATCATTTTGTGAAGTTTTGAAATTTTTTATTATTTTTTTATTTTTTTGAGTACCTCAAAAAAATTAAATTTCACTCAAAGTGGGTGCCCAAAGGTATTCTAGATCATTTTGTGAAGTTTTGAAATTTTTGATTTTTTTTATTTTTTTGGGCATGTAAAAAAAATTAAATTTCACTCAAAGTAGGTACCCAAAGGTATTCTAAGTCATTCTGTGAAATTTTGAAATTTTTGATTTTTTTATATTTTTAAAAAAAATTCACCAAATTTCCTATTTTCTCAAAATCTTGACTTTTTTTTATTTTCTGGAAATTTTTATGAATTTTTCTGGAATTTTTCAATTTTTATGCATTTTCTGAAAAAAAAATTAGTGAGAAAAAGAGAGAAAATAGAGAGAATGCATTCTGGAAGAGAGAAGCTATAAAAACTAGCTTCTTTTTTTTGGCCCAAAACACATTCTAGAAGCAAAAACTCATTCTGAAGCCAAAAAAAGAATGCATTTTTACCAAACGCGTTTTTGCTCCAAAATACAAAAATTCCTCCAGAATGCATTCCGGAAATTTTTTAACAAACGCATTTCTGTTCCGGAATGCATTCTGGAGCAGAAATTTTGCTCCAGAATGAATTCCATGCGCGCCCTTAAAATGAAGAAGCGAGCGACAAGAAACCAGAGACGAAGACAGCTCTCTCTCTCTCTTGCTGAAAAATAAGTAAAACCTGGCCCGGCCCAACTTGGCCCAACCCTCTCTTGGAGGTGTATGATGACTAGGGTCACGGGGTGGATCGGAGTGGATCAAGCATGGCCCTATATATTTTGGGTCGAGTAAGGTATTATGAAAATCCGACCTAACTAGACCCATTAATATCCCTAGATACAACATCTTCATCGTATAAAGAAAAGGTTAATTTATTTAAAGGCAGATAAAAGAACTTATCATTAATTTTCATAGGAGGGGAAATTGTCAAGAAAATTTTAAATTTATCGTATTTTTTCTAATTTTCAATTCAATCCTAAACATTTTTTATTTCTTGCTAATTGAGTTAATTCGGCTAATTTTGATCGGAAATTGCTGATATGGACACCGGCTGACCTACAAGGACAATTTTTAATATATTGATATTTTTCAAATTTTTATTTTCTTTATTTTTTTCCCTCCACTTCTTCCTCCTCCAGCCGGTCGTCGGGTCTTGACAATGGGCCAAAGGGGAGGGCCTCGCCCTTGCCAGCCCTCACCTTTGTCCAGTTGACAAGGTCCGACGATCGACTAGAGGAGGAAGGGAAGGAAAAAAAAAAGGAAATAATAGAAAAAAATATAAAAAATTGAAAATATTAAAATATAATTAAAAATTGTATGTGTCAGCGTTACGTAGGGCGTCCACGTTCACGTCAGCGATTTCCGATTAAAATTAACTGAATAGATTCAATTGACAAGTAATGAAAATTTTTAGGACTCAATATGCAAGAAGTGATAAGATTTACGACTCAATTAGCAAAATTAAAAGATTTAAGATTTAATTGGTAAAAATATAATAGGTTTAGAACTTTCTAAACAATCTTCCTAGAACGAAGTAGAGTATGACAAGCGAACCCAAATCGTATTGCGTGACATTGGTCCAACAAATGAACTTAGATTGAGTCTGGGCGAAGAATTTCACCTTTTGGTTTCCAAAAAAACAAATCAGGAATGTGGCACATGATTGCTGGAGACGGTCAAACCATATCACCCTTTTTCTTTTTTGTAGTTCATCATGACCAATGAATGCGCTTCATCATTTTGTAGTGAGGTCCCCTCCTCTCCCTTTTTAACGTTCATACAAATCTTTTCAAGTTAAATGGGACATGATTATGCTGGAACACCACCATGCCGATCCCTCCATCACAATTCAAAGTTCTAAGCAAAATTCAACGCACCCGAATCCTTAAAAGCCCTTCTTCCCCAGAATTCTGTCTGCTCTGAGTTGAGAGCAGATGCAGGAAATGCCAAGGGCGAGCCAGTCAGACGGAGTTTCTCTCTTCTCGGGTATGCTAATTCTTTGTTGGTCAATTGCCTGACTTGTTCACGTGATTGAGATGAATATGCTTGTGGTTTGTTGCAGTTCTTGGGCAATTTTCCTTGTATCCTTCATTACCGACCTTCAAAGAAGCGGACTAGATCATTTTTCAAGTTCCTCCATTTAGCTGATCCTTACCTTCTTCTGTAGGATGACATTGGCCTAATCGTGATCGTGCATAGCATTTCCATGTGTTGAATAGGAGAAGAAAGAAGATTAGCACACCAAAGACCGTATCGTAATTCCACTCCAATCTCGGTAAATATCATTACATCAGAAACCGAATACAAAGACCAAAAAGATTGTCCTATATGATATGCACACCGCAAATGTTGGGGCCAAAAAATAAAATCAAACGGCAGTCCCTACGGACTGGTGGCTCCTCCTTTCTGTTTTTTTTCTTTTTTCTTTTTCTTGGTTCTCTATTTTTCGGTTATGATCATCTATTGTAGGTAGGCTGTGGGCGATTTGCCGATTGATAATTACACTCTGGCTATAAGGATCTATGTAGCAGGTTCTGTACAAACCAAAAATCAACAGAAAAAACTGAATAGGAGTTGTTTCACCTTGAAACAACATATGGCGGAGAAAAACGAGAAATCACAAAGGGAATGACACACTTCTAAAAGCACACTTGGTCACGGGTAGTGACTTCCGACAAGCTCTCAAACTGTCAGGATTGCAGAATGTGCCGTAACATTCTGGATCCCAATCAGGGGGGGCTTTCAAATGCAGACTCAAGATGCCTTTTTTGGTAAAACTTTAGGCCTGAGTGGCTGCATTGGGAAAAAAATTGGATCTTGAACAGGACTAGAAAACTTACTATAGGCGGGATCAGCCAAGCAAAACAAAAAGGTGTCTGGGGTGTGTTTGGTACTCTGGTTACTGAAGTTGGATTAACATGGTCGGTCACAGACTCTGGAGGAGAGCTCTTTTGCAGGGCGGCTGATAAGCCAAATTAGTTGGAGAAGATGTAGGAAGCGAATCCATGCCAAACGTTCTCAGAAGGAAGTGTCGCTCCTGAAAAAGGAAACGCAAATAAGCATTTAGTCTCATACCACTTTAGAGATCCTAGCTATGGGCTATGCAAATGAATTCATTATGGAAAACTAATGTTGGAATGCAACAGGACCGTATCCACTCTAAAGCCTAATGAGCAATCTTTACCGGTAGAAAGCATGACACGTAACAAGCAATAAACACGTTTTTGTCTTTTCTTTTCCTCATTTTAGCTTTTCTATAATGTACTTTGTGTTTAGGGGGAAAGGAGGGAGAGAGTGAGTCTTGCCACATGCCAAGGCTTATTCTGGGATTTAGGGAAAAATTTCCTGTCTGTTTCTATTCCGGTTTACATAATTGTGGATTCGCACTTGGAAGCGTGGTCTAGGAACAATCGGGATCTATTCGACCTTACTGAGCTCCCTATGAACGCTCATTGACATTTAGACAGCAGGCATCAACCAAGACCAAGGGTTGGTCCAATTGGCAGAGAATATCCTTCTCCAGGCACAAGATAAAAACCAGTGCTCCTGCTTTTTCGTAAAAATTACGAGGCATCAACTATTTCATACCTATTTAAAGTTAAGTGGAAATGAAGAGCAGTTTTGTCCTGATGGTAATCTAGTCCAGTTCATTGTGTACACAACAGTGCTTGTTTCTGCATTTCACATTCACTTCTGAAATATTTAAGTAAATTTGGTCCTCATTTGTATACCATGTAGATATTCTAATCAAGGAAACTCAAAGTCCAGTACCCTATGGAACAAAGAGGCATATTCAACAATGTGATCTTAAAAATCGTGTGTAGGAACTGTGATATCTCAGATCTGCTAGCATTAGCGTGGATTATAATGTTTCTAAGCAGACATGAGTTCCATTCTCAGGATGGATGACCCCTACCACCCCCCTCTATCTCTCAATTGAAATATAATTCCCTTTCAAAGTGATAAGGTCAGAAAATCTTTTTTCATAACGAGATACATAATTCCTCAGAGCTCTGTTCATTGCTTATCTTCTCTAATATGTCAAGACGTGAGGGGCTGTTCTAGCCCTTTGCCTTAAGTACCACATTTTCGACTTGCACTCTTTTGGAACCTGATGCGGTAGAAGAATATGGATAAAATTTCATTTACCACACATATTTGTTTTACATGAGTATCAGTATGTATGAATGAGGGCATGGATCTGAGATACTGCGAATTCGAAACTATCGAAGTTCATGGAATTATTCCAGAACTGAGAGATCCTTTTCAGTTTCATGGTTTTCAAAGTAACAGTGCATTCAGCGAACATCCTAAAATGCTGAAATTTGGTCGTGGACTTGAATCAGCAAAAATAAGTTGAAAGGGACCTTACACTTTCTGAAAATTTTGGCGTGGGAATTCCTGCTGCTAAGGATCTGAACAGTGGGGTTACATGAACAGGAGAGCTACATTCTGTATTTGATGAGACAGAAACAACTCCAGCGGTGGTTATGTGCTCGTCGCAGGATTGGAAAGTACCTGATGCAGAAAGATGAATGTTCTTGTCAGCTAAACCGAATACAGAATAGTAATATACGCATGATAAGATCTAGGTTTTTGCAGAGTAAACAACCTCCATGAGTAACTGAGCTGCAAAGAATCCCTTTACAGCAGTTATCGACTCCACCTTGTTCATCAGAGTGGTTATTTCGTAGTTCAGTTTCAATAGCTTTATGCAGTGCAACTTCTTCAGCTTGAGGTTCTTCCGCTTTATCATAAACAGGATGAGTCGAAATAGTAGAAGCTGTGCTATACTCTGAGCTGGCTGGAGACTCCTCACACAGATCGGGTTGCCTACAATATAAGTACTGTTAGGCAGTGTTTGGAGTAGAGAGATACAAAAGTTTGAGTGTTTTACAGTTCTTATACTTTCAATATTTCTTATCTACATTGATTACCTCCAAGATGTTTGGCTTCCCTCATTGCTGCTCCTGAGGTCCTCCACCATGACTTTGAAATCTTCGAATTGGAGATCAGTGTCGGCGATGCAATCGTGGAGAATATCATCATCCTTCTTGTGGCTCAAAAATTCCTGGAGAACCTGAGTTCCATAACTCCTGAAAATCAGTGAATAGACGCAGAAACAGGACAGTATTTTTTCTTGATTAGATGGGGTAATTTCAGTAATCAAGTATGATTGAGCAGCCATCCTGCATTTACCAGCATCACTTCCATGGCAACTGATTTAACGTTAATAGGATCAGGTGATGGGTTATTCAATTGAAAAAGATGTTCTTTTGGGGAAGAGTTCGATCTACTTCATCAATGAACTTCATCTATCAGGGCTTGCTTAAGCCATTAAACTTACTGCCATCAGCGATCTTGCCAAAAATACCAAAACGAACGTGATGTACTCACCTTCCAGGCATTTTCAAGACTCTGTTCCATGTTATCTGCATTGACTTTCAGCGCAAGGGAACTGAGCAGTTCAGCTTGTTGAATCAGAGCAGTAACTTTTGGATCATCCTTTCTAAGAAATGTTCCTTGGACTTTTGTTCCATGAGCTGCTCAAAGATCAGAGAGGAATGTAGCCTTAGCATATGTGGGTTTAACAAACAAGTTCGACGACTAGTGGCACAGCTTATGACCAAAGTTTTTGTAAAAACTGTCTCGTTTGACTGAATTAAAGACGATGGCCTTTCCTGAGAATCATGTATTGAGTTTGCATGTCATGCCTTTTTATCTCGTGTGACTATATTAAAGATGATGCTCTTTTCAAGGGATCATGTACTAAAATCGCTTGTTATGTCCGTTTATGCAACATGCTTAAAACGTCAGAAATTTGATGGGCGATAGTTACCAGCATCGGTGGCTTCTTTTTGGTTGCTTTCGTATTGCTGGGGGGGTGAGTTGTTAGTGCGATAGTTTTGCGCCAATATGGAAAATGGAGCTCTTTGTTGCTGACTCTCTGTGATTCCACTCTGTATATGCAATCTGTCTTTCAAGTTGCAATCTTCCGCTATATTCTGAATATGAGCCCTCCTGAGAAAAACCCAGAAGCATTTTACACCATAGAAGAGGTTTCTCCATAATTAAAAACAGAAGAAAGAATAAACATAAAAGTTTATGAGTCCAGTATAAATCTTCATGCGTCCTCTCTAGCAATACCTCATCCTCTTAGCCAGTGCTGCAGATTCTGCTGTTCCGTCATCACTTGATGGATTGTGCGAGATGATCCGTTTGCTGTTCGGGGTGATGAATGTAGTGCTATTCTCTTTCGCTAAGGCTTCGTACTTCGCTCTTTTCTTACACAAGGTTGTGAAGCGATTTTTTACGGCATTGTCAGTCCTGCATAATTAGGAGCAATCAAATTGATGCAGAGCGGGAGAATGCATCTTCTTGTGCAAAGAAGTGAAGAACACATAGTATACCTGCCTGAAACCACCTTTGCTATCTCTGTCCATCTGTTGCCGAAAATCTTCTGAGCCTGCATACAAGCGAAACTGCATCAACTGGGAGGTTTCATACTCCATAATTCCGGTTATTTTTCCATGAACTTCTAATAGAAATAGAATGGTTTTCTAATTTGTTGATCCCTATACTGAAAAATAGGAAACTTTTCTGCTGGCCATGCTATTACCAAGCACAAGTGAGTCATCATGTGAAAACCACTCATTACTTGTGTCACCAACTCATTCTTGTCCAATGATCTTGGTTGTATGTTTTTAAGCCCGGTATTTTCACAGACTACAAACACTAAACACCATTCACATCCAAATAAATTAGGTTTCCTACCTCGCACAATAGAATATCTTCCTCGGGTGACCAACCCCCTTTCTTGAAGTCAGAATTCAAATATGTGTACCATCTGCAATAACATGAATAAGATCTTAGCTTGTGTATACAAAGGATTAAAATTAGAGCAGGAATAAGATTAAGAACAGAACATTCTGCATCAAACCCGACCTTCTTCTGCATTGTCTTGTCGTTTTATCCTTGAACTTTGATGCTATAATCGACCAGCTACACCAAGATCAAAATCCCAATCATCAAGTGATGCAAATACTCAATACAAGCAAGCATAAAAAAAATTAAGCGAAGCTCATACTTCTCAGTTCCATGAATACCGATTTGCTCGCGGAGTATATCATCCTCCTGCAGCCCACGAAATTTCCCACCTTAGAAAGTCGTCATCTCTCAAATCAAATCACACTCAAAACTTCTTTAATCCAATCAAGAGAGGGGACAAGATAAAAAAAGAAAGAAAGAAGAAAATAAAATAAAACAAAGCATGAGCTAAGGAAATAAGAAGAAAAATTTACCTCTTGAGACCAAGTCACAATATGCCTCTCTTTCTTCTTCGAATCTTCAGTGTCAGTGCTCTTCTTCATATCCTGCATCGCTATTCCTTTGTCCACTCAGTCCTTATTCTATGTTTTCTTTGACGCTCCTCTCTTTATAGAGACCAAACTCAATCTCACAGTGTCATGACCCTCATAACAATGACCCTGCATTAAAAAAATGCACCCTTTCCCTTCAACAAACTTTATCGGTCACTGTTCAGTTCAAACGGGACTGAGACAAAAGCTCGCTTCTCAGGAACTACAAAACTCTGTAATCCACACACACCCAGATGCCTCGGATTCTAAAGTTTGCAACTTTTCAATTCTCCTTTGATCAGACAACATGCTCTCTCTCTCTCTCTCTCTCTCTCTCTCTCTCTCTCTCAGAGAAAAAGTGGGATGCAAAGATTTTGGTAAAAGAGAATGCTTTGCTTTAGCTCAGATCGTAAATGGAAGGGCTGTTTTTGTAATGTGGAAACTTTGATTGGATCGAAATGGCAAATGCTGCGGTTTAAGCTCTCTGATGGTTTTTCAAATTTATCGGGATCCGAGGAATGACAGAGACTTCAACGACACTCTCAAGAATGAGAACGAGGGAAAAGGAAGGAATCAAAGCTTTCGATGTAGTGGTGTCTGGTGTCATGAGAATGTATGAATGTAGGAATACAAAGAGCAAGAATCTGCAGAAAATACTGGTTTCTTATTCAAAAGTACCAAAGCTTGCTGTGTTGGTCAAATTCTCTTATAAAATGAATAAAAGAGAGAGAGAGAGAGAGAGAGAGAGAGAGAGAGAGGCAGAGTAGATGAGTGTAGATTGGAGAAAATAAAAGGACAATGCAAATGGGGCTGAACCTGAATGATGATGATCTGTCAAAGTATTGATTTTCACTCTCTCTCTAGAAACAAGAACCATTTGAATCTCTCTCTCTCTCTCTCTCTCTCTCTCTCTCTCTCTCTCTCTCTTGCTCTGTCTTAGGAGGAGGCCAGTCACAGCTTACAGGGGGGAAGAGTTAGAAAAATATTAATTTGGATCAACGGTTTCTTGCGTTAGTGCGCGGGCGTGGAGGGGATTTGAATGAAACGCTGAAATCCACGAGAAAAGAATAATTAATGCACGTCGTCATCCTCACAGATGGTGGCGTAAAAAGACCACGACCACACACACCCACATGCAACAAGAGAGAGAAAAAACAACTAGAAAAGAACTATACAGCAAGTAATCGGATACACACAAATCATTCCCGTATGTCGAGTAAAGATCAAACGAGAAGTATTTCGATTGTTCGAGAGCAATTTGCAGCTTACAGAAAAGATATATTGAGACCCACATTTAAAAATTGATTGTGATCGCTCCTGGAGTATGAAAAAAGATAACAGTGAGAGAGCTGAGAAGTGGGAAAGGGTCATATCAGCGAAGGAGTAATTTGAAAAATTTCCTGGTTATAAAGGGGAACGTGACGTTGCTGCTGAGCTTCTGCATCAAGCCATTCATTGAATCACTCTCGTTCTGGCTTTGGGTTAAAAATTTCTGAAGATCACGACAACCGAGCAGCTTCCTTATTTACTCCTGCGAAAACGATGGTCCAATGCCTCTCTCTCTCTCTCTCTCTCTCTCTCTGCAGCAGTAGCAGCGGCAGATGGGGTCATGGGTGTGCGGACCCTTTTGTTGCAGGAAGCAACAGTCCCCTTGGATCCACTATCCGATGTCTACCTTGTTTGTATAATTTGTCATCCATCGCTTCCATAAGCTGTCGCAAACAGAGGAAAAGAAGAAGATATTTGAAGTACTTTAGCATTGTCTTATTGCACTCACGAAGGAGATTCTTTCTAAAGAAATTTATTGGGTTAGTATTCAAATGGTGTTCATCTAATATTTTATAAAAAGACATTTACGTGGAGAATGCAGGTACACAAATATTTTTCTCATCTCTTTTATTTGATAAATTTATGCCAGTGGCCCCAGCCATACGAGGGTTCTGCATTGACATTCTCTTTTCTGTATTTTGAAAATCCGCACGTACATGAACATCTACCAGAGTTTTGACACCACATGACTCCTCTCGTTTGCGAGTTGTAGTAGGTATATTAAGGCTCCGTTTGTTTCCGGAAAAATACTTTTCCGAAAAATATTTTCCGCGTTTTCCGGTGTTCGAGGGAGGAAAATGTTTTCTATTTCCCCACCCCCAAATTCTTCATTATTTTGAAGAAAATGATTTCCTCTTTTCACAAAGAGGAAATCATTTTCCCCTAAAGTCAAGGCAAAATTGCCCATGGGAAGGAAAATGTTTTCCATGGGAGAGGAAGTTGATTGCCGATCACCGCCGTCACCCGCCGATCGCCGGCCGCCGCCGCTGCCGCCACCGCTGACCGCCGCCGGTCACCGATTGCCGCCGCCGGTCACCGGACGCTACCGGATCGGCGGTCGCCGAACACCAGAAAATATTTTCTGAAACTTTTTCAAATTTTAGCCGAACACGAGAAAATTGTATTCCAGGAAAACATTTTTCAGGAAAATGACTTCCGGGAAAATATTTTCCAAAAGTAGAATATTTTCTTGCAAACGAACGGAGCCTAAGATTGGTTTTTACGAAGTACCTATACTAACAGATATGGCACACTGCGAGTGTCAATTAAATAAGTGGATCATGTACAATAGCTAATAACAATCTCCAAATTAGTTAGTAAACATACTTTGAAAATCGGGAAAATTATCAAAAAAAAAGTCTTATACTTATTGCACTTATGTCAATTTAGTCATAAACATTTTGACGATTTGCCAATATAGTCTTTCCGGCCAATTTTGACCGAAAAATGCTAACATGGTTATCTAGTTAGTGCCAACCATCCTATATGGCGTGGCTAGCGCAGACGTGGATAATTTTTTTAATATTTTTTTCTTTGTTCTTTTTTTCTTATTTTTTCTTTCCTTTTCACAGGTGGCAAGTCTCAGGCAATGGCCCTAGGCTGGGCGAGGGCCACCCTTGCCGACCGTAGGCAATGCCTCACCGACCGCAAGCAATGAATGGCCTCACCTAGGCAAGGGCTTGCAGACCCTCAACCAGTGGCCGACGAGGGTCGCCAGGCCCTTACCAGCCCTTACCGACTGCAATAAAGAAAAAAGAAATGAAAGAATAAATAAATAATTCAAATTTGTTTAAAAACTTAAAAAAAAATTTGTCCACTCAGCATGGACAATGCCATGTAGGATAGCCAATATCCACATCAGCAATTTTCTGGCCAAAGTTGGCCGGACGGACAACATTGACAAATTATCAAAAGATTTAGGACTCAATCGACTAAATTAAAAAGGTTTATGACTGAATTGGTATAAATGCAATAAATTTTTATGACTTTTTTGATAATTTTCCCTTTGAAAATCAATCTTAGGCTCCATTTGTTTTTCCAGAAAATAAATAATTTAGAAAATATTTTCATAAAAATGATAGCTTGTATCGCTTGAAATAATTAGTTGATGAAAAATAATTTTATTATCTACAACAATTTATGTTTAAACATTTTTATGAACAATAAAAATATTTTTCATTCATTCATTTTTTTAAGAGATAGAGGTGATCATTTTTAGAAAAAACGTTTTCAAATCGTTCATTTTTAACAGAACAAACGAAGCGTTAGTAAACATAACATCTCCTTGATTAATCTAAATGAGCCTAAATCAAATAGAAACTATTGTCACATGTAATAAATTGTCAATAAAAGACCGACGGGGTGAGAATATACTCTAATTTGATAAAGTTTTGTCTAAAATCTCTACATCTTGTCCCTTTGAGCTTGATGGTGCATTTTCTCTTTCATATCTCTCTTACGAGACAGATATCGACAACCACCTCGACAAAGTGCATGTGAATTTAAATAATCGAACCATATTCAATTAGATCACAACCATCTAATGATGCTTCATGTTTGTAACCTTTGGATGGTTTTGATCGTGAACAAACTTAGCATGCTTAATGCTAATTTTTTCTATAAGATGTCGTCTTATAAATTTAAATATTGTTAGATGCCTAACCCTCAAGAAATGAGGCTACCTCATCAGATTATGACAATTTCACATCGCCCCACTACCAGATCAATGCTAAGGTAGAGGGGCTCTAAGTGATCCCAAGGATATCACTACTACCTGAACTCGAATACGAACTTATGGCCATATTTCTTGAGGGATGTTAAATCGCAACCTCCCCAAATCTCTCTCTCTCTCTCTCTCTCTCTCTCTCTCTCTCTCTCTCTCTCTCTCTCTCTCTCTCTCTCGGCTCCTTATCCACATCCTAAATGTACAACTTTTGCACTACGGTCTAGGTCAAAATCGGGAGTATCACAACATTAAATATTCAATCACGCTTGTTATCAGTTCAAGTTTTTACAATATCTATTCGATTAAAACCCTTCAAATTATTTCCTTAATGGAGCAAACATTCAACTTTTTGCCGCGTAGGGCAAACGTTTATAGCGTCATTATGGAGAAAGTATGAGGTGGCATTGCTACATGAGAACAGGAGAAAAAATGAACATTAAACAAAGTTTGTACGTGGTGCATAAAAGCTTTGCCGCAAAGCAAAGAAGAGGAAAGTTCAAAAACAACTTAAAACATGTTAAAAATGAAACAGGAAAGGATTGCACGTTACATTATTAAATGTCAAAGAAAGATGCGATGCAAAGCAGTTCCAAAGCCGTCCTAGCGATTAGGTTTCAGCAGTCACTAGTCAGCATTCTTGGCTAAACGGCCAGAAACCCTAATGAATATGCTTCATCATGTTTGAGAGAACAGTATCCAAATTCAAGTTTTCAAGAATTTAGGTAAGTGGAGAGATTTCTACTTTCTAGTTGACTTTTTTCATTATTTTTGGGGTATTCATTTTGACTTTCGTTAATTTCCAAATACTCAGCCCTTCCAAAGTATTCATACATTAAATCGACATACGTAGAATAGTATACAATTTTCTCCTGATTATCCAAAGTTTTAAATCATCGTTTCTCATTTTAATTTCGGGAGAGGAAGCCCTTACTCCATGCCAGAACCAGTGGATACACGTACATATAAACAGGCCTCGAATGCTGTATGGTCTTTCATTACACAAGAGCAGAAGCACGTCTTACGTTAGGACTTCATTCCGGTGCAAGAAAAATGGGGAGTCATTGACTTTATTGTCCATTGATATTAGATTTCAAGTCTGCCCTACACGATGACAGACGAAGAAGAGAGAAAAGTCGAAGCATTGAAAGATGATTAAAGAAAGAAGGGGGGGAAGGAAACGAAAGAAGCGAGAATCCTCTCCATGAGGTGACATAAACCTAACTCAACAAAACCTTAATAGTCTGAACTATCGAACACCTTTATCGTTTGAATTGAACCGGCCGACCATAGTACCTCCAAATAATCCTATTAAATCCACGAAAAATCCGTATGTTTTGTCTTTCTTGGACGTTCTCTTTAAGATATATAGAGAAGCTTCATACGTAGTTCACGGGGTTTTAGCAGCACATTATATATTTACCCTATGATTTTTGTCTTGTCTTTCGTAACATCTCCTTCGTACCGAATGAGATTATGGCGCACCAATTTGGCCATGACACCTGGAATCGCTGGCTGGACGCCACGTGGAAGCAGGAGGGGCAACTACCAGTCTACCAGTCTTCTGCTCTAACAATTGTCTTTTCAATCCGGAAATGATGGAGCCCTCCCTCCACAGTGGGCTAGACAGAGTGGCCGTCTTCATGGTCTCTTTCTCGATAGTGAATTTCCCGCCTATTATGCGAAATAGACAGGAAAAAAAAAAGACAAAAAAATTGCAGAAAACTAATGACAGATAGGGAGAGCGGCTAAAAAGAAAAAGAAGTCCGCTTTGTACTGTTTGCATTTAGTCAATGATGTTTAGCCAAGTAGAAATCTTGATCATACATGAATTGGACAGCAAGCATAAAATTAACCGCCCACATGAATTGTGTTTCCAATCATCGCTTTTATCACCAACTTTTTTTCTTTGGTCGGACTTTTATCATTGACTTAAATTGTGCTTTGGATCATCACTTTCACGAAATTCTCTGATTTCCATATGTATAAAATCGCTTAGCGTCAAAATACCCATCTCCTCCCATGAGGAAAAAAAGGGAGCGATAATCACGAGCTGGACCGGTAGGTTCTAGGTGCTATCTTTGGGAAGATTAACAAAATGTGAATGAGAATATAGTAGAATTTCTTTGGAGGGAATGAAATTAGTCAAGAAAAGGACCAATTTCTTTCTTTTTAATGAAAAAGAAAGGGCAAGTTGAGGAGATTGGAACTCTAGACATTAGGGGAGGGATGCTAGGGGGTCGGTGATGCTTTGTCCCACAAGCAGCCATCAAAGAGCAAGACGACCCTGAAAAAGACCAACCTTGTGGGATCCCCTTTCTTCATAAAGTTGTAATTTTTTGCCTCACCACTTCATCCTTTTCTTCAAAAAAAAAAATTAAACATAAAAACCCACAAGGACCCAAAGAAAAGAAAGAAAAGAAAAGAGTGAACCCCACGAACTCCAATTTTCAAAAGGAAAATCCGAGATTCCCATCTCCTTTTTCATCCATAGTGACTTAAAATTTGTCAAAGTTAGGCTGTTGATTGAGCGTGATGCGTGAACATTGTAAATGATGGTAGGTTTTAATATATAAATTTGGCACATATAAGACGATGTGGTGCTCTCTCCAAAAACGCGTTATCTCCATTGGGTCTTTGACAATTGCTGCCGAGGTAATGATTTTCCCATTGAATATTCAATACATCCCTCCATAGGGGCCTAAGCAAATAGGAGAAAAAAATGATGTAAATATATATGTGTGTGTGTGTGTTTTATATGTAACTTCTGAAACGTTTCAATCACGGGAACAAAACATTCCATGACGCCCTCGAGATGGGGCTTCAATGTTGTCCTACTTAGTATTTAACGCCTCTTTGATCCTGACAACATGAACGAGTGGTGGATACCATGGACTCTCCGAACCATAGATAGATAAAGCATTCATTGTCTATGATTAATGTCGTCTTTTGCCCCTCATGATATGAATGATGTCAAATATATATCTTAACATGCCAAATCTCTTGATTAACCATGCATGATATTCAGCTACAGATAACTTGTAAAATATACTAATCACTTCCTTTAAATTGTAATGTTGGGCACTGAAAACCTCAATTTCCACTCGAGTGAGCTCATGCTATTTCTTTTTTTATTTTCCCCCACAACTAAATCCATGCTTTTGAAACAGACAACATCAATGCGCACATTCACTTAGGCACATCAGTCTAATTGCATCATGTCCTAGAGTCGGTCCTTATATACATATTAAATATATATATGTAATAATGAATCCAAGCAACCTCAATCAACTTGCCCAAGAGGAGGCAAACTCAGAATTTCAAATATTGAACGTTGAAAGAGAGATGAGGGTCCCTTTAGGGGAAAATGACTGGTGCATCTATTAAAACTGCAAAGCAAATTGCAACATTAGCAATACAATATATGATAATCTAGCTATTTTATTCATATGTTCGTAATACATTTGTGTGTAGAAGTAGCTTTCGTTCGGAGATACCCAGAAATTTCCCAACACAATTAAGTAATGTTAGAGAATGACATCTATTGTGATTGAAGCACACAGAAATGTAAGTGTGCGCGTTTTAATTATGAATCGATTATGCCTCTATCGCGAGTAACTTCTTATGACAGTATCATCATACAGTTTTTGTTTAATTATAATTTTGTGATTGACTTAAATGAACGGTCACTACTCAACAAAGATAATGTGTATTAATACATGAAGCATATATATATAGGAGTGGCCAAGATGGTTTCAGTTCTTAGAGCATGTAATAATGTCCACCCAAAAATAAAAATGAAAAGAAAGGAAAGTATGATTGGAGGGGAGGCCCAAGTTCCGAAAGAGATTGATGGATGATAAAGATAAGCTGTGGGGCTTTTTCATCTTCTTTTCATGAACTCATCATGCCCCAACGAGAGCGTCCTCCCACCCACTTGCACGCCGCCACGTGTCCCCCCTTCACGGGGCTGCTATCATTTCATTTTTTTTATCATATATATTTTCTACCACCAAATAAAGGGTGTAAAGGGAAAAATTCTCCTTCTCTAGATTGAACCTCCGTTTGGGTGGGGCTACCAATGTGTCGTTTAAGATTTACTTATAAAACAAGGTGTCGATTTTGATAATAAGAGAATTCACTTCTCATTCAATGGTCTCAAGTTTAAGTTATGTTGAGAGCACTTCAAAAGCAAAATCATGAATGCATCGGATCGATAAGGAGGAGTGCACCCTTAAAATCGCTAGCAGAGGAGGATCAAGGTGTGCAAATACTAGGGATAAGGACATAGATAGTATATGAATTTTGATCCAATGTGTAATGTAATACATGAACTTTTAATTTGTTTAATGTAGTCCATAAATTTTTATTGTTCAATGTGGTTTTTCAACTTTTGATATATATTCAATATTATTCTTCCATTAATCCAAGTTCAGAGATAACATTAAACATTTTCATGTAGTCTAAGAACTAAATAGAACATGTACAAAAAATCTAGGGGCCATATTGAATAATTTAAAAATTCAGGGACAACTTTGCACATTGAACTAAAGTTCCGGGACCACATTCGACTTTAAATCAAAGTTTAGAGACTATTTTTGTCATTTTTTCTTAAACTAGTCTTGACACCATTTGATTGCCAATCTAGACAAATATTTATGAAACACGCTTAGCACGCACACACATTTCTTTGATGAAACACGGACCAGCGGCCGAACAAATTCGCATAATAATTCACCTTGGCTGAGACTTGCCGATTCGATCACTTAACAATAAAAAAAAAAAAAAGAGCTAAGCTCTTTCGTGTGGAGGTATTGGTCTAAAACACCATCATTAAATTTCTCCTTTTTCTGTCACAGCCATTAAAGTTCTCCTCAAAAGCAAAATTAGCAGGTTAATTTGCCCACGAGTTTCCATCCACACGACACATTGACATATATATTAATGTGTTATGCTAACTAAAAGAATTATACAAGATTCATAACATGTCATAGAAATATATTTTTAATTATAAATACGTAAATATACTTCTCAAACTTAGGATGTGTTTGTTTGGCTAAAACAACTTTTCATGAATTAGTTTTTTAAACTTTCACTCATAGATCAGTTAACGAAAAACCATTTACGGTTAAAGAAGATACATATGCTTAAAGTTAGGATAATGAATTCGCTAACTCGAAAAAAGGAAAACATTTTTTGTGAGAAATGATTTCCCGAAAAGCATTTTTCTTTATCATGAAGTTTTCCCCAAAATAAATATACCCTCATATAATATATGTACCTATATATTAATAAACATCTATATTGATATGAGTAACGGGTGACATATTTGCCCAATAAACATATTCCAATGAGTTGAAAAAGGTCATTATATTTCGCATAAACTCTTTATATTTTGAGAGTATAATAAGTTCTTGTTTATCGAATGCTCCATCTAATGCTATTCCCCTTCATCGACTCTTAATGAACTCGACTGTTCAAATGCTATCGACATCTCTCTGTTGTTCGATTTGACCATGAGAAAAATCTTTTGAAAGTACCTCTAATAATAACCTTCGTAAAGTAGTGTTTTCCCATAAATTCTTCTTAATTTGAAACCCCCCCCCCCAAAAAAATAGAAAAGAAGATAGAATTCTATGAATAATGGTCAATCGAATGACACATCAGTATGCTTCTATCAAGAATAAGTCAAAAAAGACATTAGAGAAGCGCGTAGAAGGATAAGATATATATGGAGAGAGGGGAAAATAATAGGGTAACGAAAAGAAAAATGGAAAGAAAACATGCGCCACCCATCGATTTAGCTTTGAAAAGCATAGCAATGCGGTTCATGGGGCCTTTTACGAATTATAACCTATTCTAAAGTACTATTTTTTCTTTGGGGAAATTATAATCCAAGTGATCTCTCCTTATCATTAAAAATGATGCGTTTCAAAATTTAAGATTATGTATTGGGCCACAAAAGAAAGAAGAGAAATCAAAGTGTACTCTTTATTATAATTATCTATTCATAAAAAAGGGAAGAAAATTCAAAGTATGCTTTGCCCTTGTCAATCACCCGCCGGTCTCCCCAACTTTATCGGGCGAGCTTGCCCTTTTTCGTTTGGACTTACAATGCGAAAACCCTGTTTAGATTATGTGCTAAGCAGCAAGCACATAATAATCAATTTGTCTTGTTGTTAGTGCATTCTCTTTCACGTGGCAATTAGATTAGCAAACACGAAGCAGGTCCCAGAACCTTTCTTATCAACAAAAGGGTCCCGAAATGGGGCTGGTTTTACGCTCCCTAATCATATCCTTTTTCACTAAAAATCAGGGACATTGGCAGAAAAGTGGACAAGAAGGTCGAAAAAGAAGGCTGAAAAAGAGAGCACGATTTACCCTACAGAAAAGCAAAGTTTGATGTGCAACATATAAAAGAGTCGTGCACCACTTTCTACAGCGCTCCTTTAGGGTTTGCTGCATTTGTTTTTCCTGTTAACCTAGTTCGTGTTGCAATTTTGGCACATCTGGTTGACAATGGAAATTGAAAGTTGGGTGTATACAAGGGTTGGTTTTTGGCTCCATTTTAATTGAATTTTAAATTTCATCTCTTGGACTAGGGATTGTTTGAATTAGTGGCTCCTATTTTGATAGAAGCCAACATGAATTGACAAGATGAATGGATTAGCAGGCTTGCAAGCTTAATTATATTAAGTTAGTTCTATCCAATTCAGACCACATCTCACAAGAACCATGGCACTTATTGCCAAATGCTTGTTGTGCTCATGGAATAACTATATCCCATTCAACGTTGAATGTCACTGAAAGACGAGGTCATTTTCTTTTTATTGTCATATTATACTTGTCAATATACTTTGGTATAAAATAGTCACTAGTGCAGCACTTGAGTCTAAATTGACGTGTAATTTCCGCGTCTAATGGTAATGAGATGTATTGCAGATCCTATATCAGATGAAACCGGGAAGAGTTTTATTTTTTATTAAAATTTATGGAGCGATTAACTTTCGAGCTCCCTCACAGTCACAATCATGAGAAATTCTACTTATTAAAAAGAATGTGTGAACGAGATAGAGAAATATTATTTTAAGTACACATATACCACATTCAATCTTTGCTCTCCGGGCGCTTCTCCCTTTGCCTTTCCTTTTATGCATGTCGGGGTGACATGTCAATGGCTATCTTCTTTCCTCACAACACACTAGTGCTTTGAGGGCTTGGAAAAAATGTATTCCTTTATTGATACCATGTAAAAAAGGAAAGAAGCAAGTAGAAAGAAACCCTAAAAAGAGCCAGGGGGAAAGGCCCCACGTGTGGAAAGAGATGAACTTTGGAGCTTATGTGACAAAAGATAACACCCATATCAATTTTTTAACTTGGAGTGTGGGCGTTGGAGTCTCTCTTTGCTTGGGATTCCTAATTCCTTTGTGGGTTCTCTTTTAGATATTAGGGCAACTTTTCTTGACAAAGGTTTTAGATCTCTCTCTCTCTCTCTCTCTCTCTCTCTCCTCATCTTTTCTGCAAAAAGCCACGCTCTCATAAAAGAGAAAGCTTTGGGGAATCCTATGCTCCATTCATATTGTCATCACTTGGTTTTCTTTTTTCTCCCCAATCTCCCTTTGTGATGGATGACTAGATCTTGTTATCATTGCTGCAATGTACTTGTTTTTCAAACACATTTAACTGTTGCAGATATTAACCTTTCTGTGCGGGAAAAGAGTGCGGAGCTGTCCGAACGAGATGATATTATCTCTCCATTCTTGGCTTAAATCAAGGTTCTAGGGCTTAAAGAATGAATGTAATAAAGCAAAGGGTCAAATTACTAACCTAACATGCATATCACCTTATTCTCAATCTCAATAATAAGGACTTCCAAACGGTCCAAAAATGCGACAGATTGTTGTACACAAAGCCACTCAAAGTACTTAATACAAACAAAATTTTCTCAAATGCCGCTGATAATAAATCAACCTTGGCCAACAACCTGTAGAAGTTGCTACTTTCTCAAAGTATACACTTAATGAATGATTTAGGTAAGACAATTTTGAAATAAGATCATCATGAGAGATCGTTGTAGACCCTAGGAGATTAATATGAACGGTTTGGCAATGATTTTGTTGTCTAAAAGGGTGTTGATTCATCCTTAGAAAAATATCAGACTCATCCAATATCAGCTTGAGATTTGGCTATGACCCTATAAACCCCTATTGGCCAAAACAAGATTTTGTTGCCCGACCATCTAATTTTCCCGCCTAGACAACAGCGCTTGGATCCCACCTCGTGTGGCAAAATCCTTTTCCAATTTTGTGATCACAATTATTCTTGCTGTTGATTGATATATGCATGGTCCATTACATCATTGCCATGGAGCTATTTATTTGATATTTTGCCTGTAACTGGCTCAATTCATTATTATATGCACTCATGTATCTACTCATCATGGGCATGGAGCCGTGCGAACTATATAATATTTTTATCTTCGTCCAATCTCTGAGATATGTTATCAGTCTAATTCATCTTTTGATGTGTTTTGTTCACTGCTATAAACTTGTTCCTGTCAATACCTTAAGAGCCAAGTAATTAGGTTACCTAAGAACACGACCCCACAGGGTTCACTTAGAGGTCTGTTTTTATGAAGTCGTAGTTGCCCCTTAACTCAAAACTCCAGCCAAGGCCTCAGATTCGCTTCGGAGTTTGGCCTACACTCACGGATCACGCATGGACTGAGTCTCATATAAAGGATCGATATGCTCGAAATAGGCGACCGAGAAATGCAATTTCAAATCCCTCGATGAGCACCGTATTCAGTTTCTTTGAAAAGAGAAAAAACACTTCCCATAATCCAAAACAAAATAAAAATCCATTCAACACCATCCAAGCGATACCGCGGCATATCGCAACCCAGCAACAAAAGAAAAGAGTACATCGCAGCAGCGAGGAGGGAACTAAGAAAAGGATGAAAAGGAATCACGACCTGTTCATTCCCTTTGAAAAACGCTGACACTGATCACTCCCATCTCTTCTTTTTAACACCTTTTGATAAAGATACATGCACTTCATGGGACGGCCTCGCTCACCAACTGGCTTGGCCAAATATGCAGGCCCTGCACAGCTTTCTTTTCCATTTTTGCTTTTATTTTTAATTCTCATTTTTCCCAATGAGGAGAGACACCACCTCCTGGGGCATACCAGTTCATCCCCTCCCCTCTGATCCATCCATGCCATTCTTAATTCTCATTGTCTTGCTTTTTTGTTCCTTCTTTCTTCTGACGAAACCAATAGCAACAACGTGTAACAGCGAAAAAGAACTAAAGCCTCTGAGCGAAGGTGATACATGGTCAAAAGGGTCATATGATGAGTTCAGAGTCGTTGTTTCTTTTCCCTCCTTTTCTTTTGCTCTGCCCGGAGTTGCAGGGGATTTCAATGACACTAATGACTTATTATAGTTGATGAGCTGGTGTGGGGGAGAAACTGCAAAAATGGGTATCTGTCGAAAGATAGACTGAGCCAATCACTTAGTAAAAGAAAATAAAATGAGTTTGAACGCTTGGACCTCACTGAAGAAGAAGCACATGAGTCTAATCTAGATTTAGCGGTATCGTTGGCTTCTATTTACCCATATTATTTGCAATAGAAGATAGGTTATGAACAGGAGGATATGCTTCCACCTCTACAATAGAATTTTACTAGGTACTTTCGGTTTGACGTTGTCTTCAGATTTCGAAACTTTGTGTTCTCTACCTATGATTGTTAGTTTCCATGTACACCGCTCGTTCCATCTTTTATTAGTATCATCTTGCGACGAATTCTGTAAACAATCGTATTGCTGCTCTCTCGTCCCTCTTCTAGCGAAGGAACTCATGCATCCTTTTGAGTTAAGACGATTCCTTTCGAGAGAATCTAATTTATACAAACAGAATTCATCGTGCCCACACACAGGAGGGGAAAGCGATTCCTCCGTGGATGCAGTATCGAGATTCGACATTTAACAGCTGAAATCTGATCATTCGATGCAATAGATTCATCTGTGCACACCTGGTTATATAACTTAACATTGGACGTGAGAATCGGTGTTTTTCACTTGATGCTAGGTAGGACAGGAAGTGCCGTTAGTGCATTAGCACGGATGAACAAGGAACAAAGTGGTTGATGTACCAAAACTAAAAGGAGGGTCCTGGTACATAACAAGGGTGGCAAAATTTGGAGCTATCGTGAGATGATTGCTCACTTTTACAGATACGTGTTTTGTCAGAGAGATTCAAATGAGTGAAACCTTTGTTCAGGAGCATGTTGTGAAGTTGGGAGGTTTTCGTTGCGCATTCCTTCCAAGTTTTTCACGTGGGGGGACCCTATCATGGCTTGTTTTCCTAGTTTTTTGGCTCTTTCTTTTTATTTCTCAGAGGAGGGTTTTTTTTTTGTATGGAAAAAACAGAGCATAAGGAATCGCTGATGAAAAGAACATTGGGATAAGAATATTAGGAGTGTCATAATTTTCGTACGGCGCTTACTTGAACGCTATAACTTTTTTTTCGCTCACTTAAATGTCACTTCCGGCGAAAAAAATCACTTGAGTGCTACTTCCGACGAAAATAGATAATTTGAATGTCATTTCCGGCAAACCATCTTACGTGAATTTTTTTATTAATTTTTCATCCAACGCAGATTCTTTAAATGTTTTTTTATTTTATTTTTAAATTTTTTTGAATTTTTATTTTTATTTTTTATTTTTCATTTCCGTTTTTCCATCCAGCGATGGCATCGCCGGCTGCAGGTGAGGCCGTGAAGGCCATCGCCAGATCTGGGCGGCCGCAAGTGAGGTGGCCTCGCCATATCTGGCAACAGCCTTCGCCGCCTCACCCGCGTGACACCTAAATTTTGGCGATCCCGTTAGGTAAATATTGCATAGAAAAATTAGGAATTAAATTTTAACTCCTAAACAAAAATATTAAAATTGCATAGTATATAGTTTAAGTTCATGTAGGTTAGTTGCATTCCACATCGAACCGGCGGTGGCAAGTGAACTGAAAATCCATCGCGCAAATCGAGCTTGAGCACTGAACGAAACTCGGCTCACTCGAAAAACGGGGGCCGAAAATCACCAGTCTAAAAGGCATTGGTTGTCTTAATTTGAGTTTAAATCAGCCCATAAATCTTAATTAAAGAAAAGCCCAAATTAATTCAGTCAATTTGGAATTAAATAAAAATTAAAGGATAAAGCCTAAGACAAAGCCCATTAGGACTAGGAAGCCCGGCCAGTTAACCTAGGGTTGCGGTATAAATATGTCTTTATGCGTCATAATCAAGGGGGGGCTCTCACAATTTTCAGAACACGATTTTTGAAAGACACACGTGAGCGAGAGTAAGAGTAAGGAGCAAGAGAGAGAGTCGACTGCGCACAGGTGCATCCGCCGCGTCCGCGCTGCCCCTCTGCTGTGCCCGAGTCGCTGCCACTGCCGTTCCGCAACGCCCAAAGTACTCTGCAGTTTATCCTCGGCGGTGCTGCTCTTCCTCGTTGTCACCTTGAACGCCGTGGGATAATTTCTTGCTCCAACAGGCCACATATATTGAATACTTGGCCACATTGATGGGGGACGGCTACAGATGAGAGAGACGATTTCATGGTTTGAAGGGGAGGAAGATCATAATTTATTAGAGAATTAACAAAGCTCTGCCCTTTTTTCTTTCTTTTCCAGAGGAAAACGTGAAATTCTCTGGTGCTTTCTTTGATAGTCCAACAGATTCCTTCGGAGATCGGCAATAGTCCTGCTAGTCCGCCTACGATTCCTTTGACGTGTGCCAATCGCTCAAGCGAGTCCCCATAGGGACGTCGGGTGTACCAGCGGAACTCCTGCAACGTTCTCATACAACACAACATTCGACGAGTTCTTGCCCAACGAAGCATCACCACGAGCGACATCGCCGTCGCCACCGCCGGTCCATTGCCGCCAGTCACACCGTTCCGATCCGCAAGCCTCAATCCGAAACCGAGTTCGAATTCGGAAGATATCCGCAAATTAGGTAAGATCGTTATCCGAATATTTTCCGAAATATTTAATTTCCTAAGTTTTCGGTGTTTGAATATTTCGTGGATATTCCTTGATGTATTGCTAAATCTTAGGATAATATTTGCGATATCCGCAATATTTGAAACACTTAAAATTAGGAATTTTGCCTAATTTAGCAACGTATCTGGACGACTATCCGACCTTATCTCTAAGGTACGATACGCGGCGATACGGAAAATCGTTATCTTGTCCATAATCACTTGGACACGATAATAGATTTTATTTGCTTTCCAAATTTAAACGATCAACTTTCCGTCGATATCTATAACCCTATAGATATGACCGTTAGTTTGATTTATTTGCCTCATTTAAATTTGATAAGAAAAATTTTGCGGATTTTGTGGATATTGATTTGATGGTGGTGTTTATCTCTTATTTGATTTTGTTTCTTTAAAAGAAAAGCCAAAAAAGATTAGATGCAATTTGAATTGATTTCTTAGAACATGATGTTGCATGTTTAGAATATATCTAGATAACTTTTTTTTTAATAGAATAGGGCAACCAAGATTTGCTAGAAAGATAAGATAATTTCTAATTTAAATTAGGAATTAGGGTAATTTGTTTCCTAGTTTAATTAGATATTATTCTAACCTTGATAGTTCATTTCGGTTGATTCTTAATTTCGAATTTTCATAAAAATACCAAAAAGAAGTCACTTTAGAATAGATTAAATTATCTTTTTTAGAATAGATTGCATGTTAATTTAGGCATTTTTTTAATTCCGAATTTCATTTGAAAATACCAAAAATAAATCATTTGTCCGTCATTAGAATTAGGTCACGTTGTCGCATGACATATAGTTTGCATGTTAGGCTGCATTAATCGCATGTTAATTTTTGCACGTCATTACATATAGGTTAGTTTTCATTTAAATAAGTGAAAATTCTAAAAAAATATTGAGTGAACTGCTTGTTAATTAGAAATCATATTAGGATTGTTGATGTGATTTTCTAGCTAATAATGCAGATGCTTACGTTGCTTTGAGGTAAGTAATTTTTCCAATCTTGCAATTTTTTTAATGTTTTGATTATTGGGTGTTACTTTGGTGGTTTGCGCACCCGCATGATCGCCTCACATGCTAGTGGCTAAGTAAAAAATGGATCTAGACTGCATGCACAAACATTTTTGAAAAGGAAAGGTACCGAAAGGGCGTTAGACTAGATCTAGCGTAACCAAGTCCCCGAGCTTAGAATCTCTAGTTCGTAGGAATAAAACATATCTCCCTATGTTTTATTTAGGTTTCTAATCGACCTACCATAAATAGATTAGTGGCGACTCCAAACATGAAAACTTTTGCATGTTAAAAACTTAAACCCTAAGTTGTGAATTGGTAGGGCTTGGGATGGCCCGAGTTAGGCTTAGTCCTAATAATCTATTAGCCTGAGAGAAAATTTTTAGGTCGCGACAGCGAGGCCACGATGGCCTCGCCACAAAGACTCTTGCTAGATCTGGCGAGACCGCCTCGCTCGCGGTCGCCCTGTCGGGTTCCTCAAGTGCTAAAAGAGCAACGGAATTTATAAACCAAAACCCTAGATAAGATTCATGGGTATATTGAAATCTAAATAGAAATTCGACACGTACTTTTTTGCAGATCGAAGATAAATTGACAATCGATTGTGTCTGAATTAACACCCCAAGTGTTGCACCTCTACCAGTATCCACATACACGAATGAAAGTCTCCAACGATCCAAGTGCTAGCTAAAGATCTTGGACTTCTTTTCCCTGATTGCCTTTGATCTTTGAGACTCTCTCAAAGATCTCTGAATAGAGAACGATTCTCTTCGTATTCTCTTTAAGGCATTTTATTCTCTTAGGGTTCTTTGTCACCCACACGCTATATATATAGCCTTATTATCTACGTGAATTAAAAGAAGTGGAGTCGGGCGATTTGGGCCCGCCAAACTGTCCATATTCAATCGTACGTTTAATCGTTATCTCATAATGTGCACGACCGCGTAGATAAGTTGAATAGGAGAGTAAATTAAAATCTACTTCTTATTTTAAGTAGATCCTGGCGCACAGAAAATATTAACTTAGTTCGTTATTGTGTGCGACCCTGTAGATTTACTAAACATTAGCAGTGTGCTCAAATCCTTTTTTGACCCACAGGTCATAAGCGGTATCTAGCAAGACAGTATGACTACATAAGTATAGTGAATATTGGTTTTTTGACACAACTTAATCTACAACTAATATTAGAGTATCGACCTTAATTGATTCTTAGGGCAGACCACTAACACGCCCAGATCAAACGACGGCCTTTGCGGCCTCGCCCGCCGCCGGTGAGGCCGCGACGGCCTCGCTCAGGGCCTTCGCAGCCAAGGGTAAGACAGCCGTTACCCAAACGATCTATTTTCGTCAAATGGAAAGAAAAGAAAATTTCAAAAAGGTAAAAAAATATTAAAATATTATCTACGTCAGCTCCGGCGAAGCCACGTAGGACGACCAACGTCCACGTCCAATTTTCTAGCTGCGAAATGGCCGATGGCACTCAAGTGATCACTTTTTATCGGAAGTGGCACTTAAGTGAACGAAAAAAAAGTTATGACACTCAAACAAGTATCGTACGAAAGTTATGACACTCCTAGTATCCTTATCCTAAAGAATATTTCACCCGGACGATGTTCATCCTGGGTTTGAAACTTATAATTACTCCCAGATGGAATCGTTTACATAAATTTTGCTTTTTGCCATGGGTAGTGCATGCTAGGAAAAAATGTTAAAAAGTCTTAAACCTATTGCATTTGTGTCAATTTAGTCCTAAATCTTTAGAGATACTCAAAGAGACCATGATAGTAACATGTTTAACCGGCTGAGTTGCTTTTCTTAGAAGATCATACTAGGCTTTGAAGATGTGAAAGGTTTAGGGAGACATGGAGAGTGAGGATTTTTGAGAATTTTCACAAGTTTCTCTCTTATTCCAAACCGAAGGATTACGTGGCCTTATATAAACGTTGGGGAACACTATTTGGACAACAATCCTTTTACAGATAAGACACGCACTAATTACATAAGAATCCGTGACTCTAACATAGGATTCCTATGAATAGTAGCCTATGAACCGTGACTAGCTACCATTTGCTACAAGGAATAGTGAACAGTATTGGTGCTACAATAACCTTAATTATTACAAGCTTATCTCCATCCAATGTTGTAATCATAGTCCGGATTATCTGAACTATGTGTAAATTCTTGTTCTGTTAATTCAGTACTTCCTAATAATTTTGGCTGGATATTGCTAATGTAGATATCGGTCGACCTACATGACACTGTTGGTGTTGACATGGACAATTTTTAATAATATTTTAATATTTTTTAATTTTTAATTTTTTTCTTTTTTTCTTTCTTTTTTCTTTGGCCGGTGACCAGCCACCAGACGAGCTAGCCTCGCCTGGGCGAGAGTCATTATCAACCACCACAGGAAAGGCCCGACCAGGCAAGGGCGAGCCCCAGCAAGGGCTCCCCTCACTAGATTTAGCGAGGCCGATCCTCACCCGGGACACAACGGCCTCACCAAGTGTCGCCTACACTCGAGCGATGCCCAACGAGACTAGCGTCACCAGATTTGGCAAGAGGAGCCCTCATTGGGCTTGCCCTCTCCCAAGCGAGGCCCAACGAGAGTCGACCTTACTAGGGCTTACCCTTGCCTGTGGCGATCGATGGCGACCCTTGCCCAGGCGAGGCCAGCTCACCCCACCAGAGGAAGAAGAAAGAAAGATAATTTAAAAAATCAAAAAAATATTATTAAAAAGGGTTAATACCACAAAAAACCTCAAACTGATACACATGTGACAATTTTACCCCAAACTAATTTTTTGACCATAAAAAATTCCAAACCGGTACACCTGTAACAAATTTATTCCGAACTAGTTTTTTGACAACCAAAAACCCTACACTAATACACTTGTGACAATTTATCCCGAACTAATTTTTTACCATAAAAAACCCTAAACTAGTACACCTGTGATAATTTTACCCCAAACTAATTTTTTGACCACTAAAAACCCTAAACTTGTACATTTATAATAAATTTACTCTCTGTTAGTGTCCGTTAAATTAAATTAATATCACGAAAAATCACAAATTGATAAACTTATGACAAACAGAGAGGTAAAACCCCAAATTGATACATCCGTTAACTACCACGTGTCATCAAACTCAATAATTTGATAGTAAAATTTAACGAAAACTAACAGAGGGTAAAATTATCACGGGTGTACCAGTTTGAAATTTTTTGTGGTCAAAAAATTAGTTCGGGGTAAAATTGTCACAAGTGTATTGATTTAGGATTTTTTACAGTCAAAAAATTAGTTCAGAATAAAATTATCACAAATGTACCAGTTTAGGGTTTTTTGTAATTAAAAAAATAATTTTTGATAAATTTATCACAGATATACCAGTTTGAAATTTTTCGTTGTATTAACCCTATTAAAAATCATCCATTTCAATTTCGACAATGCCACGTAGGCAGGCCGACGTCCACGTTAGTAATATCTAGCCAAAATTAATTGAAATAACTAAATTGGCACAAAAACTAAATTTGCACAAAAAAAACACTTAAAACTAAATTGACACCAATAGAATAAATTTAAGACTTTTCTATCACTTTTTCCATCTATGCTATATTCTCTGTCTATATAAATATCCATCAACCATAATTCGACAAGTCGTGCGGTATAGAAACGAAAAGCTAAAGCGCAAAACTGGTTTTAAACAAAGAACTTCCAAAGTCGACCATTTTGTGGCCTCAAAAATCGAGAGTGCAAATGACAACAAAACAAACAAGGGAGGACAGGAGAGGAGACGGGACAGATTATTGCAAAATATTAGTGTCAACCTGCGAGCAACTCATAAAATTGTCGTGATATCTACTTGTATAAGCCTCTCGTCGTATATATGCTGATTTACATGTACATATGCCCACGCCGGTTGGGGGAAAAATGAATTAATTTGAATATGAAGTGTAACCCTGGAAAAAAAATCACGGTGCTGTTGCGCCGTAAATGAGCCCTTTGCTCTATTGAGCGAGCCGCAGCGCGTTCTGTTGAGCTATGAGGAGATCAACATTTGAAGGGGTGTCTTGGACTGAGTCAAGGCCACTTCTGCCCTCAGCCAAAATGAAAACCGGATGACTCGTACCCACTACTCGAAAGGTTTGGCAGTTTATGAATGGCAATTACACCAGCTGCTAGAGCAGCAATGGAAGCCAAAACAAAGGCAGGTATGTTCCCCCCACCGAACAGAGCATCCCACGGACCTGCTCCTATCGATACTACCATCTGAAAAGGAAAAACATAATGCACACAAAATCAGCATCAATTTAATCACGAGGGATGCTATAGATACAAAGACAAATTTAGAAAACTTGTTTACTAGATAATAATGTTGCATGCTCTTATTGGATACCGAATAAGATTGTTTGACTGCTATTCAGAAGTCTAGATTACAATTTTGTATATAATTTTTGTAAACCAGTTTTAATGTCTCTAGCATGGGTCAATGCAATGGTCTCCACTCTTTTGTTCATAGCACAGAGAGAGAGAGAGAGAGTTAGTGCATTCTCTGATACAAAGATCGTGCCCCAATGATCTTCCAAAAGCAAAAGACTCCAACTAGAAATCATATGCATCCTAACTATTACAAAATGACACTACACTCTTTTATTCAAACGCATACTAATCTAGTGTCTATGCAAGGAGAAAATATGTAATGCCCTGAATTCCAGTTTAAGAGAAGAGAATAGAGAGAATTAAATAAAGTAAGTTACCTGTGGAATAACAATTGCCAGATTAAGAACTCCAATAGCTAGACCTGGAGAGTTACAAAAAGGAGCATGTTGAGTTTGAAAAAAGAAATTAATTAATTTTAACAGAAAAAGGCAATACAAGACCACATACCCTGGCCACCACCAGAATCAGCAGTCAACTCTGCTGTGACAGAAAAGGGAACACTATATGTAATCTACAAGAACGACATCATTAGATTAGTGCATGAAAACACATATATGAGAACAATCAACTGAAGGGATGCCTCTTACAGCAAGGGGAAAACCAAGGATAGCAAATACAACAAGAGACGCCACTTCAACTGCTTTAATCCCTCCAGTTTCAAAATGTTCTGAGATGGATACAGAACTGATGATAGCGGTGCCTGCCATGCAGGCAAACACAATAAAATTACTCAAAGCCCACACGAGCCGTGCCCCAATTCGCTTGCACATTGGTTCGATAAAGAAGGAACTGATGCCAAGAACCACCTACAGAAAGAAACAAAGGAAGTCAAGAGAAAAAGAATAAAAGCTAATACTGATTCATATACGATTTCCATTACATCAACAGGTACACCGGTACTGTTGAGGGAAAAAAAGAAAGCAGAGACATGGCAAATCCCGATAAGATCAGGCTACGAATAAATGATGAACATCAATTCTGAGTCTTACTGAATTCAATAGCAAACCAAAAGCACCTTCTCTGACACCTTGATTGTAAAGGTTTACTGCTGCATCATCCCCCTTTGGATCACCGTGATACACTTCTCTCCCCATCCAGTCAGTGTCAAAAAGAAAGAAAGGAAACCATGACAACTGCATTTAACCATTAATGCATATGTCAGGAAAAGTATAACCAGACTACAAATAAGAACAAAAGACCTATCATGAAGGCAAGTGCCATATGCAGTGTAATTTCAGCTAAAATTGACAAAGACATGAGAGCACTGAGTATTTGCTAATAAAAGTGCAGGATTATTGAAGTTGGATCGTACCCAGGTTAGAGCCATAACAAGAAGCACCGAATGCATTGCAGGGGGTAAATGCCTTAAACTGGTCAACAACTTCACTAAAACAGCCCCAGGGCCATCATCGAAATTCTCAGTCTGTCCACCATTAGTTTCTGGGCTCGAATGATTAGCAGCAAGCTCACCTTCATGAAATCCCTCCCCATTGATAGCATTGGCATTGTGAACACCTGGGATGTCTGATTTCATCTTGGACAGTTCCAGACCATTTTGCTTGGAATCATCCAGCAAAGGAGCTACGTCCGATAAACGTTGATGCCCATTCACAGAAAGGGGAACCTCCTCAGCAAAGTAAAGAGTCACCAAGGTACACAATGTAAGGAAAACCTGCACGTAACCAAACATGACATATAAACTCGCCTATACTTGACCAGATAATAAATCAATAAAATTCCCCCTCGCGCACTAAACTGAACTAAATATAAATCGGGTGTCCAATTTGGTGCTTAGATAAAGAGTCAGGGTCCTAGCCTCTCGACAAATTCAACTTTTTCTCTACTAAAAAAATCTAACTACAAGCTGGCATTTAATGCATGAGCCAATTTCTAATATATAACCCAAACTATTAAGAACATTGACAGCACTGTCTTTTCATCACTTGTTGCTTTCATCCCATGGAAAAGAATTGAGTGGATCTCTCGGGCAAAGACATTCCTTTGGTGTCCTCCATGCTAAAATCAACTTACATCCATATTCCCAAGCAGGTGAAGTAGATCATTTCTAACGCTTGCAAAGATTGTTTGTGCGTAACAAACCTGTAGAAGGTTGGTTTTCCTCTTACTTAAGGTGGGTGATAGACATACTGTTCCCTCACTGAACCAAAATCTATACCTATCTATGCATTGCTTCAAATGTAAGAAGACAAATGTTGCGTACTGTGAGAATAAAAGTGTATGTTTTTCCTAACCACTAGCACATTGCATGCAAAACCTTATCACTAAATTTAATTATTGTCCTCCCGTATACTCACAACCTTCTTCTCTCATGAGTCAATAAAACAAAGAGACAGCAATCAGCATCAAGTAACAAATGTTAATGGATGTGTTGATTCTTCGTGAACGGATTTGATTCTGTAGATATTTGGCAGGGATGGTGTCTGATATTAGTGAGAGACTCACCCAATGGGGAAGCTATTCATGACGATTTTATTAAACGTGTACTATGCAAGAACGAACTGATGATAAAGGGAAATAATAAAACTATGGCACTATGCTTCCCATCTGCTTTCCAATACTCATACCCTAAAAGCAGTATTTCACAAGGTATAGTTTGATTAAAAAGAAGCTCAACGAAGAAATTGCAGTCACAGATTGCAGACACTTAATCATGAAACAAGGCATATATTTCCCCAAGCATAAGCTCAACAGACAGGTTCAAGAAGTAAAGTGTGTTCAATTTAAAACATTACCACAGCAACAAGAAATGCAGCTTTGAGATTCCCACAAGCTTCACAACAAGCTCTACTGGTCAGGAAAGGAAACCATCTGCATCAAAAGTAAGATATCAGCAAAAGGAAAATAACAACAAGAAAACCCAAAAGCAGAACCCAAATGCAACAAGAAGGATATTCGATAAGATAACACTGAATTTATTTTTCCCTCAATACAATAATTCAGAGTATAAAATGACAAAGAGGCGACATTTATGAAAGGAACATAATCTCAATAAACAAGGAAACATGTCACACATCTGCAATGATCTCAGAAGTATGTTGCCTCAAAGCCAAGTCAGAAATATTTACCTATGCCAATTCCCACTAGCACCAGAAGAAAAACCAAGAATATTTCCAACAGCCATCCAAGAGCAAAAAATAGCATTGGCTGAATTTCTCTGGTCAGGTCCTGCAGCCACATGTGAAGATATATAAACATCATTAGCATGCATGCATGATCACAAAACTGAAAACTGAATAGGCATTCATTAATTAAAAAAGATGCACATTGAAAAGAATGAGAAATTGGCAAGGAAGAAAAATGAATTTCTGTTGTTAAAACTTAGAAAGGAAAGTCTTAACCTGATAGATCGGCCAGAAGAGCACGAGCTGGACCCTAAAATATGAAAATGTTCAGATTCTTTTCGAGGAAATGTGAAAAATGCAATTTCCTATGTGCCAAGACTGATTGGTAACATCAATTGTCCAACAAATTTACCTGAACCGTGTTGTTCGCTAGGTCCAGCAACCAAAAGCCTATAATAAAGACAAAAGCTGCCCTTGCTCTAGTACCTTTAAATGTTCTGCATATTTAAAAAAGGTTTCTTTATTTCCATCATCCAACTGACTTCTCAAAAATAAAAAGAAGGAAAAAGAACCTGCAGTGCTCCTTTGTATCACCCAACAAATATCCAATGTCTGCAGAAAATCCGATTAATATCACCTAAATTACAAGGCATAATTTAGGAAATGTATAGAACAACAAAATCTGCACCCAGAATAAAAAAGAATCAGAATTATTGATGCTCACAGAGATGCAGATCATCAGAGATCCAGCAAGAATAAATGGCCGTCTTCTACCATATTTTGATTTGCACTTATCACTCCATATCCCCACAAAAGGTTGAACCTGAAAGATAAAATAAAAGTAACCCCTGGAGATGCACAGATAATGGGAAGTGATTTGTTTCCTTGCTTGTCATTTGTTTTAAAGGAAGAAGAATAGTAAACTTGCAAGGACAGTGAGGTTGTCATAATTTACATCGGTGTAAAACCGTAGAGTTCCAGCAACCAATAAGTTGCCGTCAGGTGAAACCCTTGCACTAGTCCATGAATATAGCTTTGTTAAAAAATATTTAGGACAATTAATTTAGCATTTCAAAATAAGGCAGAAATGACATCACATACCACAAGACCTGTTATTGGACCACAAAGCCATATGAATGAAGAGAAAGCGTGTTGTATGCCAAGTGTCTGCATCAAATTGTAAAGCCGCGCATCATTAGGAGACTAAGATTCTCCACAAAGCAATCAATGAATGTATGGAACACTCTGATAACTGTAGGCTTTTGAACAAATTGTCAAGCTACCAAGATATAAAATAATTGCAACCAACTTAATGAACATTCTTCAAGCTCACAAAGCATTAGGTCAGTAGTACTATCCTTCCAAGACAAGAGGCAGGATAACTGCATATAACCTCGCCTTTCTCCTGCTATTCTGCTCCGAATAGAAAAGCTAATGGTACTTATCACCAAAACCGAACAACAAAGCCAACGGCAAGGAAGCAGAAAATTCAGTAGGGCAGTGTTCTTGTTATCGTTAGTGTTCAGGTGCAGACTGATAATCACCACATGACAATGGCGATGTTTTGTCTTTACGATGGCTTCAAAAGGACTTCCATTGAGTTCACAGATAGTAGTATTGAGTTAACTAGAAAAGCAAGAGATGTCTAAACACCATGAGAAGGAATTTCATCTCAATTCTCAAGTAAAACTGAGAGCAAGAATCAGCCAAAAGTACAGAGCACAGAAGCTCTGCCCATCAATAAGTTCAAGAATACGACTCCATTATAAGCCACTAGAACAACACCGCAAATAGTTCTCATTCTCATCTGATTCATGATGTGCAACATGCATAATTGTGACCATAATACACTCACCCACCAGCCATTACAGTAGGACCATCCTGAGAGTCTCCTTAATTTAACTAATTGACGAGTGACGATAACTTAAACATCATAACGTCAATTATATTCAAAATTGGAGTCCTAAAGAGTTATACTAATGCATAACAACATTCAAATCCAGAATGAAATCTCTAAATCTACTTATTTTGAAGCAAATTCAACTTTTGCATTAAACGAGGCGCCCCCGAACCTATCAAACACACTATCAGCTCAACAGTCTATCATCCATTTTCCCCCGGGGGCACACATCTGAATCTGCAATTTTGCCCAACAGAACTAAGTTGCAAAATATCAAATTCGAATACAGCATCCACTCCCCAAAGATCTCATGCGATACCAGAAGTACATCAATCCTAGCCAAAAAGGATCATACTAGACGCGGATTAATCAACAGATTTAAACGCACATTAAGAAACACAAACCAAAACGCACTAAAATGAACCCACAGAGACAGTGCCAGCACAACCACGTCACCTGAATATAAGGAGTCAGAAGAGAAAGCTGCAAAGCCCAACCGAACTGGACGCCGGCGGCGACCGTGCAGCTGAGAACCAGAGTCACGAGGCTGCAGTGCGCCGGCCCGAAGTCGCCGCCGGTGCCGTTCGGAGCCCTAGCGGACGGCCGCGAAGAAGTCGACGCGGGGGGAGAATTGAGCTCGATCCGGTGGTGCGCGTCGTCCACGGAAACCATCTCCACTTCCTGATCGTCCCTGAGGTTCCGGTACGGCACTCTGATGGACGACGCCGAGTCCGCGTTCCCCGCCATGACTCGCTATGATTCCGCGAACTCAAAACCAGCCGATCCTTCGCTCAGTTCAACCGCAGCATCCACATCAGGGTCGAAGAGGCACCACTGCGTCGCGGCGCAGATCCAAATAGGGCAAGATCCGATTCGGAAGAACGAACGAGAGCGCAAGATCTGCGATCAGCGACAGCAACGCGCGACGCGCAGAGGGAGAGAGGCGCAGGGGGGAGGGAAGGGCCCGGTCAAATTTGGGCGCGCCGCGCGTGACGGTGGATCTGGATAGTGCGTCGCCCGCAGCAGCAAGGCTCGCGCTGATCCCCGGTGGACGTCGCTGATTGGCGGATCTTCACTCCAATGGGGGAATGTTTCCGTGCGCGAGATGGGGAGTGAAGATCAATGAACAGTTGAACGCGCTACGTGGGATCGCGACCGTCGGTTCGGATGACCTCGTGACCCCCCCCCCCCCCCGGGACGGGGACGGATCAGGGCCGTCGAGTCGGAAGACCCCATCCGGACCGCCTGCGTTCCATCGAACGGGGAGAATGGGAAGCGAGGTACACTCCCACGTCTCGCTTAATTTCCAATTGACCCAAATGTTAACCGAATTAAAATGAAAATATATACATCGCACGAGATAACGATTTGAAAGAACCCAGGCTCTCAAATCGACATTATCTCTAAACCCGTCTTTTCCCCAATGTCCATTTGGGAGGTTCACGACAACGGTCAATATAAAATATAGTTTATTTATGAACAATTATATTATCTAACATATTAAGAAATTCATCTACCAACTAATTCTAAACGCACGTGTTACTTACCAAACGGTATGTGTAAATACATTAATATACTGGCAATGAATCTAATAATAATTGAAAGGGAAAACAATTATTATAAAAAATAACGTATTCATACTTTGACCAATTTCTTATTCGATTTCATGAATAAGTGCCAACTAATCCATTTAATTTGAAGTTACAACAAAGTAACATGAAGTATAGTTTATATGGTTTAGTGAATAAATGCCACTTACTATTAACCGATTTAAATATTACAAAAAAATCAACTTATAATTGTTCTCATTCTACTAAAAACAGTGGACAAAGATTAAATGTATTGAAAATTGAAGTATATGAATTATCTAATTATTCTAAATGTGCACGGTCCATTGACTTTACTTCACGTTTGTCATTGTCATGCGACAAATTTTCCACATGGCACCTATGCGATAAATAAGTTTTAACTTACCCATTTGTCACTTCCCCGGACATTTATCTCTTTTGGTTTTTTACGATTTAAAATTTGGAGAAATGTGGATAAAGATGAAACATAATATCTCCAATTAATTTACGTGTACTTTCCGTGCGACACTTTCCTTTACACGTATTATTGCCATGTGGTGTATGCTCAGACTGATAATTTTGAAGATAGAAATATGTGGCATTGCATAAATGATAGGGTTAATATCACGAAAAATTTCAAACTAATATACCTATAATAAATTTACTTCAAATTAATTTTTTGACCGCCAAAAATTCCAAATTGATACACTTGTAACAAATTTACCCTCCGTTAATTTTCATTAAACTTTAACGTCAAATTATTGAGTTGGATAACACGTGACAGTTGACGGGTATACCAATTTTAGATTTTACCCATCCGTTTGTTACAGGTTTATCAATTTGTGATTTTTAATTGTACTAATCCAATTCAATGGAGGGTAAATTTATCATAAGCGTACCAGTTTGGGATTTTTGGTGATCAAAAAATTAGTTTGAGGTAAATTTGTCACAAGTGTAATAGTTTGGGATTTTTGATAAGCAAAAATTAGTTCGGAAAAAATTTGTCATAAATGTATAAATTTGAGATTTTTCGTGATATTAATCCTAAATAAATACAATGAAATATAACTTTTTTTTTTTGGGTAAGGGCATTCCTTCACGACGTCCGCAAAGCATGATCCATCATGAAGCCCGAGAGCTCCACATGGTCAAAGAGAAATATAGCTTATTTTAGTACTTACAGAAATGAATAATTTACCATCTACCTGTTACTTTCCCGCTTGCTTCTTGTTTATGCTAATGGGTCTTTTTTTTTCTTTTTATTAAGACTCCAGAGAAGGAAATAACTCCTGGCGATCAAGTTTCCTATTAATCTCCATCGCCAACGGTCGCAACTGAAACAGGCAATTCCATATTAGGAAATAAAAATCTGGCACATATTAGTACCTCCCTCTTCAATCGCTATAATTACTCTCTCTGTATCTAATTGTCGTTGTGTTCCATCAATGCTTGCGACTGTCTCTCTCCGAGCCCTCCTCTTTCGCTGATGCTTCCCCTGGACAAAGACGGAGGTGGCCATGCGTATCGCTTCTTCAGTCTCAAGGACAAGACCACCCTTGCCCTCGGCAGTTTCTAGAGACCTTATTTTCCGATAGACACTGTGTCGGGTATTCGCGCGGTCGGCTCGTGCTCTTGGACAAGGACTCGAAGCCTCATCTCCTCGACCCGCTTCGGGGCAGCGGGGTTTCCCGCCTCCCTCTCATTAAGACGTTCCCCTATGTGCTCCAAGTGCTTCGGAGTGACGACGACATTAGCTACAGTTCCGCCGCCTTCTACCAAACAATCCATTTGGGGCGTCGGCAGAGCACGACCCTACTCCCTCTCCTGACGCTGCACGACTATATCTATCGAAGGTCGCGTTATCAGCAAACCCTAATGGCGATGCTAAGGGCAAGAGTTGCTGGGTCGTCATGATCTTTGGCATTGAGTCGAGGCTTGCGTTTTGCAGCTGTGAAGACTTCGGCGGAGTTGGCGTGTGGATGGAGCTAACTAGTAACAGCGGTCCTTATAGCGATGTCACATTCTATGACGGCATCCTCTTTGCTCTCTGCAACAGCGGATTCGTCGAAGCGTGGGACTTTAACAGGGATCCCCCCTGAAAATCATAGAGATCAAGTCCTTCTTCCCGTGGAAAGCAGCCGAGGCTGCACGTGTTCTTAGTAATGTTTATTTTACGAACACATACTCGATTGAGGCAGCGGGTGAAATTTTGCTTCTCGTGAGGTTCACGGCATATTTCGTGAACGGGCACGGTGTCCCGATCGAAGAAGATTACCTCCTTGACAGAGGAGGACATACAACCTTTGGTCTATCCCTACAGAATCCTATATTTCCATGTTTACGTGCTGGACATCAACAGCAAGGAGTGGGTGGCGTTGGACTCGATCAGTGATCGAGCTATATTTGTGGGCGGGAGCTACTCGAGATCAGTGTCGGTCCAAGACTTCCCAAAGTTCGAGGCAAACTCAGTATACTTCACCGACGATAACTAGGATCCCGAAGAGCGCCACGACTTGTACGATGGGCACAACATGGGGATGTACAGCTTGCAGAGAGCGAATGTGAGGGAGATTTGCGAACTCGGTTTCCCAGAAGAACGAGCCTCCTCCGTTTTGGGTTTTCCCATCTGATTATCATTCCAATTGAGGATGATACAAACATTGTTCATGTGTCACAAGCTTTTGTGTAGGCTTTATCAATGAGAATTTCTATACTTATGAGAGTGTTTAGTGCTAGGGATGATGAGATATTGTCTACAGTCTACACTATATCTCATTGGTAATTTAACTGTGAAGGAGTTGCGGATATTAAGCCGTGGTCTCTTAGTATTAGATTTTTTTGACTTTTCTGAATTTTATGATATGCTCAATGAAACCTTACAAAAACTAAATCATACTGTCAAATTGCTGAATTAAATTATACGTAACTATTGACGAGTGTACCAGTTTGGGATTTTTACCTCTTCGTTTGTCATGGGTTTACCGATCTATGGTTTTTCGTGTTACTAATCCAATTTAATGGAGGATAAATTTATCACAAATGTACAAGTTTTAGAGTTTTTGTGGTCAAAAAATTAATTCGAGATAAATGCTAAAGGATTTTTGTTTCCTTTTATGAAGACTCCAAAGAAGGAAAGAACTCTTGGCGATCAGGCTTCTATTAATCTCCATCAACAATGTTCACAATCTGAAACGGGCAATTCCATATTACAATTACTCTCTCCATATCTGATTGTTCCATCAACAATGGCCATCAATGCTTGGACTTTCTCTCTCTGAGCCCTCCTCCTTTTGAATCTCTAGAAAAGGTACTAGAAGAATCAAAAGTTGTGTGCGATTTACTTAAATGTCAAATCAGAAAAAAAAACGATTACTTAAGTACTAATAACAAGAAATTCCGGCCAAAATAAATACGTGGCATTTATAATTAAAATTTTAATATAAGTAGGCATTTTTTAAAATAAAACCGGTCCACGTGTCATTTCCATGTGTACATTTCTCTTCATCTCCCTCCATGTCATTTTTTTCCTTTTTTTCTATTTTTTTCTTCTCTTTTCTCCCTGATGAAAAGGGTTCGGTATCGAGGGGCTCGTAACTGATGAAGTCGGAAGTGGAAGAGGGGATCAGAGAAGGAGGAGGGGGCGATGGAAGGCTTGGTGTAGTAGAAGCATGTGTGGAGAGAGCAACGAGAGCACGGGCAAGTGGGAACCACTCACAAGGGGAGAAAAATAGCAGAAGTGCTAAAACTTGTATACAACGCTCACTTTAGTGCCAAAAGTTTTTTTTGGATCACTTCAGTACTAAAATTTTTTAAAAACGATCACTTAAGTGCTAATTCCAATCAGCTTGATCGGAAATTTGACGTGGCATTTTTTTATTAATTTATGAAGTTGATGTGGCTCGTCAGAGGTTTAGTTAGCATGTATAGTCAGCATGTGCATATCAAAATAATGTAGTTTAGCATATACACTTGGATTTTTTGAATATTTTTTCTGATTTTTTTTCCTTTTTTTTTCTCTTTCTTCTTCTTCTACCTCTCGTCACCGTCGGTGATCAAAGGCCGACCACCGGCCATGACCAGCCGCCTGGCCTCGCTCGGACAAGGCCACCGTCGCCCGCCACAGGCAAGGCCCTAGCAAGGGTGGGCGAACCCCTGTGAGGGTCGACCTCCCCTCGTCGGGGCAAGGATGAGCCCCGCGAGGCTGTCATGGTCTAGGCTATGGCCGGCCTCACCGAGGCTCGCCCTCGCCCAAGTGAGGCGAGGTCGACCCTTGCCTGATCCAGCGAGGCCGACTGACGACGACGGCCGGCCTCACCGGATCTGGCGAGGGTCGGCCTCGCCTCACCTTGCCGGGGCTAGCCCTCACCCAGGCGAGGCGAGGTCGACCCTCGCCGGGGCTCGCTTGCCCTCGCTCAGGTGAGGGTTGGCCAGGCCTCACCTGTGGTAGGCGACGACGGCCTCGTCTGAGCGAGGCAAGGTGGTTAGCCGTGGTCGGCCTTCGGTGACCGAAGGAAGAAGAAGAAAAAAGGGAAGAAAAAAAGGAAAAAAAATCAGAAAAAATATTTTAAAAATCTAAATGTACACATGGAAATGCCATGTAGACTTATTTTTTTAAAAAAAATTCAACTAAGATTAAAATTTTAATTATAAAGGCCACGTATTAATTTGGCCGGAATTTCTCGCCGTTGGCACTTAAGTAATCATTTTTCCTCCGATTTAGCACTTAAATAAGCCGGCGAAAATCTTTGGCACTAAAGTAAGCGCCGTACATAAGTTTTAACACTTTTATTATTCTTCTCCCCACTCACAAGTCTAGAGGAGGATGTTGGATTCGTTGACGGGCTGGAGAAAGAGGGTGAGGCACGAATGGTTCAGATCTATGAGAGGAGCACTGTTTAGTCAAGATCACTTGGTTTCATCTGTTGTTGCAGAGCTCAATCGAAGAAATGGAGGAGAGAGAGAGGGGAAGAGCAATCACTCCGAAGGAACCAGACTCGACGAAATACGAAAGACACCGGCGCGATATCAAATTAGAAAGCCATGAAACACGTCCAGCAATCAATGAATGGCCAAATCGAATGAAAAACCAAGAATAGGTGTGCAAACCTCACCTAGCCATTTCATTGAACACATGAGGTATAACGGTTGAGGGGAGAGCTAGAAAGCATTCGGGGAGTAAACTCGGATCAAAACTAGCCATAACTAGAAAAAAACACTAGGAATACACAGAGAAAGGTATGAATACGCCCGATACGTGCAGGAGCCAAAGCCGGTGAGCCTCGGTTTGCCGATTCGACAAAACAGGGGAAAACTTGGGCATACCCTGTGAAGGGAAAGTTGTCCGACGCGATTTCTGGGTAGATTAGAACAAAACAAATCCAGAAACCTCCTCAAGGGAGTTGTCCGGCGAAGGAGGCACTAGCAACTGTGATTCGAACTCCTCACCATGTATGGCCAAGAATGGATTCGGCCGAGCCTCCAGTTTGCAGTCGGGTTTTTCAACGAATCGGCTTCGTTGACGGTGGACATTGAGGTGGTTTTGATGAATTGCCTGGACAAGAAGCTAGAGAGAAATTCCCTTTCGCTTTCTCACAATGCTCCCTTTTTCCCCCTCTGCATTTCCAATTTATTGGTCGTTCAGCAAGAAAAATCAATTTTCTTGCTGAACGACGACGATTTTGGTCGTGCAGGCAAGTGAACTTGTCAAACAAGGTCGTTTTGGGCTTTTTATGCTAATTCAAATCTCCAGCAAGCTACGTCAACAAAAAAAAATATTAAAATATTATCATATCAGATTTAAAAATATTAAAATATTATCATATTAGATTTTCGACGTTTAAGATTGGAGTTGATACTTAAATGATTATTTTTCTTTAAAAGTGACACTTAAGTAATTCAAAAAAAAAACTTTTGACATCAAAGTGGGTACCGTATATAACTTTTGGCACTTCTGATGTCCTCTTCCCTCGATCTCCATTGCCGATGCTTCCACTAATCTCCATTGCTGATGCTTCCACTGGATAAAGACGAAGATGTCCATGGCTGTCGCTTCTTCAGTCTTAAGACAAGACCGCCCATGCCCCCGCAGCTTCCTGGAGACCTTTTCTGACAGCCATTGCGTCGGGTCTTCACACGGTTGGCTCGTGCTTTTGGACGAGGAATCGGAGCCTTGTCTCCTCGACCCACTTCGCGGTGGCCGGGTCCTCTGCCTCCCTCCCGTCAAGACGTTGTCCTATGTGCTCCAAGTGCGTTGGACTGACGACAACGACAGCTACAGTTACGCCGCCTTTTACCAGACGATCCATTTGGGGCATCGGCGAAGCATGACCCTACTCCCTCTCCTGACACTGCGCAACTATATCATCTCGAAGGCCGTGTTATCAGCAAACCCTAATGGCGATGCTAAGCGCAAGAGTTCCTAGGTCCTCGTGATCTTTGGCATCGAGTCGAAGCTTGCGTTCTGCAACTGCGAAGACTTAGGCGGAGTTGGCGTGTGGATGGAGCTAACTGGTCATAGCGGTCCTTATAGCGATGTCACATTCCACGAGGGCATGCTCTTTGCTCTCTGCAACAGCGGATTTGTCGAAACGTGGGACTTTAACAGGGATCACCCCTTGAAAATTATGGAGATCAAGTCCTCTTTCCCGCGGAAATCAGCCGAGGCTGCACATGCTTTCAGGAATGTTTGTTTTACGAGCACATACTCGATCGAGGCAGCGGGTGAAATTTTTCTTCTCATGAGGTTCACAGCAAATTTCGTAAATAAGCACGGTGTCCCAACTGAAGAAGATTACCTCCCGACGGAGGAGGACATACACCCTTTGGTCTATCCCTACAGAACCTTGTATTTCCATGTTAACGTGCTGGACATCAACAGCGAGGAGTGGGTGGGTTTGGACTCGATCGGCGACTGGGCTGTGTTTGTGGGCGGGAGCCATTCGAGATCGGTGTTGGCCCGGGAATTCCCAGAGCTCGAGGCAAACTCAGTATACTTCACCGACGATAACTAGGATCCCGAAGAGCGCCATGACTTGTACTTGTACAGTGGGCATGACATGGGGGTGTACAGCTTGCAGAGAAGGAAGGTGAGGGAGATTTGCGAACTCGGTTCCGACAAGATCAAGCCTCCCACCACTTTGGGTTTTCCCATCTGATTATCGTTCTAATTGAGGATGATACAAACGTTGTTCATGTGTCACTAGTTTTTGTGTAGGCTTTGTGAGTGAGAATAAATTAAGCGAATAAATTGCTGTCAATAAACACATTCACTTAATTATAATAAAAATACAAGTTTAAATAAAAATTCTGTCACATATATATTAGTTTGTTTTATATTTATTTTGGATAGTTTACATTAAATCTAAAATGAAACTAAAAAAATACAACTTCATTTATGAAAAATACAAATTATCTATGACATTAACAGTGATAGATCATACCTGAAGACAATAATAAAAGGAAATTAGTAACCAATACATTATAATTAATACACAGTAGAAACCAAAAAATGCAAGTTTGACTTCTTTGATTGTTACCTAATTTGGCGGATGTTATTTTTGTGGTATTTTTCAAGAATTTTTAAGGGCATTGTGAAACTTTGAATTAGTCCCCATCAAAATATAGAGCTCGAAACAGTTGTGGAAGAAGGTAAGTTAGTTATGTTTTCGTATAGAAAGACAGTTATCCTAAAAGTTCTGCGACAACAGTAGAAAGCATTCATTCTCCCCAGACAGATCAATGTATCATCTAGACTGATTATTCAAACTTTGTACAATCTTCCTCTCCTGATAAATGCACAAAGAAAATGAGCAAAGGCAGGTAAAGCGAACGGGAATTTACAACACAGTCACTCTCAAGTTACTTGCCGCAATAGTAATATACACGAACATCCGCTTTGAAGTTAAAGCAATAATCTACATGGAAACCCCGTTATAAAGCAAATAGCTGCCGATGTAACCAAGACGTGTGAACTCATTGTCTCGCCCCGTGACTACCCAAGTCCGCAGCTACTTTAGCTGCGCGATTCAGCGCATCCGATACCCAAAGAGCGCCTCTAGAGAAGTAGCCACTGTTTACCACAGTGTTTGCAGCTGCCGCAGCTGTTCTTCCCGTGGCCGATACAGCAGATCTCGTGTACTCTGTAACGTGGTACTTCTCATCCACTGATTTAACAGCATCGACCCCGGCACAAATCTTATCGGCAAGGCCGGTTCTCTCAGTCAGCTCGGCAACCTTTGCCATTGCAGTCGCCGACACTTGATGAGACTCGTCAAAAGCTTTTGCCTTGGTCAAGGCGTCTTTTCCGAGCGTATATCCCATGGATAGCATAGTTTTCACCACATCCTGAGCCACGATCACTACATCACCAGGATTGGGCACATATTGGCTTCCATTTGGGCTCTGCATAGGGCAGGAAAGAAGGGAACTCCTTGGCAAAAACTCTTAACAATAGCAGCATATAATGTCACAACTCTGGTGCAGAGAAACGCTTACAGTTGAGTTGCTTCCGCCTTCATTCCTTGAGGAAGACCTGTTCCAGAAATCGAGTTCATCTTCATATTGTCCCCAGCGTGTTATGCAGACACGCTGATCCACAATGGTTGCACCCTGAAAAAAGAAACATTTACATGTAAATGCTCACAAAGTCTCACTATATTCTCTAATACATGTCAAAACTTACAAGTTAGGAGGACAGAGTAACATTTCAGATGCCATACGGAGAGAGAGAGAGAGCTGTAAGAGAGGAGATGGTGATGGTCTCAACTCAAGCGAGTGAAAATTAGTGGAGTAGTATGAAGGACAAAGTGACGTTAGGAGAAAGGAAGCGCAGGCACAGAGGAAGATGTGCTGATGGAACAACTCAGCCAGAGACAAGCAAAAGGAAAAACAAACAACAATTCCAAAGCATAAGCCAAAAAAAGGCAGGTTTTAAGGTTGTCGTGAGAGTGAACATTGGTTCTACAATCTGTCATTTGACCTCAGAAGAACATTTCTCATTACTCGTTCCCCTGCTTTGGTCCACGAATTTGAGAATAGCAACATGTTGATGGCCCCTAACAGTAGATGCGGAGCAGCTTGGTATCGAGTGCAGAATTTTTCTTGAAGTTGCATAAAACAAAAATACTTTCCTCAATCCTGACCTTTCTCTTTTATTGTTTGCAATCACGTGCAATGATAAGTGCGAGGCTCAATACACAAATGGAGTGCAGAATTTGGTCCACAAATTTGAGAATAGCAACATGTCGATGGCCCCTAACAGTACATGCAGAGCAGCTTGGTATCAAGTGCAGAATTTCACTTGTAGTTGCTTAAAACAAAAATACTTTCCACTACATAACCTTTCTCTTTTACTGCTTACAATTACATGCAATGATAAGTGCCAGGCTCAAAACACGAATGGAAGTACACAGCAGCAAACAAACAAGACATATCCTAGACCCCTAACCAGTGACAGCTGAAAAGATCAAAAGAGCATGCAACAAGGGTGGCAAAAGGAGAGATCTGGAAACACTAGAATTTGTTTGTAACTGATGCAACATTGGTTATGTACAAGTGGATATTCCCCTCAGCTAAGCAGCAAGAAAAATGGAACCTCTCAGCTATTCTCATGCCACATCATGTAGATAGTTGCAGCGTAATATCTTTGAGAAGAGATGCCAAGCTATGCGCATGTATTGCGTGTAGGTCAGTCACTTCACAACGGCGTTCTTCTCCAAGCAGAGAGACACATGAGTTCAGTCAACAATGAATGGGGGATATTACATCAGAAGGCCTCTACTTCTGCATTACTTATCCAATTTCAAAACTCTTAGGTGTTGGATGTTTAGTAACTTACACTGAGCAAGACAGCAGTTTCCTGAGAATAAGCATCTTTGAATGTCACATAGCCTGTACACGCAACATCTCCACACCTATCAACCGACACAGACGCAATGCAAATGTCAGGAAAAAAAAAAAAAAGAACACATGGGAATACATTATAGCATGTCGCGGGGGCAAAAAACGTATGCACTAATAGCACGATCGATGAGAAAACATGCCGAAAAGAACAATCTTTCACGACGATACAGGACCCCCATCAGCAAAAATAAAATCCACCTAATCAAATCGTTACATATCGATGTTTATCATAGGAAAAATCCAGAGGATGGTGATCCGATCCCACCGCAATCTCAGCTGAGACTACATTTCATCAATCTAGGCATAGACAAATTGCGAACTGGAAAGCAGACTCCAGTCTCAAGCTCAACCCTTCCGAGAACCCAAAAAAAGCAAACACCTTATGCGCACCGAACAAACAAGGCGAGAGAGGAGACGAACCTGACGATCTCGACATGGACGACCGCGCCGGAGAAACCGAAGAAATCGTCGAGGTCCTTCTCGGTCGCTCGGGGAGATAGCCCCGTGACTTCGATCGAATATCCTTCGGAGCTCATCTTCACCCCGAAAGATCCCCCCCGCCAAATCCCGATTTCTCACCCCCCCCCCGGCTCCGACCAAGCTAGTCCCTAAGCACAGCACCCGACGGGGTCAGTCATCCCGACAGCCACTTCCGAGTTCAAGCTTCCAAGCCCACGTTGCTGTCCCCTTCGCGTGTACGAACCCAAAAGAAGCCCTGCAAAAGGGCGAAGATTCTGATGGTAAATTTCTCAATTCGCGTACCTCCGAAGCTGTGGATCGCAAGCAGAAACCGCAGATATAAGCGAAGAAGAAGATGAAGAGAATGGAGAGACTTCGAGACGAGACGCAACCGTCTCCGACAGGTGGGTTCTGGTTTTTGGCGTGTGAACGGTTTCTTTTTGGATTTTCTTCGGAAGCAACGGCCGCCGGTCGCCGTCGTCGTGGTACCCCCCGGGACGTCGTGGGGACACCGTCGGGTCGGTGAGCTTCGACGTTCGTCGGATCGAGTTTCGGGTTGGCCCGCCCGGTCGCGATGGATCAACGACGTTTCATGGGGGGCGAAAACCGGGTTTGATGTCCCGGGCTCGGTTTCGTTGACCTTTCTGATCCGGAGCGATAGGCCCAAGGCCCATGAAGCATATAGAATTAACGTGAGTAGACCCAAAGACCAATTACTTTCTCTCTCTACAGGTCGTTGTCAATCTATTGAAATGGCTTTCACTATTACCCCGGTTTACATAATGTAACTTCTATATTCAATTTGATCTTTGCCCCTAATCTTGAGGAAAAATGGCATAAGTAGTCCATATACTTTGACCCAATATGCAATGTGATTCCTAAATTTTTAATTTATTTAATGCGATCCCTAAACTATATATAAATGTTCAATGTAGTCCCTAAACTTTTAATTCGTTCAATATAATCCTTGAACTTTTTTTAGTACATGTTCAAACTAGTCTCCAGACTATATGAAAAGTTCATGGATCATATTGAACGAATTAAAAATTCAAAAATCACATTACATATTGAACCAAAGTTCAGAGATTATTTGTGTCATTATCCCTAATCTTAATTAGGAGATCAAATACTAGGGTTGTCCTAATGTTCATCGTGTCCCTCACACTCCAAAATCAATCTCTGGTCCAAGCAATTGCGGCTGATGATGATAGCACAATTATTAATGATTCTCAAAGAAGATCAATCTCTAATAATTAGTCTGGAACAATCCGTGCTAACGAGACTGTTTGACCAGCTGGTTTGAGACTGTGAACCCACGATGACTTGCAGAACAATCCAAAGGGAAAGGGGAAAAAAGAAGCGAAAGAGGGTGATATGTCACAACAAGATTGCACACTCGCTGCGGACATGTCCCAGGAAATGTCAAGCTCTGTCATCGACCACCGCGTGACAGGATTCGGTTTCGAAGGGTTTGAATTTTGACTGTCAACAGTAACTATTAGGTCCCCCGTGTTGATTGACGTGGACCAGAACAGGACACCGGCTACTTTCTTGTTTATCTAAGGCAATTACATTCATCATTGCGTAATTCATGAGATGATTATCAATATATAGTTTGGGTGGAATACCCAAAGACTCGCCGGCCTACCAAAGGAACGCCGAGTTATTTCCGGAGCTACGTGGATTAAATCCCGGTCCCATATGTAACGTGCGCACGACACATGAATATCCGGCTTAGTGCAGATAAAATTCATAACAATTGCATGCATGCATGCATCCGTAAAATTTGTCCAAGCGATTGATGGAGTTTAGCATTTCTATATTATGCTCAGATTATTTAATTTTTTGCATTTCTTTCTTTTTTCGGCTATACAATTACTCGGTCGTTTAGATGTAAATAAGCATGCTAGTTAATATAAGGTCGCCAAGATTATGTAAATTTCATGCGATATACTTAGGTAAAGGAATATATCTTGAACCTAAACATTAAATCCCCTATCTGTGGAGTCAAGATCATCGTCTTCAAACAGTATATCCGTGTTAAGGTTTTGTGAGCTTCAAGGTTGACCCGACATGGGTCCACAGTCTTTTCCTCGAATAATGGGGAAATCCTTTGAACCTGACTGAACAAACCGACGAACCCCATGGCATTATCTAGCCTCCAAAAGCCAAATATTTCAAACTTAACAGTGCGAAAATTTAATATTCTCGTTAGCGAGTGTCGCAATCAAGAGTGGGAAACCGAAAAAAGGAAAGGAAGATAACATTAAGTATTGCGTCTTCCGGAAAAATGCGGAGACAAAACGTAAATTACTCGGACACGAAATGCTAAAACGTTTAAGAGCTACAAAAGTAGTACCCTTCTTATTAATAACATAAAATGGTAGTTAAATAACTACAAACAAGGTTTTTTGGGGAAGAGAGACATGGACATGAGCTCATGTTAGCTCTCATTCTCCGAGGCCTACATAGCGACCAAACCCTAGCTCTAGCTAGAACTAGAAGATCATCAAGATTAATATAAGGAACGGTACGAGAAAGGAGGGAATTAGGAGGTAAAAATTACGAAAGGGGGGAGTGTATCGATAATTGCTTATTTAACTGCTATCGTCACATGAGCAAGCTCCTGATAATCGCCGCTTGCTCACTGTCGGAGTCCGCCAAGAGCTCGGACAGCCGCTCGCTAAGATCATCTACTTCTCTGTGCAGGCTTCTTATGTAGTTGCAAGTCTCCTGCAACACCTTGGAAGCCGATGCCTGCACGTACATTCCACAAAGAAAAATGGTGGTTATGATATTTTCACGGCACCGATAATACTTTTCTTCACGTTCTCTAACAACACTAAATGGTTGTGGAGGAAGCTATTGTTGACGTTTATCATGAACCTATGAGTTACGGAATAACCGATAGATATTATTTAGAGTGTTTATGTAAGAGATGAAGTGAATAATGACAGCTATACCTACAGATATTCTCTGTCAGTACAAAACGAAGTTAATGAGGAGGGGGGGAACAAGAATGAGTCCCACACCCCTCAAGTTGCAGAGAGACAGAATTAAGCAACCCAACAAGAAAATTAATGAGAGGGGCTATGTGTGGGTTTCTTTTTTTTATTGAATGACTTTATCTTGTATGCGAAACCACGAAATGAAGACCACACAAAACTTATAAGAGTCTCGAGTGGAGAGAGAGAGAGAGGGAGAGAGGGAGAGAGGGAACAAAAAGAGCTGTTGATAAATTTTCTCTGTTGTGTGGTGTGTGCGCGAGCGCGCGCTTTACTTTTTTTTACCTTGTCGGAGCGCCTGTTGCGGATTTCAGGAATGAGACGTTGCAACTTGGAGACGAGGTCAGCGATCTGGTCGTCGCTGATTCTTGAAACTCCTCCTGACTGCCTCGAGCGGGATCTTCTGCTAGACATTGTTGTGCAGTGAGAGAGAGAGAGAGAGAGAGAGAGAGAGAGAGACAGAGTGTGTCAGAGAGAGGTGAGAAAAAAATGACGAGGAGTGAAGCAAAGAGGAAGGTGGTGCTGATCTCTCAGGAACAAGATTCAGATAGAGAACGCAATAAGAGAGAAAGGAGGGAGAGAGTTAATAAGGTCTGTTTTTTGCGTCAGAGAGGACTCGGAGAGAAATGGGGGTTAAGTTCTGGGAAGATGGGTTATGGAGGGAGGGAGACTGTGAAGGGCCGACTATACTTATAACGGCGAGAGAAATAATTTTCGAGACAGGCTACGGACAGAGAGATAAGGGAGCCATGAAAAAAATCAAGAAGCGAGTAATAATGAATGGAAGAGAGAGAGAGAGAGAGAGAGGGGTGTTGGGGTTGAAGAAGACAAGTGCATGGGAGAAAGCAGTGGGCTACGGTGGTGCCTTTAAATAGGGAAAGAGAGAGAGAGGGATGTCCTTCTCCAAGTGCCTGCAAATTGGGGTTAGAGTTCTAGTGGTAATATGAAATGTGCCGCTTCATCAGACGACGCATTGGCCCTATTTGTGTCGGCCCCCGCCATGCATCCCCATGTTATCTATGCTTACATTCCTGTCAATTCGGCCCTCTCTATCTAAATAGAACCCACCCGTCCATATGTGTTAGTAGCCCCTCTCTCCAATTCAATGCGAGAACATGGAAAACTGGAACAGTTCCTTAGTCAATTCATATTCTTCCTCTCATCCTTTGAATCGGTGGGCAAAATCATGCGACCTCTTGGATGGAGGCGTGGATCTCATGATTTATCGAAAGATATTTAGAAAAAGATTTTGCAGAAACGAATAATGTTTCGCACCAATCATGATTGGAGAAAATGGCAAGTATGATAATATTAAGAAAAAACCCACCAATTAAATTTGAAGGGAAACACGACCCATGAAGGAAATAAGTACCGGAAGCGGAAGGCACCCAATGCATGTGTTATAAAGCAACTCCTGGTATTGATTGAAAATACCATAACGTTAAAGCTTAAGTGGCAAACCATCCTTTTTGAATTTAAATTGTTAGAGAATGACGGGAAATGCTTCGATACACTCTGTTCCAGAATCCCGATGCTTGTGAGTTCAATGAGAAGAGTTGGAATGATTCCGCACATATTACTCAAAACTATAAAGAAGGGGAACTCGTAAATGGGATTATGCTTGGGGCGTGGGAGAATCAAAATTGAGATTTCTGACTCAGAGTACCAAATCAAGCTCAAGGTCTGCAATCACCTTCCTTATGAATTGATTATAAACTGTCAGAGAAGATTAGAAATTGTATCTTCGTATGCTGTAAGAGACTCTAGTTTATTCTCTTAAACAAAGATTGCCAGGACTTGCGAAACTTACTTTATTAATTTCCTTGGTACGTAGGTTTTCTGTTCACGTAATTATTGTAAGACTGTGTAAGTGGACTGCGAAGTGATGCCATTTGATCCCTCATGCACATCCCGGGACCTGACATGGCACGTGTCGTCTCGTGAACTCTGCTCAAGCCCTGCTTTTTTGCCGGATTTGTTGATTTCGCATGAATTACTTTATACTATATAAACAATGTTGTAGGGCGTATTAGTAAGGGTGCGTTTGGCAACGTGCCAAATAGTAAAAATTTCTGTTCTTTTGTTCCCAGAAATAGTTTGGGAACAGAAATGCGTTTGGTAAACGCATTTGTTCCCGGGCACATTTTTGCAAAAACTTGTGCCGAGAAACAGTTTTGGAAGAGAAACAAGAAGTAAAAAAAAGTTGCTTCTTGTTTCTCGGCACAATTTTGAGAATCAGTTTTTTTTCTTTTTTTCTTTTTTTTCTTTTCTTATTTTTGTGTTCTTCTTCGTTGGGCTTGGCCGGCCGCTGGACGCCGGCGACCGGCCACAGCCCAGGGCCGGCGAGGGCGTCACGGCCCTCGCCGGCCACCGGCGGAGGCGAGGGTCGCCCTCGCCGCCTGGGCGAGGCGGCCCTCGCCGTCGCGACCCACGGCGAGGTCGGCTTCGCCGTGGGTCGCGACGGCGACCCTCGGCCTCGCCCAGATCTGGCGAGGCCAAGGCGTGGGTCGCGACCCACGGCGAAGCCGACCTCGCCGTGGGTCGCGACGGCGACCCTCGGCCTCGCCAGATCTGGGCGAGGCCGAGGGTCGCGACGGCGAGGCTCGGCCTCGCCAGATCTTGGCGAGGCCGAGCCTCGCCCAGGCGGCGAGGGTCCAGCCCTCGCCCTCGCCGGCGAGGGCGACCCTCGCCTCCGCCGGCGGCCGGCGAGGGCCGTGACGCCCTCGCTGGCCCTGGGCTGTGGCCGGTCGCCGGCCATGGCCAAAGAAAAAAATAAATAGAAAGAAAAAAAATTAAACAATTCAAAATATTATTAAAATATTATTTGGGAACAGAAATTTTGTGTAGTTTCCAAACGCATTTCTATTCTTTTCCACTTTAGGAATAGAAATTTTGTGTAGTTTACCAAACGCCTTAAAATACCTAGAAATTGTTTCCGGGCACAGAATAAAAAAAAATTATTTCTATTCAGAAATTGTTCCGGGGCGCAGAATGGTTCTCATGCGCACCCTAAAAATATATATCTTTAGAGTCACGGAGAATAGGGTAAGACAAAAATATCGACGGTCGAATTTCTACATTTGACTTGACATGTGACCGACCGACGGTACTTATATTTGATTGAGTAATCAAGGGTAGAACAGAATCTGGATCTTATTTAAACTATCCATGTTTCCAAGTCTTTTTTCTTATATGAAATATGGACGGAGACAAACATGATCGGACACAATAAAGATACAAAATGGTGGAGAGCTTTTAATGGTTTGGAAAGATATTAATCAGAGACAAAAAAAAAAGGAAGAGAGATCCGTATCCTAAGAAAATCATCCCTCTGCTCGAAATCTCTAATGGAGTGACGCGTCATCGTTGCAAATGTCAAGCGTTGGGGCGTCTGCACATGACTGGGATGGACCAGCAAATGTTTCTGGCGAGATTCTTGGGTAGGGTTTTAGTCAGTCCGTTGACGTACGTAGCACTTGATCGTGTGATCGATTTAATTGTTGCAAGCAACATTAAAAAGAAGATGATCGGAAACTGGATTGAGAAAGATGTCTTGAATATGCCCTCGCTCCCACTATGGAGGTGTTCGCAGCTAAGTGGTCTGGTTTCGGGGCGGAACGAGAGAACCCTACTCGACTGCTGTAGCCGCCAACAAGTTGCTGGAATGTCGAACCAAGCCAAGACATGGACCAGCCGATTTTGGAACCAATCGATTCGGGGCTGATCTCCAATTATGCCCCCAGAATTGGGAATTGTTAGAAATTTTGATCAAAGCAAGCTCTCTCTAGACACAAAATCGGATCAAACTAAATTGAACTCTAATGTTGAAATAGTTCGACTAAATAATTGCTTCTTGAAAAAATTCGGATGGAAGTTTTACCTTATTCTAAATAAAGAATTATCTGGATTAGGTTTGAGAGCCGATTCCACCCCAAATTAACCTAGAACCACCGGTTCTATTTTGGAATAAGAAGTTCTTGGTTAGGAACGGCATTTCCAAGGCTTGGACTGAGAAATGAGTTGGTATGGACCAATTTTGCGTCCTTACGACTAAGAACTGACTAGATGGTTCTCCTCGGAATCTACCTCAACTGGAGTCGATCATACGGTTTTAGTGGCCAATGGCTCTAACCTGACCCTTGTAACCATATGTTGGTCCATCTTGAAATAGTAGTATAAATTATGAAATTCCACCGTTATTCTCTAGAAAATCAAGTGTCTAGCCACTTCTTTCTAGAAATTTAGGGCTTATTCGATTGGCCTTACATTAATTAGCCACATATATCTCGCAAAACTTTGAAATATTAGTTTGGTTTAGAAAAACGAACGAAAAATTTTGGGTCTTAAAATTGTAATAGCTATACATGGTAAAAGATTTTTGTGTTTTAGTGTTAAAAAAAAATGTCACACTTGAAACACAGAAGCTAAACATTTACTTAAATTTTTTGAGTTAAACTCGCTAATATGCGAAAACAGTCTCTATCTATGTTAGGTGTTCTGACCCCCCTCCCTTCCCCTTCCCGGTATTTTTTAATAGGTTATGTGGTCAGAAAAACTTGCAAGCATGATCTCAGAGGAAGAGATTACGCGTCGGGATCTATGTGGACCTTATATTTTCCCCCCCTTTCTAATCAGTTTTCACTCTTCTGTATCTTGGACCAAACCCTACATGAGAGGGACTGGCGCTCTGTTTCGTCTCCTTATTAAGTCTTTTATGTTTATAATGTCTGCCACTATTCAATCACATGTTCGACGCACGAGATATGGGTAACCGTGAGTTATCGTAACTCACAAGCATGGAAAATCGAGCAAGAACGACTCTTCCACCAAACCCAAAATTCCGATCGCATATATGGTCGCGGAGTGCTCCTGCGGGATCACGCAACTAGAGTTTCTCACCCCCACCCACCCGAGAAAGACGTCGATGTTTACGGTTCGTGTGCGCACTGCACGTTGGCGATGTTCGGTTTGAGCTTGTACTATGTTTACTGTATCCAAGTTTGCGGTCAACAGGAGTTGACCTAAGTCGCCCATTGAATGGTCAACGCCACCCGCATGCCATGGCCATAAGCAATCCACGAAGGTGATTTCCTCGAATTTCTCCACCTCGTGATGCACACGCTAGCCGTGCGCTAGAAATTGCATGAGTTTCGCAAACGAAAAATTATCAAAAGAGTCTTAAATCTATTGCAATTGTGCCGATCCAATCCTAAACTTTCTTTCTTATCAATTGAGTCGTAAACATCTTGTATTTATGCTAATTCAGTCCATTCGGTCAATTTTGACTGGAAATTGCTAATAAGAACGCCAGTCGTCCTACGTGGCATGAATAACGCTGACGTGTACAATTTTTAATAATATTTTATATTTTTAAAAAAACTCAATTGTGCCGACATTGATATGCACAGTCTTAGATCGTCATGGCTGGGTGAGGCTTGAACTCGCCAGCCAGCCAGAGGAAGAAGGAAAGAAAAATAAATAAATAAATTCGAAAATTATTAGTATATTATAAAAAAATTATCCACGTCAGCACCGGTCGATGTCCATGCCAGCGATTTCCGCCAAAATTGGACGGATGCACTGAATTGACACAAATGCAAAAGATTTAAAACTCAATTGGCAAAAAAAAAAGTTTTGGAATGAATTGACACGATTACAATAGGTTTAGCACTTTTTTGATAATTTTCTCCCAGTTCGCAAAACTTGAAATATCTGATCGTACGATTTTGGTTTGCCTTATAATCTTACATTTGTCGAGATATTCTGCATTTATTGTATGTCACTCGTGAACCAAACTGTATTAAATCAATCCTCATCGATAATAAGTTGGTCTCGTAAAGTTAAATTTAATTATAAATGAAAGTTTGGTTCAATATAGAAATGTAGTAACGCTCTCTCATACATATGATAGAATGCGTCCTAAGACTACATTGTGAAAATGGATAATCGAGGAGGCAAACAATGAGGGGTGGACTTCCTTGTCTTAAATAAAGTCAGACAATCGTTTTTCCGAAAAAGTTCAGATCGTTATTAGTGGAAGGGATGGTTCAAGATCTCGCAGCACGAATTGACCTAGAAATTTTCTGGTTGGATTTGGTGGAAGCACGCATGCTTCGTCTTTTTAAATAGTGAATTTAGCTGTAGCTTTGAAGATATCGAGCAAGAGAATATTAGACTTTTCATCACCAGGTCGAAATGAATCTGGCGAAAATTATGACCAAACTCTTTTAACTTTTATACCAATTTTGTTCCACCTACTCCGGCTGTGAGACTTTACCACGTTTGCTGATGAAATCTATCTATAGGGTGATTGTGGAGTACTCAACATGTCGATATCGTAACACGATGCGTACTCAATATATGACGTCAAATAAATTGTTAGTGGGTGGGATTTATTTCCTTCGATGTTGTCCTCACCAATATTTGCCAAACTTAACCCGCTGCAAGGTGGAGATTTTCGAGTTGTAATAATGTTGGTGCAGAAAGACAGCTAGATTAAGGGGAAGCGAGCTAAGGATGGGTCACACTTAAAGAAGAGATTTGTTAAGGTGCACGTGTGGGGATCTTAGGCAAAAGAAGTACCGCATTGGAGGATTTGTTGTAATGTGTAACAATTACTATCTTCTAGTTGGCCAAATCCAATTGGCTTAAGTTTTTTTGTAATGATAGGTATAATTAGATATGTTGACGGTTTTAGACTTATACTCCTTCTTGGTAATGTCCGTGGTTGAAGATATCAATCAGGCTTCTATTGCGTTGACTCAACAAATAAGTTACTATATTTGGAGTTTGGATCGAGCCTGAAGATCAAGATAGGTTAGATATGTGCTTTGAGGTGCCCATGGTACGAGGGGCAATGAGACCAATTGCCCGTGGATCGAGCTAGCCTAGCAGGCTACAACAGGCTACTATGGACACGTTTCAAGTGCCTAGTCCAAGCCAGGCGGGTACCCGACTATTGCACCGGCCTCAAAAACACACGAAAACACAAGATGAGGTTTGTTTTGACCTATTTTCATTAGTTGCCCACCAGAACAAACAATAGAAGTGTCAAAATTTTCTCTTTATAAGTTTTTTAAGTGAGTCCTCCGTGAGAGATTGTGAGATAACACTTATGGCTTTGCTTTAGATGTAATCTACGGCTCGAATACACTTGAGCGCTTAGGCGATGCATCACTATAATTCTCCGGACCAAACTGCATTAATCTCCGGTGTTCTTATTGTTTCTCGTGAATTTCTATGGTAATTTCTTATTCTCGCGTTATGTATCAAATTATAAAATCCGTTACCGTTATTACACAACAAAATATTTGCTCCTACTTCCCTAGCTGGCACAGCTCACGTCAATCAAACCACGCAAATCCCTTTTCCAGTCTGTCTTTCTCTTCTATTACCGATTCCAGCTACTTCCATTTTCTGATAGTCCTTCAGTCTCGACCCCGTGCTTCAGATTTTTTTACCTATTGTTCATCACATGCATGGGAACGTGATGGACATTTAAGCACCTGCAAGATTATCTTATCGTGTCCAAAGACAGATGTGTTATGATTAGAGCCAATCTCGTAATCGATCCCTTCGATTGGTGTGGACGACCTCAAGTTCAGCCGTCGAAGTCAGCAATCACTGGCTCGTTTGCATAATTAATTTCCAATGTAGGAAGTTCTTCAAAGTTAACAAACACCGCTAATTAATCTCGGAAATGTTCTAGGGATTGCGAAACTTGCAGAATCAGAACCAATGCTCTAGAGATCACGTGACGCGACTGATTGATCCCAAAGATGCGGTGATTACTTAGTAATTGGGGTGGCTCCTGTTGCGTTGATTTCCGAGGTTACCATGAGGAGTCTTTGTTTAAAAAGACTTGGAGGACATCCCGCGTTTGAAGTTGCGCAGCAAGATTCCAGAATCAAAACGTGATTCATGTGACACTCGAATCCCAGGAACACTGACTGATCAATGTTGGGATCCACACTTAATCAATGCTGATTAACTTTTTAATACTAAACTAAGATTGCTCCATGATCGGTTCTAATTTCGAGAGAGCTCGTCGAATTAGCAATCAAATATGATATCGGATCGACTTATTTAACCACTCGGTCAACTGTCATTATTTCTAGTACGACGCGAGCTATCCTCCACTCCATTTCTTTGAACCGAGGAACAGATACGATCCAATCGAAAAGACAATCGATGGCCGAAAAGATTCAAAAAAAAGAGGAGAAATCGAGACAGCAATTTAATGCAAGTCAAGGTTGTGGCAAAGGGGATCAAAAGGAGAACGAGAACTTGTTTGCCTGCCTGTGTTTCTCGAACAGACCACAGACTCTGTTGAATTGATGTGTTCTTGCCAATGCCAAGTAGGGTTTCTTCATTTGTTTTTTTAATAAAATTGGCCGCAAGATCATCTGTTTTTGATTTCCTAGTAAGCTCCAAAACCTCATATGCGGGTTGGGTCTCTGTCAACATGAGATCAATCCAAGAACGAGTCACGTGACAGAAGATCCTCCGTCGCCACTGTGTCTCGTCTTCAAGCTGCCAACCGCAACAGAAGCCACAAACCTCTCAAGAGAACATATCCATGGCCGACCCCAGAACTTCGTATGGCCCATAAGGACGCAGACTCGCCCTTGTCCTGACAAGCCGCCGCTGCAACCCTCTTGTGTTGCCATTTGATTGCATTTACTCTCACCTGTCCTAGAGGGGAAGGATCCCCCCTCCCCCTCCCCCTCCCCCTCCCCGCCGGGCCCCCCCAGACGGAATTAGGTTGAAGAACATTATGAAAATCCAAACTCTAGATACGGCTACTTTAGCGTATCAACTTAAATTGATGGGAGTTGCAGGAGAAATGGGATACCGTGAATAGATCATCATGAGAGAACTTAAGTCTGAGCCCATTAATCTATTCAATTAAACTCACATTTACTCAGAAACTTGAGTGAACAAGTTATGGGCTAACTAAGGGTGCGTTCATTTCATTAAAAAGTTCGTGATAAAAGGAAAATATTTATCATGGAAATCATTTTTATTAAAGTTGATGTCTTGTATTCTGTTATCTAAGAGATTATGAAACGATTTCGAAAGGCCCTCTGACGACTGGATAGCACAGGTAGAAGGATTTATATGGGAAAGTTAAATATTTTAGGCTATGTGGGCAACTTTGTAATTTGTGCCATGTAGTTTAGGGTGAAACAGGTCTCAAAAATAGAGAGCAGGGTATGAGAAAGAGTGATTGTACATTTTTCTACATCATTAGTAAAACGGATCTCTTCTCCCCGTGGACGTAAGTAGACGGTACATATCCCCTGCTGAACCACGTAAATTCTTGTGTTGTGTGAATTTCCATTACTTTATTGAATCGTTAATAGGATCGAATTTAGATATTCAACAATTTTGGAGAAAAATAGTAAGTTTTCATTTGTTTTGTTTAGGGAAAGTGATTTCCATCTTACTAGAAAGGGAAATCGTTTTCTCACAATCTAAACTTGTTATTTTCAGTTCATGGAAAATGCTTTTCGTAAATTAGTTTTTCGTCATTCAGACAAAAAAAATAAAAAAATAATTTTCCTTCAAACAAACGGACCATAAATATGTCATGTACTTCAAAAGCCACCACTACAACCCTCTTGTGTTGCCATTTGATTGCATTTACTCTCGCCTGTCCTAGAGAGGAAGGACCCCCCTCCCCTCCCCGTCGGGCCCCGGACCGAATTAGGTCAAAGATCATTATGAAAATCTGAACTTTGGATATGGCCACTTTAGTGTACCGACTTAAATTGATAGGAGGTGCAGCAGAAATGAAATACCGTTGATAGGAGATCACCGTGAGAGAACCTAAGTTCGAACCCATTAATATATTCAATTAAACTCACACTTACTCAAAAAACTTGAGTGAACGAGTTATGGGCTAAGTAAACATGTTGTGTGCTTCTCATCGCACCTCAACATATACTATGAGCTTATAGTTGTTCTTTGTAAATTTTAATTACTTGATTTATTAAGATGAGTCTGTATATCGTGATTCTATTGTTCTTCGTGAGGAATGCGTGTTAGATGCCATTTTTTTGGTCAATTGAAATAGGACAATGGAAAACTGCACAAGCACTCCGTAGAGAACTACTTCGCCTCCTCATGAAAGGAGAGGTTCGTGCATGTCATATCTCCGACATGTATGCTTCCCTCCTCTCATGCAAAGTGAGCTTCGAATGCCATTAGCGGAATCACGACGTACAGTGTAATGTGAATATACGGAGTTGGTGACGATTTTGTGGTGATCAAACCCTAGGCACAACCAAAGACAAGGATAATCTTTTGAAAAGGGGGCTCTCCAACGTAAAAGGACCGCTAGCGGAAATGTCTCAGGCGACGGAGAGAGTTTCGCCCGACATCACAGAAGCTCATTTTCTGCCCATCGCAAATCGTCCCGACTCTCACTCTCAACACTCCCAAGTTCTTCACTCCAGAATAAGAGGAGGAAGGACGAAACATAAAACGACGAGTGCCTAACGAGGCCAGACGCTGTGTTCCGCCCCCCTCTCTGTCTCATGTGATGGTTTGGTCCGGGGCATTAATATCTCTCACGATGTTGATCAACCGAGCTTTGAATTTTCTTGCGATATTCCACGACGACCTACCCCAACATGGCAATGGCAACAACCCACGTAGGGCAATGAAGGAAGCAACATGAGACCCACGAGGTCGTATACTGAGTCGAGATCACGGACACATGTTAGCCATTGTGCGAGCCATGTGGGGGTGTTTCATTGGGGACAAAAACTCGAATGGGAGGGGGTCTCCCTATAAACGCATCCTAAAACTGGAGTAGTGGCCCTTTTTCGGGCGCAAAGTCAAACCGCCCCAAATTCGGATCCTATCCGGAGCCGACGATGGGACAAGACGACACCAGCGAGAGACAGAGAGACAGGGACCATGTTCGAGTTTTTATTGCAATCCGTCACGTGCTGCTTGCGTTCGAATGTTCGTTGTCCGAGGAATTCGAATTTCTTTTTGTGGCCTTTGATTAGGTTGATTGAGTTTTTATCCCTGCTAGCTAGTTCTTGATAGGTGGACGCAGCTATTTTTTCTGTTTTTTTCCTGCTGGTTGGTAGTTAGGATGGGTTCTTGGGTTTCAGTCATGGAGGTTGGGCCCGACCGCCATGCCCGAGTGGCCCGAGCTCCTCTGGCATCCGTCCCGAGGAAAATGGCCCTAAATTCATCAAATGACATTCAAGCTCCGCTTGTTTGATGAGCTATGTACTTCGCTTGAACATGTTTCCAAATCAAGTTTTGAGATTATAAGATAGAATCCATTATCTGATATTTGTACCAAAAAAGCTATGACGCTGCGTTTTCGGATTCGCTGCCGAGGACCACATCCGCATTCTGAGGTCCGCGGTCTTGGCATTGGGGTCATCGAGTCGGGACCATGGGTGCCTATTTCTAGGAGCCAGGGACCCAGGTCCGGGCATCAATGTCCCAGGTCAGGGCTGTAGGGACCTAGATCCCAGACGTGCAAATTCGAGTCCAAGTGTCGGGGATCCAGTTTGGAGCATCGGGTTCGCGGGTTCGGACCAGGAGGACACAGGTTTGAGCCTTTCAGGCGCTGAGGTCCTACGTCTATCAACAGGGCATGTCGGTTCAAGCATCTCTCTCTCTCTCTCTCTCTCTCTCTCTCTCTCATTACCTTTCATTCCTCCATGCCGGTCGCGATCGCAACGTCAACATCAAGTCTCAAATAGGCATGGACGAGAGCTTTTACCTCTAGATCTCGAGGAACCTTCCGATTTGGAGCTCTAGGTCTAATCTAATGGCTGGTAGTTGTCGGCTACCGGCTTATCGAAGACATGGAGCTCGACACCTCTAGGAAGGAGCGAGGGAGAGATGGGTGTTGGTGTCCACTGTTTGACGGAATTTTGGTTCGATTTGGTGAGGGCCAAACTCGCTAAGACGAGCATAGCTCAGTAGATGTCCGTGATCTGCACTCAATAGTTTCACACGAATGACATTTGACATGATAAAGGAATGACATATAAATTAAAACAGGGTATGTTTTCATCTGGGCAGTGATTGTTTTCACATTTTTGAGCTGATAGAATGAGAATGAAAAAACTCAATGTAGGAGGGTCCTTGTCACGACCCCATACAAGAATTAGGAATACGATTCACGCTTTCTTTCCGTGGTTATCGAGTAGGTCTGACTCTGTCCAAATTATTTTTCTCAGTAAAAAAAAGAAAAACGTGTCCATAGCGGTCACGGCACTTGTCGAGGTTATAGGCATGATCCTCATGGACGAGACCCAGAGCTGTCATCTCACAAAAAACTTCTTGCTGGTACAGTTTTTCTTTGGACTCATTTAGGCAGCGACTTACAAGGGTCTCGGTTCTCGCTGGCTTACAGCATAGCTCTCTTGGTACGATGATGTGCTGCAGCAAGAGATTCAGTTGACAGGGAAAACATCTTAGGGTTGAACGATCGTCACAAGACAAGCAGCAGCAGCAGCACATGTCATGCATGTTGCTGGAGAAAACATGAATCGGTGCTTCATTCATGGAACCTCGTTTCATTAGTACAGACGGATTGATGAGTGGGTCTACCAGATCAACGCATGTGATTGTGGAGTCTCGATGTGGGCGTAAAGTCGCAACCTGCTTGTTATGGAATCAAAATTCTGTGCTTTCAGATCCAGGAGATCCTTCCATATGTTCATGCCATCGTTCTTTTCTTAAATTTCATCAGCAGCCTTATCATTGGGATTCATAGTTGAGTAAGTGTTTGTTTCAACTATGAGTAAAGGTTAAGATCTTCTGTCTTATCGCAATTGGAGAAATCTTCAAGTACTCGTGGAAGGGAGAAGGGGGCCTATTTCCGCCTCCTACAACGTCCAATCCGTTTGTAATATCAATCATAACACAATAGAAAAATGACATAAATGATCTATAAACTTTGATTTAACATCCAGTGCGGTCCTTAAATTTTTAATTTATTCAACGTAGTCCATGAACTATTAGTAAATGTTCAATATAGCCATTTCGTTTGCTCAACATGTCCATTCTTTCATCCATCTAATTTTGAAAAGGAAAAAGAATTAGGGTATTAACATGTCCATCATTATTTGATGGAGCGTATTATTTTATTGTGATTTGAAATGAATATTTTGCTCGAATAATCCATGCGCACGCAACTTTTTTTTTTTTTGTGCTTTTCGCTGTATAATCTTAGCATATTGAAAGCTACATTGGCAGGTATTGTTAATTTGAACTAATGGAAGGACGGATAATATTATCAAAAAAAGTCTTAAACATATTGTACAGATGTCAATTTAGTCTTAAATTTTTCAATTTTGCTAATTTAGCCATAAACCTTTTGACAATTTGCCAATGTAGCCCATCTGGGCAATTTTGACCTAAAATCGTTGACGTGGCATATGTGGCATAATCAGCACTGATGTGGATAATTTTTACAATTTTTTTTATTTTTTTCCTTTTTTTCCTTTTGTTTTCTTTTTTTTTTGGTAAGTTTTCTTTTTCTTTTCTCTTTTTCTTCCTTTTTGCCTATTTTCCTCCACTAGCCAACGAAGGTCGCCCTCAAAGGTGAGGGGATGCTCATCAACCTCGCTAGAGGCCTACGAGGGTCTAGCGAGCGTCGCCCCAGCCAAATCTAGCGAGGGCCCGACCGTCGCCTGTGGCCGTCAACCTCCACCGACCATCATTGAGGCCTCAACGACCGGTTAAGGGTAGTAGAAAAAAAAGAAAAAAAAATCATAAACTTTATTTTAAAATGAAAAAAGATTGTTCGTGCCAATGCTAGCCATACTACATAGGATGGAGGCTTTCATGTCATTGATTTCCGATCAAAATTGGTCGTATGGATTACATTGGCAAATTGTCAAGAGGTTTAGGATTAAATTGGCCAAATTTTAAGGTTTATGACTAAATTGATTTTTATCGAATAGGTTGAGGATTTTTTTGGTAATTTTCCGTGGAAAAACGATATTGAACATTTTCATATAATTTACAAACTAAGTTGAACATTTACTAATAGTTGAGGAGGGATCACATTTAACTTAAAAGTCCAGGGACAATATACACCATTTGTATCATTTACTTTCACACAAATTTAAGTTGTTCTTATTAGCTCTAACGATTTCCTTTTGAAATAAAGCTTTATTACCCAAGGAAAGCTTCACTATTTGAATTACAAATTTAACGATGACGAGTTTGCTTAATTTTAACCCCTTTTGGGCCAAAGTCACTTGCATCCCTACGTACGGAGAAAGTATTTCATGTGGCGACTACACAGTGTGAATGATTTGAAGATCTAAGCATTACGTAGGACAACAACAATACCATATAGGCAATGTCATTGGTCGGTCATGCCACGTTAGCCGTGTGACCGCCGCGTAAAGTATTTTTCTTACTCATTTTGCAACTAGGATTGTAATTTTTTTTTTCTACCTATGAGGGTAGGGGACGAGCCCACGTTAGTTGAACCAGCCCAGGTTCTTGGCCCATGAGCCCAACCTATAGATCCAAAGTACTCTTGGATTCAAGCACCCATAGGGTCCGCAAGGAGTTAATTTATATGATCAAATTTGTCTCTAGACGAGAAAACAAATGCATCGAACCATGCCCACAAGATTGTGACTTGTACATAAAACTTTCAAATTAGACATAAATGGCGACGAGAGCAATGCTCGATGCAGCACAGTGGAGTGTCAACTACTTATAAATCAAAAATCCGTATTGATATGTGTTCCAAAGTTGGTGTAAATTGATCGAGGATAGGCTGGAGAGCTGTTGGTTTGGTGGATTTATATATAATCATGGACAACATGGAGTAGTAAATGGTTCCACGATAATCACGTACACGAAACCGGCAGAGACTTGCGGCCCATTAGTTTCGCTGAGGATTTATTGTCGCAAAACATTTTCCTCATCTTCCAGAGTTTACCTCGCTTAGAAAAATGAGTCGATAAAGGATATAGTCAACGAAAAAATTTATGTATAAATTTAGAAAAATGACGAGCTCTTTTAAAAGTTAGAAATCATTTTTAGGAATATGAGTGGACCCTAGAGCTCAAGCCCAGGTCCCTCGAGGCTAGGCCGAGGACCATAGCACTCGGGCTCTAGACCCCATGGGCAGGGCTAGGATCCCCGACACCCGTGCTTGGGACTCCGGCCATCCGGCTCGGATACTCGACAGCTACGTTCAAGCCACCGGGGCTTGCTCTTGGTTTCCCTAAGGCCGGGATTTGGACCAGACCGTTAGTGCCCAAGTCCCTTGCCCCCGTGCTCAAGTCCTCGACGGTTGTGCTCAGGTCCCGACAAACATGTCCAATCCTCGACAGCCAAGATCGGGTCTTCCGAGACCAGGCTCGGGCCCCAGACCCGAAACCCGGGATTATGATCAATATTTTTCTACGCTTCAAAATTGCCCGCAACAAGCATATGAAAATGTTTTCCGAAATTATTTTTGCAAAACACAACCGAACGAAGACGATAACGAAAATATCATGGAGCCTTACAGAGAGAGAGAGAGAGACAGGGAGAGAGATAGGGTTTCACTTTTAGGCGCGGCTCTCATGGAGAACTGAAAGCGTGGGGGAGGAATCATAATAAATCATGACATTACGACTCTGCATGATGGAAGCTAGATAGAAAAACAAAGCAAAAGCCGGTCTCGCAGGCTTTGCGGATCATTTAAATCCCCCCTATAATCTTCTGAAGGACATCATTTCATGACTACTACTACTACTACCAGTGTGGTTATTAGATCGCCACGGCAGCCCCTATTCATTTAGTATTCCAAAGTGGACTCCCAAATAGTTCTCTCTCTCTCTCTCTCTCTCTCTCTCTCTCGAGAACATAAATGATTTGTCCAAAACTCAAATCCTAGCAGCCATTGACAGCAACCAGTCCTCACTTGATTGGAAACGACCTAACAGCATGGATTGATCCTCGTGTTTTTCTTTTCCTATTTTTTTTCTCCCTTCTGTTCTTTGATCTTGTGCGTAAACTAAATTTTTGTTTGTTTGAAGGAAAATTATTTCCGAAAAATTATTTTCCGACTTTATTGGTGTTTAGATGACGAAAAACTAATCGATCCACGAAAAATATTTTTCATGAATTAAAAACAACAAGCTTAAATCGGGGAAAAGCAACTTTCACAATAAAAATTAACAAATTTCCTTTAAAAAAATTTCATAAAAAATATTTTTTTTATCATGAAATTTTCGACAAAGCAACCGCACCCTGTATAGTAAATGGATTTCAATGATTAAAGGGTTCAGATTCTTAGCGTCCTCCAAAAAAAAAATACAAAGAAAAAAAGCAACTCCTCTATAATTTCGGTGCTAATTCTTGACAAATTCCCAGTTTCTGTGATTTCATTATCTTTCTTTTAAAAGATGTTTCCATCTCATTCGAGTTGGGCGGTCAATAGGATAAAAAAGTGCGCTAAAGCAAGATTAAAAATCGATTTTCTTAAATGGTCCTCAAGAAATCCAATGATTAATATCACCAAAAACTCTAAATTGGTACATTCATGATAAATTTATCCCAAACTAATTTTTTGATCACCAAAAACCCCAAATTGGTACACCCGTAAAAATTTGACCCTCCGTCAGTTTCTGTTAAATTTTACCGTCAAATTACTAAGTCGGATGATACGTGACGGCAGTTTGGGTTTTACCCTCCGTATATCATATGTGTACCGATTTGTTATTTTTTGTAGTACTAATCTAATTTAACATAAGGTAAAATTGTCACAAATATATCAATTTAGAGTTTTTCATGGTCAAAAAATTAATTTAGAGTAGATTTGTCATATATATATATATCAGTTTAAAATTTTTCGTGATTAAAAAATTAATTTGAGATAAATTTATTATAGGTGTTTCAATTTCAAATTTTCTGCTGTTTTAATCCTAAATCCGAAAAAGGAGGAAAAAAGAAAAAGAACCGATTAGGTATTCATCGTGTTCAAATGACCGACACCTGCCTCGCGGCTGGCTTTTGCGTGGGGCCGGCAGACAATAGAGGCGAAAAACCAAACTGGTTAGGTTTGGGCTAGAGGGAAAAGAGCACGGCTTCATGATAGTCAATGTTTTCACCTTTTGTCTCGTACTGTCAAAATTAGTTTTAGTGGCCCGAGATATTATCGTAATCACTATTGATCCGACCATATCTCTATAGAAGGGATGGAAGGAGACCCATACAACCCCCCCAACCCCCCCCCTCCCCAAAAAAAGATCGGTCAGAAGCGATCCGATCATCGTAAGCCATTTCACGTCAGCAATTCCTAAAGAAATTAATCGGAAGGATTATATCTGAATTTCCCGTTAAGATTTAACACTACGTTGACAGATTTGAAAAGTTGATAATTAAATTGACATTCGGACAATAAATTTATGGCCGATCGAATAAGTTCCCCTCTATCTATAGTACTGACGAGGTTAATTTAAGAGGGTAATTCCGCCCTACGTCAACACGGCACGTTTAGCCTCCTCAAATCTTCTAGCGACAAATGCGCGTGACACTCGCGATTTGGTCTCGGCGAGCGCCCCGAGGCCGAACCCGATCTCCACTTCAAGAAAGGGGATGTCTCGTTCGGGGTTCCTTCCTGGTCGCTACGACGGGAATCCCGCCCTCTAATCAAAGTCATATCCGCTAAATTTGTCAAAGAATTTCGGCCAAGTGAATTCGGAGTGCTTCGTCCGTCATGTAAAAATCATATATTCCTCCGTCCGTCAGTCTCGTGCCACATGGCGTGCGACTCGCTTGATTAATCTTGCGTGACCCAGCCTGGTCTCATCCGATAAACGAGGGGAGTTTCTGCATGGGACAAAAAACTCGCTCGAAGCCCACAAATTCCAGCAACAAATCACAGTCTTTCGACATGCAGGTGCACGGATTTTCCCTCTCGTTGATCCAAGAAGAGCCATCTAATACTTTTCAAGCCCTACGCATAGGTGTCGGAATCTCTCTCTCTCTCTCTCTCTCTCCCTAGGCTGGGGCGGCCACTTAAATTCGACACTTCAGATCAGCATCGCTTAATTTCGACAGTTCACATCATGTGACAGCAGAACCGCATGAGATGCCCCCACTGATAACTATTGCGACGGGAGGCGAGGATGCATGTGTTGGAGAAGTCGATGCCCTTTCAATTGCGCACGAAAGATTCATAAGGTGACAAAAGATCGGCGAGGGATCGAAATCCCCCAAAGATTTCAGTATAATAATAGCATATGTACGTGACGCTTCCAACTACCGGAGAAAAATCCGCACGCAAAGCTCATCCAGATTCCACTAAGGAAGCGTGGAGCGCGTGGACACATCAGTTGAAGGCATGCATAAATCCGGAAATACGTGACAGCAACCGGTTGATGCTTTTTAGGAAACGAGCTTCCTTAGTGCGGCAGGTGCGTAACGATTGCGCTTCTGTTGTGTGCTTGAGGAGAACTAACGACGGCGTAGAGAAGAAACAACCCTAAATTGACCGAAGATATTTGACGTACGTAAAATTGTCTGAAGTTGAAATTGTGAGATTTAACGGAAAAAGAAAGCCCTAGGATTTGCATATCAACTTTGAACACACGCTGGCAAAGATAAGTAAAACTCTAGTGAAATGCATTTGATTGGGTCGGGATTGATTCTTGACGTGAGAAATATAATGATCCGACTCTGTAAAATAAACCTGATCAATAGACGGATTGGATCGATCAAGTATCACTAGGCATATAAATTGACCGAGCCAGGCTCTGAAAGGAAATCGGTGCGTGGACTCGTCCATTTGCATTTTAAGACTAGCATAGGCTTGGCATGCCCAACTGATCAAGCTTGCGGTCAGGGCTAACATTTCCTGTTTCCTTGGAGATTTTATTTTCAATCTCTCTGTTTTCTCGGATGACTAATAATGAGAATTGTACAAGTAATGTTTTTGACTTCTCTATTTGATGTCCCTATCTTTTAGACATCATTCTATTTGCCACTTAAAGTCTCACGAGATCGTCTAGTCTCAATAGGCCTGTATTGGTATAGATGAGTTATATATCAAAGGACGAAGCCAATAGTTTTAAATCGACGTTGATTTCCTCGCGATGTCTTCAGTAGAAAGAGTCACTGTCAATCTGTCTTTTTTGTTTTTGGTCGAAACTCTCAATCTGTTAATTGGCAATTAATTACGTTCGGAATGGAAAAAAGAGGCAGATACAATAAGATGGCATGATTTTATTCCCGAGGTCTTATTAGCTCTAGATCTTAGCTTCTTATTCGCTCCTCAACTTTTCTCGTCCATGACAAGAACTGCGATCTTCCATGCTCATCGATCACTCCCACCTATTCCGAGCATCCTCAGAAAGAAAATCGTCGAAGAATTCGAGAATGAGAATAAAAACAAAAGACGAACCCCGGTTGCAAGATTCTCCAAGCACAAGCAAGAGAATCCCATCATCAATCAATGGACCCATCGGATCGAAACTCCAACGCGAAACCCTAAAAGAAGAGATGCCCCCCCCCACTTATAATTATTTGCACAGTTGAAACAGGCATGATTACGAGAGGTGGGCGACTGGGAAGCCGTGAGACGAAGAACACATCAAGAAGGAAACTCTCTTTGTTTTTGCGAAGTCTTGATCAGTGAGGGGAGGGTAGGGTTTTGACGTGTCGTTGTGCAAAGCTGACTTCATTGAGCGAGGTCATTTCATGAACAGGGGAAGGGGGGGAAAAGGGCAAAAGCAGCTGATCTTTTTAGGCTTTTCTTTATCAGAAGCTAAAGGTGGCGAAAAAAAAAATGAGAGGCAAACGCCTCTCCAAAGACCATTATGTGCCCTAATGGAGGGGCGTCGCTGTCGCGAACGTGGGTTGATTAAAATGAGAATTAGGGTTTCCATTCAATCAAAGCCGATTCTTTTGGTTGGGCGAAAATCACGGTTGTTTATCCAATACTTTTCTCCTCCTCCTCCTCCTCCTTATTCTCTCTCTTGAGCTAGACTTAGATGGTTGTATTCATTAGACCGACGACGAATAATATATGTAGAGTCGAGCAAGAGCAATTGAGACGTGATCACTTAAGCACATCGAACGCGTTATAGTATGCTCGGCATAAAAAGAAAGTTTAATATCGTATATTTAATGCTCGTGAAATTTAAAATTCTGAAACTAGGGTTTATCTTATATTATATCGCCCAGAAAAACACCAATTACAAGGTGCTGTGCGTGTCAAGATCATCTTTGTCCGTCTGAGAACGAGAGAGAGAGAGAGAGAGAGAGAGAGAGAGGGGCTCTCGAAGTTGACGTATGCCTAAAAGTGCCTTGGAGATATGTGTTCTTGTTGAACTTGGAGGGTTAGAACAAGGAATACGTCTCTTCTACTGACCTTTCGAATTGGCTATTTTTAGCTAAATTGACTTTAATGCTCTGGCTCAAAAGGTGGGCGATGCGACTGGCCATTCCTTTCAAAGAAAGAAAAAATTTTGAATATGTTCCGAAAGAAAAAATGTTCCGAAAGAAAAAATTTTGAATATGTTCCACAATAATTCGTCGGGACATAATGAAATCGAAACGCATAAAAGAAAGCATTTGTTCCAACTCTCGATATATTGTTTTTCTTTGGTGCTGATCGATTCCATCAATCATACAGCCGTCGGACGAGTTTATATGATTTTCTTTTTGTTTTAAATAGCATTACGCAAAGATAGAACATATGCCCTCCTCGTAGTCGAAGGGAAAATGTATTGCTATTCACATGCGACGGACGCATGCATGCATTCGCTCACATATGTCGAAATCATATGTCGAAATCCACCAAACGAAAGTGTTCGGCGTATCGATGTGATGGATGCTTATTCTTGTGTTCATGTCTAGTGCATAGGTTTGAGGAAAAGATAAGAAGCTATGGACAAATCAACAATCAAGAGGGTCTTGTTTAGACCTTGAAGCACTCTAGTTAATTAGGACCAAAAAATTAATACAAACGCCTACAGTTCTATGATAAAGAAATTAACATTTGCAAATCATAGTTAGGGTATCTTATCATGTATCGTAGAGGACTCTTTCAACATTTTTTTCGTAAGAATCATAAGTTGAGTGAACTTATGTTTTCCATACTTCAATGTAGCCTTGATCTTAATCTCGCGGTGAATAGCAAGACGATGTTTGTAAAAAATTATCAAAAAAAAATCCTAAATATATTGTACCGAGTTCGATTTGGTCCTAGATCTTTCAATTTGGTCAAATTAGTTCTTAATATTTTAAGAATTTATCAATTTAGTCTTTCTAGTCAATTTTGGCTAAAAATTGTATACATGAATGTCAGTTATGTCATGTAGAATGGTTGGTGCAAATTTAGACAATTTTTGCAAATTTTTTTTTTGTTTTTTTTTCTTTCTATTATGGCTGGCAAGGGTCTCAGTGAGGTCCGCAACCCTTCGCAACGGCTAGCGAGGGCTTGCAAGCCCTTGTCCAGGATTCATCAGTCATAATGACAAAAAATATGAAAATAAATAAAAATTTAAAATTATCAATGTTAGCACCAATCGTACCACATAGGACAGCCGACATCCATGTCAATAATTTCTAGCTAAAACTGGCCAGAACAACTAAATTGACAAAATTTTAAAAAATTATTACTAAATTGGTCAAATTGAAAGATTTAATACTAAATTGGTATCTATATAGTAGGCTTGAGATTTTTTTGGTAATTTGCATATATTTAGTACGCGAATCACATTTTTAAAAAAATTGTGTGATGCCAAGTTGTTTGCCAGAAACTTAAGCCAGATAACGGTATGCAATATTTAGTTTGAAAACTTTTTCAAACTCTACCTTGCGAGCGGAGCGGGGCTTTCTTTATGTGTAAGATACGATGTAGACTTAATATTGATACAAAGTAAAGAATAAGATCGTAATTATAGGATAGGCAATAGGCAAAATAAAAGTAAGACACGGCTTGAGATTCGAATGGTTAATTCTTACATGAAAAATGTATATATCGACAAATCCTTCATCCAAAAACTTGAGTTATCGGGAAAAACAGGAATATTGTTAAAAAAATTATAAGCCTATTGTATGACGATCAATGCAATCTCAAATCTTTCAATTGTGCAAATTTAGTTATAAACCTTTTAACGACTCATCAATTTAGTTTTTCCGGTCGAATTTGATCAAAAAACTATTGACATGGATGTCGATCATCCTGCGTGGCATGATCAAAACTGATATATACATTTTTATCGCGTTTTTTTTATTTTTATTTCATTTGATTTCTTTTCTTTGTTTTATTTATTTATTTTTACTCTTAAGGGTTGGCAGCCTCAGCGATTACCGTCGGCCTCTGGCCAAAGGCTTGTGAGCCCTCGCTGGGCCTTAGCCAATGGCCGCTGACCCTTAACGGCTAACAAAAAAAGAAAATAAAAGAAAATATAAAAAAAAATCATAAATTTGATTTTCTTCTCCAGCAACAAGCTCTATGTGGTAGTGTCTTCCTTTATAATGGTCAAGGTTGGAATATCGCATTCATTATTAAAAAATAGAAAAATTATAAAAAAAATTATCCACGTCAGCGCCGATCACGTCACGTAGGACAGCCGGTATCCACCTCTTTGATTTTTCGGTCAAAATTGATCGAAATAATTAATTTGATAAATCGTTAAAAAGTTATAAGACTTAATCATTATAATTGAAAGATTCGGAATTGAATTGATCACCGTATAATGAATTTAAGATTTTTTCGATAATTTTTTCGGGGAAAGATAGACCCGCCATGCAACCTATCAAAACGTGGAAGGTTTAGAAAAGTTCGATGCTACTAGAAACCGAGGCAATGTCTTTTCATCAACATTTGTCGGGTAGCGTATGCCCCTCTTGTCATGGCAGCTCTTTTGAAGGCTCCAGGAACGTGCCTCAATTTTCCGTCTCTGAAGAAGACGTGAGCCTGTTTGCTGGCCCCCGTAACTGTAGCTGAAATTAAGTTAGATCCGGGATCTCACAGAGGATGACGAGAGAGCCTCGAACCTGTTGGATTTAACTCCCTTTGCTTTCCCAAGAAAGCTTTGGCGTGTAGCTGGCCCTGATTTCGCCGAAGCTAGTCTAGATTGCACCGGCAGGCGCTCCACCCTGGATATTCTTCCGTGAAAATCAATCGAAATGGTTGCATTAAAAATTCGCACGGAAGATTATGGCTAAATGGACAAAATTAAAAAGTCCGGGGCTCGATCCACACCTGTATAATAAGGTCTAGAATTGATCGCATAATTTCTCCTTAATTCATGGGAAGATGACCTTAATTGGTCTTTCTACCAGCTTCGAGGACAGATCTCTTCCTCGTGCTCTGCGTGAACTTGCCACATCAGCGCTTTCTAACGAAAATTAGCTTAAATGATTGCATTAGAATTTCGCGCAAAGGGTCATGACTAAATAGGTAAGGTTGAAAAATTTAAGACTGAATCGATATCCTGTACAATAGGATTAAGGACGGATCGCACTCATTTCTCCATGATTCGTGGGAAGACTACCTTAATTGGCCATCCAACCGGCTTTTAAGGACGAGTCTCTTCCTCGTGTTCCACGTGAATTTTGGTTTAGACTACTTTTTCACGGTTATGCATGGGAGAGGTAGGAAGTCTAGCGGTGAGATTCTCAGGACGCCAGGAGGGAAGGTCGTTCAGTAAAATCGCTTCGGCGGACACGCTTTCTCATGACATATATGCTTATGCTTATGCTTACATCCTAATGTGGAAGCTCATAAAAGCAAAAGCGCATTTGAACCCCACTTTGCCATTGTGGAATGGGATCTCTGCCCTATATTTTCCAAAGCGAGAAAAAAAATAAAATTCTTTATATTTTTTATATAGGATTAATACCCCGAAAAATTCCAAACTGGTATATCCATGATAAATTCATCACAAACCCCAAATCGATACACCCGTGATAAATTTTTCCTCCGCCAAATTAGATTAATACCACAAAAAATCACAAATTGATAAATATGTGTACGTAATTGAACAATCACGCATTTCACATGGGAGAGCCCTCTCCCAATTTCGATCCTCCCCAAAAATCCGAAGCGAGGAGCAAAATGCCACCCACTAAACCCAAAAGAAAAAAGAGCAAAACAAAAGAATCGAACTTTAATGGTGCGATAGAGACCCGTTGCAATTCCCATTGTCTTAAGCATACGCTCTTTTAATGTGCACAATGTCCCCTCCCTTCTTTCTCTCAATTATTGTGTCCGGTTTAGGGCTAGGAGATAGATAGCGTCCCCTTTTTTTGGGCGCGCATTGCTTTCTCGCGAGCTGTCCACGCACACGCGAAATTGATTGGGACCGCGGGGGGAAAAGCGCAATTCCCAAATTTTATCAAAAAGGGAGGAAAGGAATCGGCGAAAAATCCGAAATCCATTTTCTTGCGCCGTGTAAATAGGAAGTAAACCCGGGAAAAAAAAAATGATCGGGCTCGGATCAAAACCCAAATCCCCCCTGTTGCTTTTGTGAATTGTTGATTCATTGAAGATACATACGAGTTTTGTACGTACGTTAGATCTGTCAAATGGGTGGGTCGGGTCGGATATGGGTCGGGTCATAAATAGTCCGACCCAAATTGACCCATTAACTCGTTTATGATCCATTTATGCGCAATACATTTTTCTTGACCCATACCCGACCCGACTCATATCCGATCAAACCCATATTGCTAAAATACTTCCATATTTAGTTAAATATAGGAAAATTCATACCCAAGCTGAAATGAGAGTGTGGAGTGAGTGAGTGCAAGATTGAGTGAGGGCAAGAGAGATGTGTTGAGTTTAAATCGGCTGTAAACTCATTTATGACCCATTTACAACCCATTTACGACCCATTTAACATCAATATAAGACTTCTACCAATTTATGACCCATTTACTAAATATAACTAACCCATTTATGACCTATTTACTAATATATGGGTTAAGAAATGGATTTATGATCCATTTTGACAGGTCTAACGCACGTACGCACGATAAGGGCCTCGCGTTATAAGAGAAAAATCTAAATTCAATGAGGGATGTCATGCCTCGACTTGATTGAGATTTTGTAGGCTTGTGGCTGTTTTTTTTTTTTCTTTTTTGTAGTTGCACTTGAATTCCGATTATTTTTTCTTATTTTTATTTTTTATTTCGTGATTTAATATTCGATGAATTATGAAGCGTCGTTCGTCCCAGCTGGGATTCCGCCACTTGTGCGATGGATGATGCCAGGTGGCGCCGTCCAGATGGTGTCCCGCGGGGGATCGCAGGGCTGGATCGCGTTTGGTCGACACGTGTCCGGATGTCATTGGGAGAGCTCTAAAGTGGGGCCGAGGATTCTTATTATAATGCGGTGTTTATTTTATTGCACGCCGGAATCTTTTTCTCCAGTTTATTGGGCGAATTTAATTAAATGAAACCATTTTTTTTTCTGGAGTTTTGCCCTGGAAAATATAAAAAAAAGTTGCAGAGGGAATAATAAGCAGTAAAAAATCGACTTTATGGGAACGAGACAATCACAGAAACAATTTGAGAGAATTTCTTCGAAGATATTAATATAATTAATTGATATTACATCTCTTTGGTATTATTCAAAGTAACGAGTAGTGAGATTAACTATATGAGAATGAGAAAGTAATTTTGCTTGTAATTTCGCGTGAAATTGGCTCCGTTGCGCATCACGTGTAGTACGGAATATTTACGATTACTGATGTGTCCACAAAATAATAGATGATTTAATATTACGTGAAGATAATAATTGTTTAGAAGAAATGATCAAACATAATGAAAATTAATCCAGGATAAGTTTCAATTATGTTAAAAAGGGTACCGAGATATAAGGCGAGTGAACTTGTAATATTGAATTATTTACCACCCAATATAGACTATTTCCAAGCGATACTTCTTTTCGTATATAGAATTTCATGATTGGTAGTGCAAGAGTGAACAAGCGACTTTTGTATACATAAAATTTTCAAAAAGTTTTGACATACAAAACCCATGTCAAATATCCCAGTCTGTATAATAAGATGAGATTGTATTGGAACTTGTAAATATATATTTTTTTCATTCATTTTGAATAGAAGAATATTTGCTAATTTCGTATACTTCAAATGGAAGTCACCTTTCCGACCCAAAAAAGAAAAAAAAATCAAAATAGAAGTCTCCTTCTAATGGATTCAAAGGGGAAAAAAAGAAAAGAAAAAAGGAAACTCGAGTTCCCTACCCAAGCTTTGCTTGTCCAAATCAATCTCTTTCGTGAGCAATTTCCATGCGCATGCCCAGTGTCATTTGGCCATATCCAAGTAGAATTAGGCTACAAATCACCAATTTAGGGATAGATCATCTCATCACGAAACTTTAGCTAAGATTCAGCTTACAACACATGGCCAAACACCCGTAAGCAAGGTCGGAAATAATCTCCGGAATATCTGTCACGTGAATAAGACAGATAAAAGAGGGATCGAGTCGGCCGGGTTCTTCCTAAGTCTCGTTCAAAAAAGGCATCGAAAGTCGCCCAAGGCAATAGCGTAACTTTCTAAACGAGAAAAACATTCATCTCGAAAACCATCCGAGTCCACCGTTCCAGCCCCGCACCCCGATCCATGTATCGGTCACCGCGCCGCTGGAATTTAAAAAAAAGAAATAAATTTAATCAGGCTAATGACAAAAAGGATTCACAAAAGCAGAAATAAATAAGTAAATAAAAAGAAAGAAAGAAAGAAAAACGAATACCCATCAAGAAAAGGAAGGTAATTTAATTGCCCCAGAGGCGCACAAGGCCTACCGACATAATTGGCCTTCCCCAAAATCCACCATCCGCCCCCTTCGCCCTTTTTCGATCCCTCTTTCATCAGTACTGCCAAAAGCTATAAAGTCGAGGAACATTAAGCGCGCGAATCATCGCGGCTAATTAATCTAGATTATCGCCTTAATCTCGACGGGCGAAGGGGGCCGAAAAAGCCGGCACGGGCGGGGCGCTCGGGCCACGTGGAGCGCTCTTATCGATCTCCCCGACTAATTAAACCCCCCACCTCCCCCCCTCCGCCCCCCTCGCTTTGGCTCGTGCAAAGCTTAGGCGGCTGCCTAATCTCTTTAAATTAATCGCCCCCCCTTTTCCTTTCGGATGGAAAAACCGAGTGCTCGTTTTCCTCTTTTAAATTCCCCCTTTTTTAATGTCTCGTTTTTTTAATCCCCGTCTCCTTTTTTTTGTTATTTATTCAATTCTTTTCAGGAGCCGAGCCGAGCCGCGCGTATGCCATCAATAGCTCCCCCACGTGCGCGGACACGTGACTCGGGTCCCGAGACCGGCGCCTCGTTTTGGCCCCGCGCGCGCGTATCTAGGCGGCACGTGCGTCCGCATCCCGCCGATCGAACCATCAGTATAATTAAACATCGTCAGATCGCGCGGTTACCAAATTATACGGCGGCGTCGATCTCTTCGCGGGGTACGCTCGAACACGATCGGCTCGGTTTAATTATCCCGTCGCGATTTATCACATCGCTCGACGGACCAGTTGATGAATTAATCTCTGCGGCATAACCCTTCTAGGAAGCTAAGAAACGGGGTTTCCGTGTAGTCACGTCTCGTCGAAATGAAGGAAAGAAATGTGGCCTCAGGTTCACGGTGCCTTTTTATTAGGGGCGTGCAAAACGGATTGTCCAAACCGGCCAGTTTGGCCTGATTTCCGGGAGCGTCGCTCCTGTTTCTAGTTCCAATGGGAAACCTGACTGAACTGGATTGACCGGACCAACTGCATATATACATTTTTAATTTTTTTAAAATTTCTTCACGAAACAGTAAAATGTAAACTACATCCCGAGCAAACTTCTTGTTTACAAAAATTGGTTAAATTTGAACTAAGTCCTAAGCGACCGGGTTCCATTGAATCGGACCGAAAAATCGATCACCCCCTTCATTTTTATTCTACAAGGAAAAGAGAGGAGAAAGGAGATAGTGGGCATTTCTAATTTTTCTTTCTTCCTTTCTCATTTGGGGGGCGTGTGACTATTGTTCCGAGTTCGGCACGTTAAGAAGCTTCACAAACCGAGAATTTCTCACCCCCACCCCCCTTTTCTTCTTTTCCTCTTTTGGTCGGGGGAGAATTTCGCACTTTAAAGTCCGTCTCTCTGCGATGGCGGGGAGGGGTCAAACTTGGACAGTCTGAGGCCGAGGCCGATTCCGGGACGTTGCTTCGCATCAGGGAAAAGAGGCGTAACGGGGATCGGCGGGACCACCGCTGATTCGGCCGCATCCGCCCGTTCATCAGTAAGCGAATTACAGTCGGCCATGTTTATACTGCTTACATGTGCAAGTACCGTGACGTGGTGTATGAGGTATAAACTGAAAAAAAGGAAAAAAAAAAACAAAGAAAAACGAGAAATGGCCCTTATCATTCGATGCGTGGTGATTGGCGAGCGAGAGGATAAGGGGGCGGGGGGTCGTTTTCCGCCATCGGATCTCGACGTGTCCCCAAAATCTAATCGATCCCCGTTGAAAATTGTAACTTTGGTATAACATCAATGTAGACCATATAATATACGAATAAATAAATATATTTATATACGCGGTTCCTTATTTTCTCGGAGATCGAAGGCGCGGCTCCGCACGTGTTGACGCGGTCAGCGGCGCCGGGAGAGTGTGTCGGGGTGTGCGCGGGGTGGGGGGGCCCACGCCGAAACCGGAACGCGGCGGTCGGGTGGTCTTCCCCACCCGGGTTGGAAGTGGATGGTGATTACGGCGATGCGATCGCGGAGGGGCGTTCTGGGGATTTCGCGGTGGACGGCGTTTCGATTTTCTTCCCCTCGGAAGCGCGGGGGCCGTCTTTTGGACCGGACCCAAAAGGCCTCCCCACCCAAAACCACTCGTTGGCGTGGAAAAACGTTTCAAAGATTACGACCGAAATCCGCGCACGTAACTCCCGTCGCGACCATAGCCGCCGCGGCGCGGACCGTCCGTACGGGCGTGCCGCGGTTGGAAAATGCGATTGACGGTCAAATAATCAGCCATTATGACCAAAAGAGAAAGAAAAGAACGATTTTCGGGAGACTCTGGCTGCCTGATTACATCGGCGCGTAAGTATTTTTAGCGGATTTGTTCTTTTTTTTTCCTCCCTTCTTTTTTTTTTGTTTCTGATTTTCGATTTTGCCGGGCGCCGGAAGGGCGAGGGCGAACGCGAGAGGAGGTTGTCTCGATACTCCGAATCTATGTTCGCGTAAGCTCGCGCGCGAGCGCGAGCGGAACTCGTGTAAAGAGTGCAAAGAGATCGAGCGGAGATCGAGAGATTTTTCGCTTCTTGATAAGAGATTGAAACTTCGAGCATCGAGGAACATGTCCTTGAAAGTCCCGAGTCCTTCACGAGTTCATGCATATAAGTGATGAGTGAAAAGTAGCTCTGGACGAGGCTCACTCTCTCCTGAGAAAGTATTTGAATACTTAAATATCGAATCATGCATCCATTTATCAATTTAAATTTTTAGAACCATCACCGATGATATCAGGAAAATTCCACACACACGGCAGCGGATCCCATCTCGCGGAGCTCGTTTTTTCGCTCCCTTTTATAACTCCAAATTAAAATGAGCAACGGGGTCCAATTAGATCAACGAAAATTCAAAAGGAGAGGGATAGGTGGTGGGCCCCACGGGGGCCGACGGAAAGGAGACGAAATGGTAAATAGGGGGGGGCGGGGGTGATATCACGATATAAGATCAGATGTTTTTCCAAAGGCGATAGGCTGAAAAGTACGGTGGCCGATCCCATCTCGATCAATTATAACGACACCGCGTACATACGCACGCATCGCACCACGCCCCATCCCCTCGTGGCTAATCAAAGTCCAAGGGCGGGATTACAATATTGCGTAGAATCTAAATCCCCATTTAGATAATTAACGGGAGTTTGTACCCGTCATGATCCCTCCCTCCTTCTCTCTCTCTCTTCGTGGCTCTCCACCTGCTCTAAAGAGCGTGCCTTTTGACATTTCTCTCGTCCCGTGGATTTTCTAGGGCCAAAAAAGCATGCGCGCGATGACGATCGGCCATCGGGTTCGCCAGCCCTTCTTGGGAATTAATTGTCCCGGAAATTGTGAAGACCCTTGCTAGATCCGCGTCGATTGTCCGGATTCCGTTTTCGCCTGGCCGAAAGAGAATGCGTTTTTTTTTTGTGCTGCAGCCTTAACATAATTCAAATACTTACGGTGCTTTCGAAACAGCGCAAAAGGCTCCGAGGAAAAAAAAAAAACACTCCCGGGTCGTGCATTTTTTATCTGCTCGGGAAGGTTATGGATGGCACCGTCATGGTTTAGAACGAGACCGGCCTCGCGCTTTGGTTCGAGCATCCGAAAGCTCCGAGCCCGCGAATGTCCGTGGAACACATTTTACCCGGTGAAGACCGCCGCCCTTCCTTCTCGTGCGATCCTAACAAATTTCGACTGTTAAACCTATGCAAGAGAGACACCCGAGACGTATTGAAACCACACGAATGTCGATACGAATTTCAGACATTTTAAAAAAGCGGGAAATTTCGGACGTCGGGGGAGAAAGCGAGGCTTGCCCGCTTTCCTTTGCCGGGTTAGGCAGAGAAGCTCAAGGATGGGGCGATCGGGAAAAAAAAAAAAACGCGATCATGGAATTCCATGTTCAACGAATACGGAAAATCCAGAATTTGACCGGTCAACGCGGGATCATGACGGGCACCAAACGAGGGCCAAAAGGGCCGCGCCCAGCTACGCCGCGTCGCACGCAATCATTTCCCAGAAGAAGCCGATACGAACCTGTTAACCCCCGCCCCTACCCCCGCCCCGCCCCCGTTGACCGCTGACCGCAAAAGCGCAAAAAGGAAGGGCGAGAGACGGGTGGGGGAATTGACCGCACGATCAGTTGGAACGGTGTCGACGATCCAACGGAGAGCAGGAGGCGCGCTGTGGGGCCGGGGGGGGGGGCGGGGCGACAGGGACGGTTTCGTTTTACCCGGTCAACACGTGTCTCCACCGGCGGTAGCCGGTGGGCAGCCAAAACGGCGCCCGCAGGAAGCCAAACCGTGGAAAACACCGAAAAGGACAAAGTGAGGAAAAAAAAGTCCCGCGTCCCGCCGTCGCCGTCGCCGTCGCCGCCGCCACCCGCCAGACCTCCTCATCCTCCTCCTCCTCCCTAGTCCACCCCTCCGCATCAACGATCGCCAAGAGCCCCGACGAAAAGCAGAGAATAAAATAGAATCCAATTATTTAAAAAAAAAAAGAAAAGAAGAAAGATGATAAGTCGTGCCGAAATTATAAAAACAAACGCAGGGGGAAGGCGCATCATTATTAACTCCTAATTCGATCGTCCTTAACTAAAGAGAGAGAGAGAGCGCCCACCCCACCCCCCCCCCCCCACCAACGCCGCACAGCTCCGCGCTCGCGCGCCTCTCTCTCCCCGGACGTCCGGCTGCTCGACAAACTTCACGGCGGAGGGCCTCCGCCCTTTCCCGATCCGAGAAGCGGAGCGTCGACCGGCCCCGATGAAGGTAAAACACGAGCGCGGTGGTGATTTTTTTCCATTTTTTTTTTTATACTTCATGTCAGGAGATGGTAGTCCCGAAAAGGGATTAATCGGAGGTGAATCGAGTTCTCTGGGGGAATTGCGGGTTTTTTAGCTGCTAATTAAATTGAATTCCCCCCGGTTATTATTATATCAAGGAAAAGTTGGGGGGGTGGGAGGGGAAAAAGGAAAAGGGGGGAAAAAAGGAAAAGATCCTGCGATTTGCGGGCTTTGTCGTGGTTATATACATTGTTAGGACAGCCATTAAAATATTAAAGCGAGCTGCGCGCGAGAGAGAGAGAGAGAAGAGACAGAGAGAGCGAGTGGGGTGGGTGGGGGGGGGGGGGTCCTCCTACGGCATCAGCAGGCCAGAGCCGGAACGCCCAGAGCTTTGCGCTCTGATTTGCAGAGAGACAGACAGAGGGGGGGTCACGAAGAACGCGAAGAACAGAAGCTGCGTTTCTAGAGAGATTTTGGGCGTGCGCGTGCGTGCCTGCGGGTTGGTTTTTTGGGGAGGGGGGGCGGAGGGGGGGTTTAAGCTTTTAATTATAATTACCGAATAGAAAGTCTCGGCCTTCTTTTCTTCACCTCCTCCTCCTCCTTATCCAATCCCTGTAAGTCCCCCTCCTATTCCCCTCCCCCCTTCCCCGCCGCTCTGTTGTTGTTTTGTTATTATCCTTCCCCCCCCCCCCCCCCCGCCCCGGCCCCCCCCTCTGCGCTTTTCTTCCTCCGCTTTCCCCCTAATCCCTCCCTCCTTCCCTTTCTTCTTCTTCTTCTTCTGCTGCTGCTTCTTCTTGTGTTCCTTCTTCGTGCTGTGTAGTGTTCATCGTCTTCTTCTTCTTCTTCTTCTTTTTTTTGGGCCGTGGATTAGGGAGAAAGCATTGTAGCGATTGTAGTGGCAGATCTAGTCTAGCTCTCTAATTCATGCCCCCGTGAGTTTTTTTCCCCCACCGCCCTTCCATTCCTTTTCGAGGCTGTTGACCCCCTTCTCACTCCCTCCCTCCGTCTTTCCCAATCTTTTTGCGTGCGCCGAAGCGGAATAGATCTGCGGTCTCGTCCTGGGAAATACCGGGCGGACCGACCTGCTCCGGCTTAAATATCTATAAATATGTTCTTTGATTTTGCGAATCGAATTTCGAGCCCGCGTGGTGTGCGTGCGTTCAATTGCTCGCGCGCGTGGGGAAACGAATCGGGCGATTCCGGTTTCGATTCGTTCGTCCCAGATGCCTGCTGTTGCTGGATTGAATCGCGCTTTGTGCATAGCATTTGTTGACGAAGATCGGGATGGAGAAGAGAGGGTTTTTTTTGGTCTCTTTCTCCATCTCCGTCTCTTCTCTTTTCGTGATTTTCCATAAGCTCAATCGATAGGTCTTTTGTTTATTTGGATTGAATTGCATCGGCTTCGTTCCCTGCTTTCTTTGGCCCCTAACGCTAACGGGTGCTTTCTGTCCGTGAACAGGCTTTGCTGGGACCTTCGGTGCTCGCAAGTCGCGATTTTGTTTAAAGGTGGGCCTTTCATTTTTCTGGGTGAAAGGGGCAAACAAAAGAAGAAGAAGAAGAAGGAGAGAAAGGGAAGGTGGGGCTGATAAATCGGAGTGCGAGCGGTTTAGTAATTTCCTGGTTCTCCCCGGTAGAATAACAAAGACATGTTGGAAGGCCGGTCCTGTCTGATCCCGAGGGTGCTTGCAAACTCTTGCCAGTCGGAAAGTAATTGGCCAGGTTGCATGAGTTTCCGGCTTGAAATCGACATTGGGAGTAGCAAGCATCCTCGGGATATTGATGGCAATGAAGATCACCCACGCAGGAAGTCGTCCAAGCTTTCGGAGTCGCAAGAAATCGATGAGCACGCTCAGGATTCGGGGAAACGACCCAGCGATCAACGTCGTGCTGGGGACAATCCGCATTTGGATTCCCTCATAGGTGCCATTGGGAGGGACAACTCAATCAGCTGTCTCATCCGCTGCTCGAGATCCGACTATGGTTCCATAGCCTTGTTGAATACCAGCTTTCGGAATTTGATCAAGAGCGGCGAGCTTTATCGGTTGCGTAAGCAGTGTCGCGTGATTGAGCACTGGATATATTTTTCTTGCCATTTACTCGAATGGGAAGCTTTTGATCCTATTCGCGGTCGGTGGATGCATTTACCCAGAATGATCTCCAATGAATATGTCATATTTCCTGATAAGGAATCCTTAGCAGTGGGTACAGAGCTTCTGGTGTTCACTAAGGATATGACAAATTCGCATGTGATATACAACTATAGCCTTCTAACAAATTCATGGACTTCTGGAATGAGCATGAATGCTCCTAGATGCTTGTTTGGGTCTGCGAGCCTCGGGGAGATAGCGATATTAGCTGGCGGTTGTGATTCACAGGGGAACATTTTTAACTCTGCAGAGATGTACAATTCCGAGACTCGGCAGTGGTTACCTCTTAACAACATGCACACGCCCAGAAAGATGTGCTCGGGAGTGTTTATGGATAACAAGTTTTACGTGATTGGTGGTATTGGTAGAAATGAAACGGGTCAGCCAAGAATTCTCACGTGTGGGGAAGAGTATGATCCAACGACACAAACTTGGACCGTAATTCCTAATATGTCGCCCGTGAGGGGAGGTGCAGCGAGGGAGGCCGAGATGCCTGCAGCAGCGGAAGCACCTCCTCTAGTTGCAGTGGTTAACAATGAACTGTATGCAGCTGATTATGCTGACATGGAGGTGAGAAAGTATGATAAGGAGACGAAGGTGTGGTTTACAGTGGGGAGATTGCCCGAACGTGCAGACTCGATGAATGGTTGGGGAATTGCCTTCAGGGCTTGTGGAGATAGTCTTATCGTCATTGGTGGACCCAGGACGCCAGGTGAAGTTTTCATAGAGATCAATTCGTGGGTTCCAAGTGAAGGCCCTCCGCGTTGGAACTTGCTCGCAAGAAAGAGTTCGAGTAACTTTGTGTATAATTGTGCCGTGATGGGATGCTAAACAGTTGGATATTTTAGCATCTCGTGTACTTTAGCAGTTCCTCCCTCCCAAGGGTTGTACAAGATCGGCTTCTCCTTCAACACAGGATTCTTGCTAACGGGTATTTTTCCCCTCTTTCTTTTTATTTCTCTTCCCCATTGGGACTAGGGAAGAACGGGGAATAATTTCAGATTTCCTTCTTCAAGAATTATAGAAATTTTTTTCCGAAAAGAGGAGGTCATGATTTCACTTTCATCTTCAATACATTAAGTTTCATTTCCACCATTGAGTCAGTATTTTCCTCCTTTCTTGTAAAGTTTGGAATATCTAATCGTCAGCAATCTTTTAGCTGCTACACTACAGTTTCTGAGTTTTATCTTCTCAGGATACGAACCAGACATAAGAGAGTCAAATTCTTTGACGTCCTTGAAATTGGCTTCGATTAAAAAAAAAAAAAGGCACTAAAAAGTGGGCTTATTTGGTATTCTCAATCGATCGCGTGCATGGCATTTGTTGACTTTAGTGTTGTGCTAATGAGTAGAGCTTTTCCCAGATTCGGGTCTGTTGCTTCTCTTCATTCTGTACTGTATATGTTTTTGGAATTCTGCTGTAGCGTGTCGTTCAAGTCAATTAGATGAGTACGCCGTCATAATTTGTTGCGTTGAGATGGGGGTCTTGTGCTTGACAATTTTGAATCTAATCAGATGTAGCCTCAATGTTGATGTGGGGGCAAGCGTTTCTGGATTTCTTTTGGCAGTTATATTCAGTTTGACTGATAAAAACGAATTTCTTCCGATTACTTGTCCTTTTCTCTGTTAATATAATGATCTGTACACTATGAGAACATCTTTGTACTGGCTTTTCACGTCTTCTATAGGATGCGATAGTTTTCAGGATGGCGACTCAGATTGTAGGGCCGTGATAGTTTGACCCTGTGACTCAGCAATGTAAATCGCTTGAAATTGGGCCCAATTTTCTTTTTTGTTCAACCAAGATTAGGTAGGTTAGTTAGAGCGATGATGAGCATGAAAATGTGGATTCTTTGTTGGGTGAGGGTCATGGTGGATGTGCGCATAAAGGATGGTTATTAATCAGTGGATTTTAGCATGTTTTCATGTGATGTCACAGGGTGTTTGTCGAATTACCTTGTGAAACTTGATTGGTTCGCTAAATGTTACGCTTTGTTTGAACTTTGAACAATATGACAGGATATCATTTATGCTTTAGTTGACTATTGTGAAAGCAAGAGTTTAGCGATGACCTCGTATTAAGTTGGAGGACTACCTTTCAGGTTTATTCTGTGTTTTTCATGTTAATACATATGCAATTGAATGAAGCAAATTAAAAAAGTTTCGCATTTTAGGCCTCAACTATTGAATTGGTAGGATCTTACGATCCTCATCCCAGTCCCGTCAATCTTGTATATAGTTTGTTGTCTACGCGAAGTTAATCGAGAATTTAATCTGGAACAACTTGATTGTCCAATTCCTAGTTTTGTGCGTGTGTATCGGTCATAATGGGCACTTCTTTGCCATGATATCTCACAAAATCAGATAATTGCAGAAAATGTTTCGTATCGTTTATTATAATTTATCATTGTTGCTGAGAATCTGGTTGTGGAGGATGTTAACGTGATAGAAGCATACTTCCTTTGCTGAATTGGGTACATTTTGTTTCCACGTAGTAGGACAAGGTATCCAGGTTGATATGCGTGAGAAGAAAAGAATGACCACAGAGATATTCAAAACTCTTTGGATAAAAGATGCTTTTAAACTGGACAAGTTTCCTGGCCAACAGTTCTTGAAAATTCTTTATGCTGGGCATGTCTGCAATGTTACTGTTGGTTGAAAAGTATCAATAGGAGATATTGAGTATATGCGGTCCAGTATGAGTGGAGGTGATGATGGGGCTATTGGTTTATTGTTAATAGTCCAACAAGAAAGATGTCATCTGGTATGTGAGAAATGACTTGTGGGTGAAATATCATATGGATCCTGGTGACCTGATTTTGGAAATCTCTCTTCATGCTCTTCCAATATTTGATAGTTGTTTTGTGAATAAATCTCCACTGGAAAGGTGTCTAGTTATGTGAGAAATGACTTGCGGGTGAGATATTATATGGAATCTGATGTTAGGTGCGGATAGTACTGGCAGTTACATTTAGCAGTATGCATGAAAATGTACTTCTGATGTCATTGATGTTTATCATCCTGGAAGCAGTAGAGGTTCACCATGTCGGATAGGTTTCCCTGCCAAAACTCACATTTATTTTATGTTGCACACATATGGTGACTAGACTCTCATTTATAAACATAAATGGGGTTGCTCCCTTAAGCAGAGTGCGCAGCAATGTACTTGCGGTGGACATTAATAATATATCGACATGTATGACAGTGCCTAGTCTTATATACATATGTAAACAGGAAGAGCATGTAAGTGACAGTGCCTACTGTTCTCCTTTGAGATTGGAAAAGATCAGATGATCAATGTTATACATTGGCTTTCTTAGTAAATAGATAGTATTTTCCAATTAAGGATGGTTGTTTGTTTCTGGTAGTGCTAGGGCTGTTTGCTTGGGGTATAACCATTTTTGGCCCCGGACCAAAAGAAGTATTTATAATCAAAAGGTGAACAAATTTGAGATTGACCTTAAATGTTGAAATTCATTTGTTTTTGAAATATTCGAGGATTCGATATTAACCAAAAATGTGATTTTCAAATTCCGCTATTTAAGGTTAGTTTGTCCTGTCTTTCTTGAAGTACCTATTGCTTTCATTCCCAAAATTTTGAAATTGAAAACAAAATGCGTTTGTATATTATGAAATTTCATAATATTTAACTGATTGTATATGTCAATGTTTGTATATTTTAAAAGGTTTCAAACATTTGACGCTAGATATAATCAAGTTTTAAACAACACAGAAAAGGTAACGTGGGAAAGGCAAAACACCCTCCAAACACAAACCAATAAAGTCAGGAGCTAAAAGTAGAGATTCTAAATGCCTCATATTATTCCTTCAGAGATGTGCGTTGTTATGAGCTTGTTGGCAAATCTCTTGAATGTATCTTGAAACCTCTGGCTGTGTATGTATGTGTGACAGAGCTCGCTTGTGCATTGATATGAACTTGAGAAGGATTTGCCATCCCTATTGTGTCCTTGCCCTAGTCATGTTGTGATTGCCCTCGTGGTGTACTGCTGGAAACGCCTCATACGATGAGCAGTGAGTATTTGCAAGGTATGTAATTATGAACTTGTGTGGAGTGATTGTCGGAGCTGTAGGAATTTGGATTTTATGGCGATTTTGTCCTAAGGGAATGAATCTCATCCTTACAACAGAGCAGATTGGTTGTGCGCTCTATGTTTGTAACTTGTACTGTTGGCTTTTACTAGAGATAGACAAGGGGAGGGGCTAATTTGAGGTGGCTTAGGAGTAGTATCCTTTGCAATTTAAAAGGGGGGATACAAAATTTTGACTTGTGCTTGATCATGGCCCCGTACAGAAGCTTGAAAACTGTCGGGCTGATGCCTGTGGAAAGCCAGCTGGCCATCTTTCTTGAATTTATATTATGGTTCACTTGTAGTTACTTTTTGGTGTTTGATATGGATCAAGGCAAAGAGTAAGTGGGTTCTATGTAGGCAAATGGCTTTCATTCTCTGTCTCTTTACTTGGCTTAACTTGCCATTGCAAGTGGTGTAAAACTGCAATCAGCAGTTTGATAATCTCTCTTTTCGTAGTTGGCTTGTAAATATGCGTCAATGCATTGATACTAGACTTTGGCCAAAGGATTCGGAATACCTAGATTGATCTGAAGTTGGCGGTTCCAAATAGCGTGTTGATTTTTTCTGCTGTCTTAACCAATAGCTTCTGTTGGTCTTCTTCTTGGGCTACCTCAAGTATTCGTCTAAATTTTGGCTTGTCTAACTATAGATATAGATCGTCTTTTGGTGGTTTTTGTTTTTCTCGTCATACAATCTTTCTTTTGGTAATGCTTCTAGTTTTGTGGATATTTCCGTTATCTATCATAGGACAGTCAATCCTTGCCCCTATGACGTGGCTAGTAAAGCTTTAGAAAGCTTTCGCAATTTTGATTGCTGAGCTATGTATAAGAGGATGGTAAACTCTCGCGAGGAGGTTTACTTCCGATTCAATCCAAAGTCTGGGAATGGTGTCGACGTTATAGGCAGGGTGAATGGAGGTAGGAGAGTGCTTTGCTCGTTCCTTTTCCCTTTGCCGAGGTCTTTTCGTGCTGCAGTTTTGCATTTTCTGTCAACTGGGCATTTGGATGGCAGTCATCTTTGGTTTCTGGTACGTGTGCCCATTGAATATTATTCTTTTGTTTCTCGGTGTGACAGTCCTACTTTGAGATGCAAACCCGACTATTTCCTTTGCTTGAACAAAATGCTTGGGGGTGAAGCTGCAGTATCAGTAGAATTTGATGGTATCGCGAAAAGTGATACCACATGTTCGAGCTGCTCGCTCTTGTCGAATTGATAACGTGACTCCACATGTTCCTATTCTTAAGCCACGGGACTCCTACTGTCGGGTGCCTGTGCAAGGATGCTAGTTTTGAGGTACTCGTGACTTCTTTCGGTAACTTGTCTCGTTCTGGCCGGTTATATGTCACGATTTGCACGCACGATTGGATCTGGCTATCATATCCTTACTTCCGCTTCGTGTGGGCACTCAGTGCGATAGACATGGGGTATGGTAAATTTCTCAAAACCGTTGAGCGAAAGTTATAAGAGGCGCGCCTGGGATTGCGAGGGTCTAGCAGGACGGTAGTATATGTATTTCATGAACCGACCACTCTTTGTAGTAAAGGAAATCCTCCGAACTCTGGTGGGCCCTAAAAACCATATGGTATCACGCAATCGCATCGATGGTTCATTTAAATTTAGTCTCTCCACGATTAAGTTCTCTGGAGGCTGTAGAGGTAAACGCTCCAAATTGTCCCAGTGCGTTGGTGCCTTGCTCAGCGTTACGTACCTATGCATGTTTCCCAAAGCAGTAACTTCACAACCTTTACATGATTACGCGAGACAACGGTACATGCTTTTAGTTTCCGATAGAAATTCAATGCCAAAATCGAAATTAGTCCAGTCCGGACAAAACTTCGTTAAGACGGCCGTATCAAATAAATGTGGTCCGTAAGCTTTCGGTGCTTCTCCATGCTATATGAAGACCTCTAGGAAAGAGGTGTTTCTTTTCCTCCCACTGCGCTAAAGTTTTCATGGTAACAACAGGATCGAGCAGCTCTTTCAGACGACATGATCGATTTTAACCCCAAAATCGTATAAACCTTTAACTGGATCTACTAGACTTCTCGGGACGCGTCGTTCCACAGGGAAGGATGGAAACAGAACAACCACCGCCCCACCAAAGAAAACACCCCGGAAAGCGATGGCAACACAACGAATGCCCCGTGGTCTCCACTACCGTTACCTGGCAAAAGCAAAACGTGCTGGGAGTACTAACTAAATTATACTAGCGACACCCGGCTCAGACAAAGTTGTCAAATCAAATCGCAGAAAAGATCTTCCGATTCCCACCCATAGATTTCTTCACGTCCAATCCACCGCAACTCTCATGATAACTCTCTTTTGATTTTTTTTCCTACCCATCCTTTTCTTTTGAGCCTTTGGTCGGAGCAAAGTGCCTCGAGAAGGTGGCGCATTAAAGCATCGATGTTGATTAGGAATGGCATCGTACGAGCATATATATCTTGCTCCTCGGTGCTTCGCTAATGGGCGTAACTTTTTTTCGCCCCTGATCGAGGCCCAAGGATATAAGCCTCGTGCGTCTTTTCCCTATTTTAATTGGCTTGTCACTTTGGGGAGACCGTGAAATGAGGACAATCGCAAGATCTAGGAGCCGCTCCTTTTGGGGGTGTAAGTGTTGTGAGCCTACACATCCACTAACTACTCAAAATACATTTTCTTGTGTGGAGCATATCCAGTTCTCGAGATTCCGATTCACAAAAAGATCCTATGATCAAATTACCGACCGATAAGGGGTGGAGGAGTAGGGTTTAGCGAGCTTGTTGTCCCTCTTTAGCTGCTTAATGCTTGGTGTATACCGTGTTAGAAAATCTAACCTCAAAAAATTAAGTTTATAAATGAAAAGAGACTACGTATATATAAAAAGCATATGAACCTCACCGTCGGTTGTTTCATCCTTTTACAAGCCTATCGTAATATATTTCAACATCATCTCTCACGTGCAAGCCGATTTAGGAGTAGTACGTGGAATTTGACAAACAAGGGTGGACGCACACATAAGTGGTAGAATCCGACTCTGATACTATTTTAAAAAATCCAATCCAAAAGTTTAATCCTTTAGATCCCACAAAAGCTGTGCGTCTCTTCTACCCTTTTTGGTGCATGTCCATCCCCGTTATTCAAGTTCCACGCGGCACTCCTAATCAAGCTTGCATGTATAAGAAGGTACCGAAAATGTCCCATATCGCTCGACAAAAGGGTTTACATGATTTTTATATGCATGTGGTCTCTCTCCATTTGCGGACTTAAACTTTTAGGTTGGATTTCCTCGCGGCCACCAATACAAAGCATTTCTTATAGAAGAGGTCAGGAAGTCGAAATTCCCATCTTGCCAGTGGAACGAATACATTAATCAACATTAAGAACCGCCCCGAACCCCGCTTGTGTAACTTTACTGTTACACCGTCGGTGTACTAAATAAAAGTCGATATTCCATTGCTAAACCCCACACCTCATCTCAACACATGTCCCATCCATTTCTCATGTCAAAATTTACCAACAAATCCTATCTTAATCCAAGTGTCGCGAAAGCTTAAGCTACCATTGGACGAGCCACGAACGCACGACACAACGACAAAAACCGACACCTTAGGAATGGAGGCACCCATCATCAGCCACCCCGCAAAGCAAACATGATCGAGCAAAACAAATGATGTCCCAAAATGGACCACGTGCCTCGTGGTTGAGGCACCACCATGATTGCCTCCTAATTATTCAACCAACCAAATTGACCACCACCCCAAAACAAAAATAAAAAAATCATGGCTTTGCTTATTTAGTAGAAAAACGAGCGATCTAAGCAATCAATTGAAAGGTAATATTTTCGTTATTGACGATAATTTATATTTATATATTTTTATCGTGATCTTTTATCGAAAAAATATTTCGCTTCTCGTTCACTTTTTTGGTGGAACAAGTTGAAGCCGGTATTTTTCAAAAAGCGAAAAAAAATGGTGTAATCATGTGATGGAGAAGATCGATGTTGCGTGGATCCAAATCCACTTCGCGTTGAGTTGTCACTCACCACGTGCATGCCAGTTCAGTCTCCTCCCCCCAACACCCCCCAATAATGGCAAAAAAAAGAAAGAGAAGTAGAAATTATGGCCACCCTCCACATGCATGTCACTAGAATTAGGTGATGAGCACATGCTCCTCCTAATGGCGATACACGTATATACACACAGATATCTATATAGAAAGTTATTTGGATTGGATTCCCCCAAGAAAATTGTTATCCTGCCCACCGATTTCTTCTTTTCCTTTTTTTTGGCCCTTACTTTCTTCTTGGTTTTTGAAATTTTGCATGATGGGATGGGGGCTCTACCTTTCTTTGGTCATAAAAATTGTAATGATTAAGGCGGTGAAAAGGAGAACATCACGAACGAAACCATTCGCTTCACGTACGAGAATATTTGAGGTGTTCGGACTGATACGTATGTCGAGAACCGTTGTGAATGAACCCTACTTAATTCGGGTGTACCATAAGATATTTAATATGTAATCAATCGGTTCTATCTCTATTATATGATTTTGTTTTGGAGTTTTCCTTTTTTCTAATGGAGCAGGAGTTCTCTAATTCTAGAAGCAATTTTACCGGATTCAGATACGTGCAAGTCACACACGAAAAGAAAAATTAGCAAAGAAAGTGATGGGCATAATATATGATGACGAATTTAGACGTCATTTTTTTTTGGGAAAATGTCAATTAAGGATCCAAAATGGATCTTTTTTTTTCAAAAAAGGACCCTAAGTGGATAATATTTTAATTAAGGACACAAAATATCCAAATTAGTCTCAAATAAGGACCCAACTCGCCGGCCGACGACCGTGAGACATTTTCCGGCGCCGAAATAGGGGCAATATGTGTTTTTCTTTTTCCTTTTTTCTTTTCTTTCTTCCCTTTTGTAGCCATAGCCGGCGACGTTGCCAGCCTCAGGCGAGGGCCGCCTTCGCTGGTGTCGGGCGACGGCCGCCCCTACTTGGGTGGGCGAGGAACGCCCTCGCCAGCCTAGGCGAGGGCGACCCTCGCCCGACACCGACAAGGCCAACGGCGGCCCTCGACAGCCCAACCGAGGCCGCAACCCTTGCCGATCTGGCAAGGAACGCCCGACGCTGGCAAGGTCGCCTTCGTTGAAGTCGGGCGACGGCCGCCCTCGCCTAGGTGAGTGAGAGCTACTCTCGTCCTCGCCAAATTCGACGAGGGCAAGGGTGGCCCTCACCGCAACCCTCGCTAGCCCAGGCGAGGATTGCCCTCGCTGGATCTGGCGAGGGTGATCCTTGCCCAACGCCGACGAGGGTAACCTTTGCTTGGGCTGGCGAGGCCAAGGGCGGCCCTTGCTGGATCTGGGTGGGCGAGAGCCACCCTCACCTAGGCTGAGGAGGGTTGCGGTGAGAGCCGCCCTCGACCTCGTCGGCGTTGGGCAAGGACGCCAGATCCGGCAAGGGCCGCTCTTGCCCTCGCCGGATCTGGCGAGGGCGAGAGTGGCTCTCGCCCGCCCAGGGGAGAGCGATCGTTGCTCAACGCCAGCGAGGCCGGCTGTCGCCTGACGCGGGCAAAGGCGGCCTTCTCTTGAGGCCGACGGACGTTGTCGACGATGGCCACAAGGGGGAAGAGAGAAAAGAAAAAGGGAAAAAAAAAAAGACAGATTTGCCCCTATTTCGGCACCGGAAAATGTCTCACGATTGCCGCCAGGCAAGTTGGGTCCTTATTTGAGACTAGTTCGGACACTTTTGGTTCTTAATTGGAATATTGTCTACTTTGGGTCCTTTTAAAAAAAAAAGATCCACTTTGGGTCCTTAATTGACATTTTCCTTTTTTTTTTAACAATTTCTATAAGTTTGAAAATTTGGCAATGCATCTCTTTCGCGGCCCGGTTGTCTTCAATTTCTTTCTTTTGTTTCTTTGTGATTCCCAGCTTTCTTTCTTCCAAAAAAGTAGCTGATCATCATTGCTAATCACGGCACTTAATTTTCCGTCAACAAAAAACAAAAAAAAAGAAATATTAATCGATCAAATTCAGAGTTTAAATTTCTTCTATCTTCTTTTTTTTTTCTTTGCCCTCCTAAGCGAACGGAATAGCCGATTAAATTTAGAGTTTTGAATAACCGGTAGAGAGTTCGAAACTTTATATCAGGATCGAAGTGGAGTCTTACGTTCGAATGCTCTTTATTTCGACACATATGTCGTGCTCATTGAAAAGGACCTCAAAGGACTGAACGACCACTGTATGAATAATCTGGGGACCATCGATTGCATTTCGAGATTGGTTTGACGATCAAGCAACTCTCACATGAATTTGCCTTGGAATTGACTTTAATGCGAGGCAGATGTGCAACCCACTCACAAGCGTCTAGATTTAGTTTCCATCTAAAGACCAACCAACATGACAACTAAATTCTTTCATTGATGATGGCATGTCACATCACAGTGCACTAATAACAAAAAAAATTGTAATATTGGATATAAATTTATGATCCGTTTATTTCACAAAAAATAAGTAATTAAAAATAATTATTTATATCACTTAAAAAATTAATAAACGAAAATTATTTTTTTCGTCCATAAAAATATTTAGATATAAATCATTATTGATAATAAAAATATTTTTTATTAGCTAATTATTTCAAATGATATAAATAATTATTTTTAGGAAATTATTTTTCAAAAAAAAATCGCAAAAAAACGGACCCTTAGTATATGTCGCGATTGAATGTCAAGTACCCGAGTTAAATTCTAAAGCCGATAAGATTTTATCTCATCTTGTGATGTGCTTAGAATTAATTATTCCACAATAAAAATCAAATAATGCACGTTACATCTCTCTAAGTACGTGGGGCGGCTGGGGAAGTCTTATCTCACCACAGGATCCGGCAAAATCCATCCGATCCCTGCAACTTCGGCAAAGGCAGTGCGTGTTGTCGTTTTATATAATGTCCACTGTCGCTTTGGATGCTCTTTTCTCTTCTTCTTCTTTTCTTTTTCCAATATTTAATTCACAGGAATCCAGGAATTCTTCTATACTTTCGTTTATTTATTTTATGAAGGGATAAGTAAGTGCGTTTGAAGTTCTAAAACTTGTCACTAAAATGTAATCGAATCCCACAACTTACAAAAAAATATAATTAATTCCTAAAATTTATTGAATTGATACAATTAAATTATTTCATCAACTTCATTTAACGAAAAATTCTGACTTTTTTTTAGTATATTTTCTTTCATACGTGATGCTAATGAGAGTAAAATATAAATGATAAGACTAAAACGATGTCGATGAATTTTTAATCTATATATTATTAAAATTAGGCTGAAACATAAATTAAATTTTAAAAAGAAGAAAAAGAAGGCAAAACGTTGAGCAAGGGCCAGCAATCCTCGTTGAACATTGGCCGGCCATCCCCCACATCGCCGAAAAGGGCCGGCGATGGTGGGGTGGCATGGCCCTTGCCATTTTGCCATTTTCTTTTTGAGTTTAATTTATTCTTTATCTAACATTTAAATTACAAATTATATTTTAATCTAAACAACTTCGTTTTAGCCTTAAGCTTCCAGCACACGAACGTCAATGTGAAATATGATATGATCCTGCCAAACCAACCACTAGATAAAAAGGACATCTCCGACCCTACATTTCACTTTTTCAGTGTCTTACCCATTAATTAATACGAACCCTTTTTTGGGTTTTTCTCTGCGAAGCAGGACAAGCTTGGACGGAATATAATAGACTTCACATGTGGCATAGTTTCTATTTTCCTGTAATATAAACGACTATTTCATCTAGTGTGTGCTAGAGAATGGAGTAGTTAAAAGACGGAAGGCTCATTCGTTTTTAGGGTTTTGATTGGTTTATCGCCGGAACCGCTTTGCTGTTGTTGTTTCGGTCTCAAAGATTATCATTAACCCGGGGTGAATTGATCATCGATTTATCTTTTGGAAATATCTGCATCTTATCTTACGCATGTAATTTAGCAGAGGTGAATACATGGTGGCTAATGATTGAAGATAATGGTCTTTGCTTTTGAATCATGATCCACATGACTTTGGGCTCTCGGCAATTATTGAACCAGCGAAAGATGTTGTCTGTGTTTCTCCCTTTCTTTTCTGCCAATTATTGTTAAAGCCATGGTTTAATATATTAAATTCTTTTTTTCCCCAATAAAACTACTTGAATAGCAATTATATAATATTTACACATATATAAGGAAGATAGTGCTGATCAATAATGTGCCCTGGACCCTAAATTTGATGTGTTATGAAAGCAAAAAGGGAAACCTTGATTGAGGTTTCTTTTTGAGGAGGTCCACACGAGGAGAAATTATTTTACGCGGCAGTGACACGATTGATGTGATGTAAGGACAATTATATTATCTGCACAATATGTATGTCACTGCTAGCGATGTTTAGACTTCAAAATCTCTTATCTCTAATCGGTATGTAATGACACGTGTCGCTACCGCGTAATGTAATTGCCACACCATTTTTTTTTACGCTTTTGGGAGGCGTCACTACCACATTATGTAATCTAATAAGAGAAATTTATCCCACGCAGTTCGTATAATGCAATTACAAACCTCAAAATTGATTTAAAAGGAGCAAATCCTACATCCGTTGAGGGGAAAATTATCCAAAAAGTCTCCAAATTATTATACTTTTTCCAATTCAATCCAAACCTTTCAATTTTGTTAATAGAGTTTTAAACATTTTCAAGTTTTGCCAATTGAATCCATTGGCCGAAAATCGCTGGCGTTGACGCTGGACGTTTTGCATGATATGGCCAGCGCTGATGGGACGGCTGGCATTGATATGAGCAATTTTTATTAATTTTTTTATTTTTCCTTTTCTTTTTTCTTTTGTTCTTTTATTCCTTCCATCTTTTTATTTTTGGTTTCCCATGGTGGCCATTGAGTTGGTTAATGAGGGCTGTTGGAGCTTGCTTGTGGCTGAGCCTTGCAATGCTCTGAGCACAACCATGGGCGAATTGGCTGCCCTCGCCCGTGGCCATAATGGCCTCTCCCAGATTTGGCTAGAGCCGCGACCCTTGTTGGTAGCTGGCGAGGGCCTCGCGATCGCTCGACTATCATGCGAAACAAAAAGTGAAAAGATGGAAGGAAAAAAAAAAGAAAAGGAAAAAGGAAAAAAATTAACAAAATATTATAATATCATTAAAAATTATCTACATTACCACCGGCCGTCCTACGCTGGCCATGCCACATAGGACACTTGGTGTCCACATTAGTGTTTCTGATCGGATGAACTCAATTAACAAAACTTAAAAAAACGTAAGATTTTATTGGCAAAATTTAAAGATTTAGTATTAGATTGGTAAAAGTACAATAAACTTAAGACTTTTTTGGACAATTTTTCCTTTGTTCAGCTAGAAAATTTTTAAACAATTCTATTTTTCAGTCTCACACATTTTAATGTCCAAGTATCTGAAGTGGGGGGTTGCACTACTCCCTCGATTTTTTAAAAATTCATAATTTATGAAAACCAAAATATTCTTCATCAAAAAAAATTCCAAAAGATCACATCTTCGCGCGTGCACGGCGTCTTTTTTTCTTCCCGTGACTTGCGGTTGGTAAAAGTTTTAGAATTTTTAGGGCATTGATTTTCCAGAGATTACATGTGAAATAGATCCCAAAACCCACATTAATTAATTAATTAATTAATCAATTAATATGATAAAATGGCTAATCAGATTCATGGTCTTGGTCAGCATATGCCTCCATCGGTTTCTTCAAAACCACACAAAGACATGACAATATGAACGCTGATCAAGACGCTAATTTCAGAAGATCTAATCTCCAGATTAAAAAAAATATCATTAAATTAAATCCTAAAAACTTTATGGATATAAAAATTAAAATATAATTAAATATTTTTGGGAGCAATTAACAGCGGCACGAGTTCCTATTATTGTCTTCTTTAGTTCAGCGTTGCTCCCAAGGACCTCCTTGTTTTATGGGAAAAAACAAAAAACAAAAAACCTCTTGATTTAATTTTTATGGGATTTTTTTTATAATTATTCTCCATAAATACGACAAGAAAAAAAGGATAAAAATAGCTCCCTCGTTTCGATCTACGGACAATTCCGTAACGACAATTAATTCTCCCGTAGGAATCAATTTACTTCGTCAAAGAAACTGACTATTTTTTGTCGAGGGGCCTTAGATTTCTCTATGACACCTAGGATTTATTTCTTATGTACTCGGCTTTCGCGACGAACCAATAATTTTTCTTATAAAGAAAGTACTTTTAAGTCACTAAATTTCTCGAAATCCGGGCGCCCGAATTTCGTAACGATGGATCGATTGGTCAGTCATGTTGGCCCGATTCGCCAACCGAGGGTGGCCTCGTGTGCTTTCTTATCTTATGCGCGCTTAACTTTTTCTCGTCGGTCTATGCAATGAGTGCTTTTGAATGATCACGCCCACGAATTAAATTAGCTTTTCGTGAAGTTTCTCTTTTTACATAGAATCCGAGGTTCGAGGCTTGTGCAACTCTATATTATTTGTTACTCACGATGTGGGAGAAAATATTATATATTGAACAAATGTTAGCCTGCTTTTATTAATTATCTTAAAAAAAATCATCCAATGTCAAAATTGCAACATCAACATATAAAATGTTATGGTCCTTTCCAACTTTAAAAGCACAAAACCTAACGTCGGCACCACAATTGTTGCAGCTATTTGGGGTCTAGTCTCCTTCGGACTTGACAAATTATTGTTTTCTGGTCTTAAAAGGAGGAATCTTTTCGTGACTTGACTTGGAATTGCACTATAAACATGTCCTTAATTGATATAATATTTGAGGGAACAAAGGAAATCTATCACATGTTATCTCCAACACTAAGTAATTATTGTCCCATCAAAGACACGAAATTTTGGACACACAATCTTTTTGTTATCGCTTTGTATACGTAGCATTATTTTCTTTTTCAACCCGAGTTATAAATAATAATATGACGTTTCATGTTGTTTGCCGACAACATTTGGAGTATCAAACTTTAGGGGGACATACCGTTAGAGTACTATCCGCTATCTGCGATCTACAAACCGTGCAAGAACGAGAAGATTTATTTTTGCTTTGATTTGCGATCAAAGTCGTCCACATATAGATAAATCTTCCAAATTATCTCCTGTTGACGAGTGACTTTGGCCCATCCCCGTTCTCTTTAAACTCTTTCTGAGAGCTAGATTGGCGACCAAACCGAGCGAAGACCCATCTTCTTTTTGCTTTGACAATTGATAAAATGGGAACAGGTTCAACAATGGTTCACAAACTTGAAAGATACATGTGAAGTGTATATGAAGCATGGTTAATATCACAAAAAACCCCAAATTGATACATTTGTGATAAATTTATCCTAAAGACTCCAAATCGGTATACCTAAAACAAAATTATCATCAGTTAGTTTCCGTTAAATTTTACCGTCGAATTACTGAGTTAAATGATAAGTAACAGTTGATGAGTGTACCAATTTAGGGTTTTACTCTCTATTTATCACATGTATAAGTTCGAGGTTTTTGTAGTATTAATTCAATTTAATGAAAACTAACGGAGGGTAAATTTATCACAAATGTATCCGTTGGAGGGTTTTTGGTGGTCAAAAAGTTAATTTGAGGTAAAATTTATCATAATTTTATTAATTTTGAATTTTTCATGACGTTAACCCCTTTAAAGTATAGCCCATCAAAAGAAAATATCTTATCGACCTCGGATCATTTGGGATTAAGGCCGTATGCGGCCTCAATTTTGCACGCTCAAGTGATGTTTGAAGGTCGGCAACATAAAAGTTCTCACACACAAAAATAACCATAACATGGACGTGTCACTTATTAGTCAAAAGTCAGACATAGAATGTCCCGGCACATGTTAGTACACATGTATACTTGATGAGCAATAACGGTTTGAAATTTTAAAAAACTATTAAGTGTGCAGATTAAAGGAGATTCAATTAATCATACCGTTGTTTTGAGCAATTTCATATTCATATCAACTATTTAAATTCTAACTCACGTATTCTTCTTATTAAAAAAATATCGGTTTAGTATTCATAAACGTGATATAATTTCGCTCGTGCTATTTCCACCCTTTTATAGCTTTAGACACACTCTAAAATTAACTGATCCTAAATAACCCTTACGGGGATATTATATATTGACAAAAGAGAAAAAAAACATACTTTTAACGTGGATCAATCAATCACGTGATTTTTATACACTTTCCTATATCGTTGTTTCGTCTTCTTTTGTATCCAAATCGGAAAAATTTACAAATTCATCGTTCCTTAAGGTAATCCTCTAAAGTTTGAGTAGTTTTAGAAAATTTAATGATTGTAATTCTATTTTAAAAGAATATTGATAAAGCTATGATGTTTGGAGCATTTATTTACAATCTCTTCCTAAAGTTCAATTCCTAATAATTTGTTGTCGTATACAGTTCTTTACTTCAAATTCTGTTTTGAATGGAATTTTTGATTAAAGTTTCTGAACTCTTTCCGGTTATAATTTAGACTTTGCATATGTTAAGTAACAAAAAACTACCAACAAGATTCAAACTCATTCCAAAGATGAGGGAAGGGTTTGAGTTAGATCGCTCCCTTTTCTTATTTTTCTTTGGCTGATCTGGTTTTGCAGAGCTTTTCTCTTCTAATTTAGTTTATATCCGAAAACTTCTCTCTCCTGTTTTAGGGAGGTTCCTATCCCGATCTAATCTAGATTTTGGAGATTTTTGTGTATATGGTTTAAGAGTTTCGCTTTTCTCAAGTTTCGTTGGTGTACAAGTTTAGTTTCAAAGGAGATCGGAGTAGCTTCACATGTATAAGATACGTGCTCATTCAATATTGTTACTCTGGAGTCTAAACCCGTGGTAACATATAGAGATCTTGGTTTGTGCTCGTTACTGAAGACGGATTTGGTGATCGGCTGCCGATTTTGGTTTGAATAAGTCACAGATTTGCTCTTTGAGCCGATGATCCCTAATTTTGTTTTGACGATTCATCTTGTTATTTAGAGGTTTCTCGTATCGAAATTGTCAGAAATTTGCCTTGATTTACAGTTGGACCGTGATGTTTTTTTTTGGTATTTACATGAAAATGAATGAAATGTTACTCTGACAAAAAAAATTAAATAGCAACTTTCACACCTTCCATTAGTGATCTTAAATCAAATTAGTAATATCAAGGTTATTGTAAGCTCAATAAGTTACGAAGTATTATAACTACCCAGAACGTCGAAATAGCGCGAGCCAATGCTTCGCTTCCTATTCGTTATAAAGGAAAGGGCGGACCAATAGAGCATAGAGGAAAGATAGATTCTTGTATAGATTGGGGGCGAACATGAAAATAAGGACCAACCTATAATTCCTAATTATGCTACGTTGGACCCCATGAAAATTCCACGTCTGGAGAACTCGCCCGACAAAAGGCGGAGACAATGCGGTTGGGACCGCATCGCGTCAATTATTATTATCATTATTATTTTCCGTAGCAGGAGAAGTTAGGTACAATTTTTGCTAACATCCACGTAAGAAGGGCAAAAAGAGATTTCCAAATTCGAATTAAAATAAAAAGAAAAGAACAGGTCGCGCTCGATGGGACACGTACAGAGAGACTGTACCTGTAGGGTCGCGGTGTGGCGCTCGGTGGCTTTTGCCATTGAAAACAAGACAATATCTCCAACTAGATCTCTCCACCTCCTTTCCACCCTCCCTTCCTTCTAGATCTCGATCCTTCGTCAAGCCTCCCACCTTTTTCTTTTTCTCCCTCTTTCCCCCCCTCCACGTCATCGGAGCGATCGTGGCCGTCCGTTGCAACATTATGTTAATCTCCCGAATACGGGACTCGCTAATCAATCAATCAATCAATCAATCAAGGAAGTGGAGTAATTATGGGAAAAGCATGGGTGGGTCGACGCCGGAGTGGATTCATCAAATTTGTATAGGTATTAGTTGCGGAGTTGGGAGGACAGGACCGGATCGATCTGTCGGATTGCATCATTTGAATGCGATGGGGGGAATTAAATAGTGGTTCGGAGATTACTTAGGCTCCACTTTGCCTACGAATAATGTTAGTCAAATGCATTCCTCCGTCGTCCGAGTGTGCACATGGCGGAGCCGTGTTTCGCGATAGAAGAAGATGTCAGGGATTTTATAATTGGATGCGACGGGGTTCCGTATGCTTTTCTGTCTAAGTTCAAGAGCGGCGACATGTTCCTCAGTGTCTGTCCCGTTACAATCTTTCTCTTGACGTCTCGATAAATCTTTTCGTAAAGAACCTTCAAGAAAGCTTGCCAGTCACATTACTGAACCGTGCCTAATAAGGGTCGTTACTATTGGCCATCTCGAGACTCTTGGGGTGGTGGATCGCTTTCTCAAGATATTTGAGATTATGATTTCAGATCCAATCTCAAGAATTTCGATAAAACCTTGTTGATTTTCTTTACGGTATGATTCGTAGATCATGCGAACGTGATTTGTCTAAGCCGTCAATTACGTGGAATTTCCCAAGATCAACGGATTTGGTCCACGACAGTGTAAAGACCTCGGTACCTATACATCTCCACGGGTGTTGAATTCCACCGGATGCGTTCAACCCCTTCGGCCGCGATCCCGCTCGATCACGAACGCAATCTCCCACAAAAGCCGAATCCAACGGTCCGCAACGAAAAGGGCGGACCGCCTCATGCGGCCCCGGCCGTGAAATCCCAATTCTGACCCTCCCTGTTATCCCTTTCCCCGGCACGACCCCTGCAACACCAGAACAATTTCTAACTTTCATTAAAATAAATTTTATATAGTTTTAATTTAATCTCTTTTTTTTTTTTGCCCTTTTCGTGTTTGTTTTCTTCGAACCCTGTTTTGACCGCAACCCCCTCCCTCCAACACTTCAGTTTCTCCCTCTATATAACCCTCCGAAACCCCCACTCTCTCTCCTCGTCCTTAACCCTAGCCTACCTCCCCCCCTCGTGCGCTCCACATCCTCCATCTTTCTCTTTCTCTCTCTAGAACGACCTTGAAGCGAAAGCATGGCGGACACGTCGCTGAAGCGCCAAAGAGAAGAAGCGGAGGAGACCCACGTCGACGGTCAAGCGGAAGACCAAGCGAAGCGCCTCAAGCTGCCGCCGCCGCTGCCGCCGCCGTCTTGCCCCAGCGTCCTCTCCTTCCTCGACGACCAGCTGGACGACGGCCAGATCTCCAGCCAGGACCTGTCCTCCCTCATCTCCGCCCTCCAGGACGAGCTCGCCTCCTCCGAGTCCGACCTCCCCTCCGAGCCGGAGCTCGCGTCGCCTTCCTCCTCCTCCTCCTCCCCGGAGGAGGAGAGCGACGGCGACGAGGACAAGGAGAAGGTGTTCAGACACCTGCTCGTGGCCTCCGACGACGAGCTCGGCCTGCCCAGCAGGGAGGACGAAGGGGCGGAAGCGGGAGCGGGCGGCGTGGAGTTCTTGTCTTACGACGGCCTCTGGGAGCTGGAAGACGAGGCCGCCAATTACTACACCCTATTGCAGTCCGAGCTCTTCATGTAGGGGCCAATTTGCAAAGCAGGCTGTTCCGAGCCGGGGGTGGAAGTGGAAAAAAAAGAAAAAGTAGCGGACGTGGGGTGGTGGGGGGGGGGGGGTTGCTGCAAAGTGAAGGGAAAAAAAATTTGTTTCTTTCGTTTTGTGCACTCTGCTGTGGATTAAGGCTTAGTGTTAGGGAGGAAGCTGTTGGGAAACTCGTAGATTAGAAGACAATGAACTGTGAATGCACAAAGAGATGATTGAAATTTGTTGAGCCAAGTTTAAATGTGAAACAGCAATAGAAGCATCGTTTTCATGGTGGAAAATTGGAAATTTCTTAACAGTTTTAACCCCCACGGCAAGTGGGAAATCTTTTACATTTATTTTCGGATAAATTAATATTTTGACGGTATTATCATTTCCGCGAAATGAACGGGCTCCTAAAATTGACTCTATTCAATACCTACGATGGACAATAGACATTTATGGGAAGTTACTTAGATTTGTTGCCGAAAGTGTTGCATGTGACAACATTCGTATATTTTCTTTTTTCGTCCGTTGGATGTTTTGCCTCCGTTGTTGGAATGCATGGAAGTTGAAATTGGACAAACTTATACCCAAACGCAACAGTTCTGACCATATTAGTTCATCACCTTATTCTATGTCGCTAAGCAAATAAAAAATTATAATTAGTCACCCCCTTCATTTCTTAAAAATATTCGGCCAAAGCTTATGGTTGATGATATTGGCCTTGATTTGCTTGAAAATATAAGAAGATTGATGTGCTTTGACTTTAAGTTTAAAGTGCAATATAATTTTTGAGAAGGAAATCACTCTGCCGATGGACTTGCTGATCTTGAAATCAATAAACGCTTGGATACTAGTTTCTTTCCGTTGTTACTTCGTGTTTTATTAGGTGATAAAATAGGGATAATAGATTTACAATGTTAAATTTTTTTTTATTTGGCTTTAGCCCCTTTCATATTAAAAAAAATACACTATTGTATTCACAAATGAGTTCATCTTGAATTTAAACGATGGCGATACCATCATACTTAATGTAGGATTCATGAGGGGTGAGCGTACCTTAATTTTCGATGAGTCTATGGTCCCTCATGGATGTTGTGCCTCCATAAATTTTTCACTGTCGGCTTGAAAAGCAAAAAATTGTAATTGTCCAAATTGAAATATGTTGAACGGTAGAGATCTCTTGCATTTTAATTGTTTGGGAGTACATGTTTCCAGCTCAATTTTCCATGATTAGTTGAGATGGGCTCTCAATTTTGCCCAAGTGCTGAACGCCTCGGAGAACCGACCTAGGTAAACTTGAGATTCAAAACTCATTGCTAATCCATTTTCGCAAGTTACTCTAGAGAACAAACAAAAGAAGTGCGAGGGCTTTCTA